>NEWO01000432.1:374140-388427 GCA_003013225.1 Phalaenopsis aphrodite | reverse complement strand
AAAAAGTGGGAGAGGGGGAGAGGGAGAGGAAGGGTGAGAAAGTAGGAGGGAGAAACGAGTAAGAAGAGAGAAGAAAGGAGAGAGATGAATAAGAAAGAGAATTAGCAAGAGAGAAAGAAACTGGGAGGAAGGAAGAGAGAGAAGAGAGAGAAGAGTAGTGGGGCAGAGAGATATAGAAAGAGAGAAAGAAAGAGGTAGACTGTGAGGAGTTAGAGAGAGGGTTATTGAGAAAGGGGGGATATAAGAATCACAAAAGAGTGAGGGAGGGAGAGACAGACAAAAAATTCATAAGAGATACAATGAAGAAAAAGAATGAGAGATAGAAGGGAGAGAGTCAAAGTAGGTGAGAGATTAGCGAGTGTGTGTGAGAGATGAGGGAGAACAAGAGTGAGTGAGAGAGAGGAACGAGTGTGAGAGAGAAGAGGGAGAAAGAGAGTGAGAGAGAGGGGAGGGACAAAGATGAAAAAGAGAGCAAAATAATGAGATAAAGTTAAAAGGGAGGTCTCTGGAGAGGGAAAGGTAATGATAGCAAAAGGAAGGAAAAGAAATACAAAGAGCAAGAAAGAGGTAGAGAGAACTAGGAGAGAGAGAGTGAGAGGGAGATTGACTGAGGGAGAGAGAGGAATAGAGAGGGAGGGATAGATAGTTGGCACATAGAGCACAAAAGAGATAAAGTACGAGAGAGTGAGAGAGAAAGTGAGAGAGAAAAGAGAAGGGAAAGGGGAGAGATTGAGGGAGAGAGAAAGAAAGAGAAGGATGTATAAAGAAATAAAGCAAAGAGAACCAGAGAAAGTTGAGCTAGGGAGATGGAGGAAGGATGAACAAATAAATATAAAGTGTAAATAAAAATGAGTGGAGGGGAGAAGATAAGAGAGAGAGTAAGGGAATGAGTCAAAGAGAGGGGGAGAAGGGGAGACAGGGAGACAGGAAGGCAAGGAAGAGAAAATGAAAGAAAGGGAGGGAGAGAGAGAGAAAGTTGGAGAGAGATAGAGAGAGAAAAAGGGAGAGATCAAGAGTAAAAGAGATAGAGAGAGTGAGAGAGAGAAAGAGAAAGAGAGATAGAGATGGAGAGAGCAGAGGGGAAAAAATGAGTGTAAGAGAAGCGAGAGTGAAAGACAGGAAAGATGGAGAGAGAATAGCAAGATTGAAAGAGAGCGAGGTAGAGAGATAAACATAGAGGGAAGGAGCAAGAGGAAGAGAGTAAGTGTGAGTAAGAGAGAGAAAGAGGTTGAGCGGGAGGAAGAGAGTAAGTGTGAGTAAAATTAAGGAGTGAGAGAGGCGGGAAAAAGGGGGAGAGAGAATAAGATAGAAATAGAGAAAAAAGAGAAAGGATGGTAGTGGGAGCGAGAGTAGGAGAGAGAGGGAGAGAGATATAACAAGGAGTTGTAAGAGAAAGCTAGGAAGAGGCGTAGAGAAAGGTGAGAGAGGGAAAAGGAAAGAGAGAAATTAGGGGAGGGAGGAATGGACTCTTGTTCTCTCTCACTATTCTCACTCACTTTCTCACACTATCCCACAGTCCCTCCCTTCCAACCCTTATTCCATACTCCCACTCTCTACATCCCCATATCCCACAATCCCTCTCTCTTCTCTCCTTCATGTTTTTTCTCCCCTTCTTCCCTCTCCACTTCCCTCTTCCATTGTTCTCTCTATCTCTCTCATCACTAATCTCTCTCACTTATCTTTTCTCCATCTTTAACTCCCTCTTCCCCTTACCGCACCCTCTCTCTAACTCCCCTTATCAACCCTCCCCCAATCTTATTCCATCTCTCTCTCACGTTTCCTTCCCTCCTTGATCTCTCTCTCTCTATCATTCTGTCTCCATTTCTCACTTCCACACACTCTCTCCATCTCTTTTACTCTGTCTTACACACAATCTCTCATACATTTTCTCGCTCTCCCTCCCACTCTCCTTCCTACTCACTGTCTTCCTTGTTTTACTCCCTTTATCTCTTATATCTATCGCACTCCCTCTCTCTCTGTCTTTCTCACTTCTCCTCTTATAGCTTCTCTCAATCTATGTTGTAAATGTCTTTCTCACTTTCTTGCTCTCTTCTCTCTCTTTATTAGACATCCTCTCTTGCTCTCTTTTATATCTATCTCTTAGCTAACTTTTTCTCTTAAACTCTCTCTCTCCCTCCTTTCTCTCTCTTCTCTCCAACTCTCTTTTCTCTTTTCTTTGTTCTTAATTTCTCTCACACTTGACTCTCTCTCCCTTCCTATCTCTCACTCTATTTATCTTACCCTTATTCTCACTCTCTTCCCCCCTCGCTCTCTTATATCTTTATTGCTTTTGAACTCTTACTTATATCCTCTCCCTTCTTCCCCACTATCTCTTGCCCTGGCTCCCTCTCCCCACCCTCACTCCTAATCTATAACTTTCTCTTTCTTCCCTTTCTATGCTTTCCTCTCTTATATCCTCTTCTCTCTCTTTCTCTCAGTCTCTCTCTCGCTTTGGCCTCTCTCGCCTCAATCTATTGCTCACTTTGTCCTTGCTCTCTCCCTTACTCTCTCAATAGCTCTTTATCTACCCACTCTTTATCTGTCTCTCTCTTTCTCTTCCTCCTTTTGTCTTATTATCTCTGATCTCTTTTCCCCCTCAAACACTCATTTTTTCTTTTTTTCAATCTCTCACACTATTTTCCATTTTTTTGTCTTTTTGTGACATTTTTTTCACTATTTCTCACTCCCACTCTTGCTTTTTCTCCTTCTCACTCACTTCTCCCCTATATCTCTCTCTTTTCTCCTCTCTCATTATCTCTCTCATTGTCTGTCACTTTCCCTCCCTCACACTCTTCCTCTTCGCTTGTAATCAATATATATCTTACTCTCTCTATCTCTCAGCCTTCTCTCTTGCTCACTCTCCTTGCCCTTAATGTAAAAGCACTATGATGCTCTCATTAACACTCCCTCTCTCTTTCATACTCTCAACATTTCTCTCTCCCTCTCAATCACTCTCTATTCCTATCTCTCCCTCACTCTACCTCTGTCGCAATCTCTCACTTTTTTAGACACGCTCGCTCTCATATCCTCCACCTCACTTGCTTAATCCCCATCTCTTCATCTATTCCTCTCTCCCACTCTCTCTTTCTTTATCTACCTCTCTGTCACTCTCCCTCCCTCTTCTGTCTCTCTCCCTCTCCTTGCTATCTTCTGCTCTCTCCATCTCATTCTATATATCTCTCACTCTCTCTCCATTTCTCTCCGTCTCTTTTTTCCCTCTCTCACTCACTCTCCCTTGCTCTTTCTCACTCCCTCCATTCCTCCCTCCTTCCGTTCCTCCATCTATCTCTAACAATCCTCCCTATCTCTTACCCTCTCTCTTCTCTCTCTTCGCCTCTCTCACCCTCACTAACTCTCTCTTTCTTATAATTCTCTCTCCCCCCTTCATTACCACCTCTCAACTATCTTCATTTTCTCTGACCCTTTTCTTCTCTCATACTCTCTTATCTCACACTCATTTTTCTCTCTACATCCTTCACTCCCTCTTCTATCTTACTCTCTCTCCCTCTCATTATAGGTCTTATACTTTCACACCCTCCATCCCTACTTTATTCCCTCTCTCACCTTCCTCTCTTCTTTCCTTGCTCTCTCTTCTCTCTTCTCTCTTCTCTCTTCCCTTACTCTCTATTTTTCTCTCACTCTTTCCCTCTCTTTCTCTCTCCTCTATCTCACTTATCTGTCACTCGCTCTTGATCTCTCCCTCCTATTCTATCTCCAGCTCTCACTCCCTCACTTGCTCTCTCTCTCTTTCTCCATCTGTCTCGCTCTCCTCCTCTCCCTTCCACTTTTTCCCCTCTCTCACCTCTCTCTTACTCTCTCTCTCACTCCCTTGATCCACCCCTTCTCTCACCCTCCCTGTCTCCCTATATGTCTAACCATCCCCCTCTCTCTCTACCCTTTCTCTAACTCTCTCTCTCTCTTTCCCCCTCACCTCCATTCTATTTCTCTCATTATCACTCTCTCACGCTCTTTTCTCTCTCAACATCCTTCACTCTTTCCCTCTATCTTACACTCTCTCCTTCTCATTCTATCTCTCACGCTCTCCCTTTTACACCCTTCATCCCTCCTTTTCACCCTCTCTGGCCCTCTTCCCATCCATCTCTCCTTGTTTCTTCCATTCCTTAATTTTTCTATTATTCTCTCCCTCACTCCCTCTCTTCCTCTCTCCTCTCTCTCTACTCTTTCTCTTTATTACTCTATCAGTACTCTCTCACTCTCCTACTCTCCCTCCCTCCCTCCCTCCCTCACTCTCACTCTCTTCTCTCATTCTCCTCCCTCTAACTCTTCTCTCTGTCTTTTCTCTATATTTTCTCTCTCTTTCCTCACTTTTTCTTATCTCTCCCTCTCTTCCTCTCTCGCTCCATCTCTTTCACACACTCACTCATTCTCCCTCGTCTGTCTGCTCTCTCCCTCTCTCTCATTCTATCATGCCCTTCTGCTCTCTTTCTTTAACTCTCTTATTTAATACTATATGTCATTCATGCTTTCTCTCTCACTCACATTTTCTCTCTCACTCTGTCTTACTATTGCTCTCTCACTTATCTCTTTCTCTCTTTCATGCACTCTCTCCCTCTCTCCTATATATCCTTCTCTTTCTTCCCTCGTTATCTCACTCATTCTCTCTTGCTTTATATTCCATCACTCTAACTTCTCTCCATATTTTTTTCTCACTCTCTCTTTCTCTCTTTCAGTCTGTCTCTCTCTTCAATCTCTCTCACTCCTTTCCTCTATCCATCTCTTTCTTAATCTCTTCCTCACTCACTCACTCTTTCACTCTTTGATCCATATCTCTTTCTCATCTCTTGCTCTCTCTCTAATGGCCTCTCTTCTCTTGTTCATGCCATCTTCTCACTCTTCACTCACGTTTTCTCTTACTCTATCCTCGACACACACAAACTCGTCTCTCTCTCTCTCTCCTCTCTTCTCACTATTTCACACTCCCTATCTCTCTCTTGAAATTGCCTCCCTCTATCTCTCTTTTTCTTCCTCTCTCTCTTTCTAGCTTATTATTTCATCTCTCTTTCTTCTTCTCTTGCTCTCTCTCTATATCTCTCTCTTGCACTCTCTTTTGTCAATCTCTCTTCTCATTTTTACTCACTATTTCTCTCATTCTATCTATCAATCTCTCTGTCGCTCTCCCTCCCTACCTTTCTCTTTCAAACTCTCTCTCTTTGAGTAGCACTCTCTCTCCCCTATCTCTCTCATTATTTCTCACTTTCACTCATACTTCTCTCTTGCTCCATCCCTCCCTCCCTCCTTCCTTTTACTCGCTCCCTTCCTCTCTCTCCCTTTCTCTCTCTCTCTCTCCCGCTCCACGTCTCTCCCTATTTTACACTCTCACTTGCTTCATTTTTTTAGCTCTCTCTTTTCTTAATCTCCTTTCTCTCTATTGCTCTCTTGCTCACTATCTTATCGTTACCTCCATCTCCAAAATTTCACCCATACTCTCTTCCTCTCACTGTTGTAATCAATGTTCTCTCTCTCTCGCACTCTCTATATATTATTCTCATATACGTCTCTCTCTTTTCTCTTTCTTCTCACAATCTTTCGTTTCCTTTTATCCTCAATCTCTTATACACTCTCTCTCACTCTTGCTTTCTCTCACCCTTCCTTCCCTTCATCCCTCCCTCTTTCCCTATCTCTCTCACACACACTCTAACCTTATTTCTCTCTCTCTCTCTCCCTCTCTATTCCTCTCTCTCTCCCTATCTGTCTAACTCTTCCATTCTCTTGCCCTCTTTCGCACACTGTCTCTTGTTTTATCTTCCCTCACTTTTAATTACTCTATAGAGAGAAATAATGAAAAAATATAGTGAGAGAAAAGAGACAGAAACAGAGTGAGAGAAGTGACATAAAGGGAGAGCGAGAGAATGAAGGGAAACAGAGCGTGGGAGAAGAGAAAAATGGACTAAAAGAGAGTGTGAGGAAGGGAGAGACAGAGTAAGAGAGAGAATAGAGAGAGTGAGAGTGGGAGGGAGGGAGGAAAGAAGAAAGATGAAGAAAGTGCAAGTGAGAGAGAGAGTGATGGAAAGAAAGAAAGATTGCAAGAGATATTGAGAGAGGGAAAGCGTGTGAGAGGAAGACAAGGATGGAGGGAGAAAAATAAAAAGAGATATGGATAGAGAGATCAAGGGATAGAGAGAGGTATGCGAGAGTGGGAGAGAGACTGAGAGAGGAATAGGGAGAGGGATAGAGAGAGGGAGGGAGGGATAGAAGGAGGCAAAGATAGAAGGAGAGGGAGAGGAAATGAGAGAGTGAGATAGATGACGTGAGAAAGGGAATGAGAGAGAAAGAATGGGAGAATAGGAGAGGATGAAAGACAAAGGGATTATGAGAGAGAGTATAAATAGTGAGAGACATTCGGGAGTGAGAGAAATAGAGGAAGAGTAAGAGAGATGTAAGGAGAGACAAAGAGAGAAAGAAAGAGAGGGTGGGAGAGGGCGTGTGTGTGAGAGAGAGAGGTGGAGGGAGGAAAGAGAGCAAGCAAAAGGGTGGGAGAGAAAGAAATAGAAAGGATTGTGGAAGAGTGAGACGAGAGAGAAAGTGCAAGAGATATAACATGAAAGAGAGGTGGAAAGAGAGGGAGAGAAAAAGAGAGAAAGATTGAGAATGCGAGGGAGAGAGAGTAAGAGTGATGGATATATATAAATAGACAAAGAGAGAGAGAGAGGGAGAGAGAATGATTATGAGGTATAGAAAATGAGAGAGTGTGAGGAGGGCAAGAGATGAAAAGGAAAGAGAGTGAGAGAGAGTGGGAGTGAGAGAAAAAGAAGGATGGAGATTAAGAAAGAGAGTAAATGAGCGAGAGATAGAATCGAGAGAATGTGAAGAAAGAGAAGAGAGAAGCCATGTGAGAAAAAGAGAGATGTATAGATGAGAGAGAGAGAGAGAGAAAGAGTGAGAGAAAGAAGCAGTAAGAGAGCATGAGATTGAAGGGAGAGCTACATAAGTAAGAGACGTTAGAGGGATAAATAAAAGAGTGGAGAGACAATTAAATTGATAGATAAAGTGGGAAAGGGAGGGAGAGAATGAACAATAGGGGATAAAGAGGGATAGAGGTATAGAAAGTGAGGGAAAGCGAGGGATAGAGAAAGAGAGGAAGAGAGGAAGCTAGGGATGGAGAGAAGAAGAGAGAGAAAGAGAGAGAGAGAGAGAGAAAGGAGTAGGAGAGGCTAAGAGAGAGAGTAAGAGTGTGGGAGGCAGAGTGAGAGAGAATAAAGAGAAAAGAGCGAGAGGTATTGAGATTGAGAGAGAGGGAAGGGGAGATTGAGAGAAACTGTGAGGAGGGAGGGAGGTGAGTGATTGGAAAGATGGGGAAGAAGTGCGAGAGAGAGGTCAAAAGATAGAGAGAATTCGAGAGAGTATAAGAGAGATAGAGAAACAAAGAGATAGAGAGCGAGATCGAGGAGAGCGAGAAAAGATGAAGCAGGAGAATAACTTAATAAACCTAGAGTGAGAAAAAAAAATAGAGAGAGGTAAAGGGAGAGATGTATAATATAAAAGAGAGAAAGCGATAGTAGAGGGAGAGTAAAAGTGAGAGGCAAGCTGAGTAAGCGAGAGAAGTGAGAGCATGAGATAGAGAGGGGAGAAGAGAGAGATAAAGGGAGTGAGAACAGAGAGAGAGAGAGAGAGAGAGAGAAAAAAGGGAGAGCAAGAGAGATTGATAAAGAATGGAGATAGAAATAAAAGAAAAAGAGAAGGTTGAGGGGAAAAGATGTAGAAAATGAAAGAGATAAAAAGGAAAAAGAGCAAAAAAGTAAAAGATAGAGAATATAGAGTATGAGAAAGAGATTGGAGGCATAAGAGGGGGAGATAATTAAAGAGAGAGAAAAGAAGAGAGAGAGCGAGTGAGGAAGCAGAGAGAGGAAAGGCATGGAGGAGAAAGGGAGGGTGAATGAGATAACTAGAGAGAGAGAGAAAGTTAGAGAGTGAGAGTGAGGGAGGGAGAAAGGGAAGGAGGGTGGGAGGGTAATTGAGAAAGTGTGAGAGAAGATATAAAATGTAAGAAGAGAGTGAGTTTGAGAAGCAAGTGATCAAGAGAGAGAAAGAGATGGTGAGAGAGAAAAAAGATAGAGAAAGGAAAGCGAGAGAGATGGAGGGAGAGAAAAGAGATAGAGAAAGAAAGAGAGCAAGCAAGAGAGAGAAAAAGAACAATAAAAAGATTAAAGAAAAGAGGGCAAGAGAGGGGGTATGAGGGGAGAGAGAGGGGTAGAGTGAGAGGGTGAGAGAAATAAGAGAGAGAGCGAACAAGGGAGCAAGAGAAATAAGAAAGAAGTGAGTGAGAGGGACAGAGAGTGAAGAGAGAAAGAATGAAAGTAATATAGAGAAAGGGAAAAGTGCAGAGGGAGAATGTGGTGGCGTACGGTGTGGGAGAGATAGATCGGTAGAAAGAGGGAGAGAGAGCATGTGGGAGAGAGAGATCAAATAAGGGAGAGGAGGAAAGACATGGAAAGAGAGCAAGGGGATGGGAAGAGAGCTAGAATGACTAGATATAGTGAGATAGGATTAGAGAAAAATAGCATGAGCAAAGGAGTGAGAGAGATATAGAGAGAGCAAGAGTGAGGGAGAGATATTAAATATTGGGGGAGGTAAGAAAATAGAAATGAAAGTAGGGGGATAGGAGGAGACTGATAGAGAAAGCATCGAAGAGATAAAGCTAGAGAGTAAAGGAGAGAAGACAAATATAATAAGACTAAAAGAAAGGGAAGGAGGGAGAAGGGTGAAGGAGAGAGAGAGGGTGAAAGAATGGATAAAGTGAGAGGAAGGAAGGGAGGTAGAGTAAGAGAGTGGGATAGAGAGTGATTAGAGAGAAGATATAGAGAGAGGAGAAAGTAGAAAAGGGATAGTGATGGAGGGAGGGAGGTATAGTTGAGAGAGAGAGTGAGCAGAGATATAAGAGTGAGATAAAGGGATAGGGAGAATAAGTAGTGGCAAGAAGGGAAGAGGAAGAGTGCGAGAAAGTGGGAGAGAGTGAGAAGGAAAGAGGGAGGACAAAAAATATGGAAGAATGGGGAAGGAGGTCCAAAGAGAGAGTGGATAAAGGGAAGGTAGAAAAAAGAGAGTGATATGGAGTGTGAGAGAGTGGGGAGAGAGAGAGCAAGAGAGAAAAAGTGTGGGAGAGAATAAAAGGGTCTAATAGAATAGGGAGAGTGAAAGATGAGAGAGAGAAAGCTATAGCAAGAAAAGAGATAGAGAGTAGGAAGGGATGGATGGAGGGAAAGTTAGAGAGGGAGAGAGAGGAAAGGATAGCAAAGAGAAAGCAAGAGAGTGGGAGGCAGAGACTGATAGAAAGAGAGAGCAAAAGGAGAGAGTGAGAGAAGAAGGCTAACATAATAGAAATGGATAGAGAGAGCAAAGAGATAGAGATGAAATTAGAGCAAGGAAGATAGAGTAAAGAGAAGAGAGAGGAAAGAGAGTGACAAAGAAAGAACGAGAGAGGGAGGGGAGATAGAGAGAGGGTAGATCAAAGAGAGAGTAATATAAAGGGGGAGAGAGTGGGAGTGAGTGAGAAAGAGAGAGCGAGAGAGAGAAAGTATGAGAAGAGATAGTATGCTAGAGTGAGAAAAGATAGAGAGCAAGTGAGGGAGAAAGAGCGAGGAACGACATTGGAGTGGGAGGGGGTGAGACAGTGGGAGAGGGAGGGAGGGGAGAGAGATATAGAGAGAGAAGGAATGAATGAAAAGAGAGGAGGGAGGGAGAGAGAGCGAGAGAGAGTGAGATAGATAGAGCGAGAGAGAGTGAGATAGATAGAGCGAGAGAGAGAAAGTCAGAGAAAGTGAAAGTGAGAGTGAAGAAGGGAGAGAAGGAAAGTGAGAGGGTGAGAGAGAGTTGGATAGAGGATGAAGAGCAATAGATGGAGAAAAAGAGACTTAGAAAAATAATGAACAGAGTGAGTTAGAGAAGAAAGAGATCAAGAGAGATATAGAGAAAAGGGAGAGAAAGAGAGAAAGTGAGAGAGCAAAGAGATAATGAAGGAAAGAGAGAGCAAGCAAGTGTGAGAAGGATAACAAGAAGGAGAGATGAAAAAAAAGAGTAAGAGAGAAGGGGAGAGAGAGAGAGAGCGGGAGAGAAAGAAAGAGAGGGAGTCAGAGAGTGATAGAAAAAGAGAGCTAGATGAGAGAGTGAGTAACGGAGAGTGAGAAAATAGAAAAAGATAGAAATAGCAAAGAGATACAAAAGGAAACTGAGTGAATGAATGAATGAAGAGGAGGAGAGAGGGAGAGAGAGAGAGGGGGGGAGAGGGAGATTGATTGAGCGAGAAAGAAAGGGAGAAAGTGAGAGAGTGAGTGTGAGGGAGGGAGGGCGAGAGGGTAAGAGATAGAGTGGGAGAGAGGATAGAGAACAAGAGATAGAGATAGGGAGAGAGATTTAGAAAGAGAAAGAAGAGAGCAAGTTAGAGAAGAAAGAGATCAAGAGATAGTTATAGAGAAAAGGAAAGCGAGAGAGGTGGTGAGGGAGTAAAGAGATAGAGAGGAAAAGAGAGAGAAAGCAAGAGAGCGGAACGAAGAGAGTGATAGTGAGAAAAGTATGTGGGAAAAGATGAGTGAAAAAACAACAAGCTTTTCTATCTTCTCTTTCTTGTGTCTCTCTGTTGCTTGCTCTCGTGTCTCTCTCGCTTAATTTCTCATTTCCTCTCTCCTTCCATCTTTCGTTCTATCATTCTCTTTGTCTCTCACTCACTTCTCTATTCTTTCACTTGCTTATTTCTCTCTCTCTCTCTCTCAATGTCTCCCTTCCCCTCTTCAGCTCTTTTCTTTCTCTTTCTCCCTAAATATATCTACATCCTTCTATTAATATTTTTCTGACCCTCCTTTCTCTACCTTGTTTTCTCTCTTCTTTCTCTCATAATGTTCTCTCGCTCTCTCTTTTCTCTCTCTGACTCCTTTTGTCACCTACTCTTCCTATCTCTTTTTGTCCCTCCCTTGCTACTTCTCTCTATATCTTCTCTAACCTATATTTATCTCATCTCTCCCCCTCACTCTCTTGTTTTTTATTGCACTCTCTCATCCCTCCTGTCTCCTTTGTCTGGCCAACTCTCTCTCTCTCTTTCACACACTCATCCACTATATCCCTCCCTCCCTCCCTACCTCCCTCCTTTTATTTCTCTACCTCTGTCGGATCTTCCTATCTATCTATCTTCCTCCCATGCTCTTTTTTTTGCTCTCTTTCTCTCTCTTCACTCCCCCTGCCATCTCCTTCACTATCTTGTTCCTCTCTCCTTTTCCCACCCTCCATCTCTCTTTCTCTCTATGTTCCCTTCCTATCTCTCGCTCTCTCTCTCTCCCTCTCCCTACCTTTTTCCAACTATTTATGTTTTTCACTACTTCTCCTATTGACCCTCCCTCTTTCCTTCCCTCAATTTTTCTCTTTCTTTGATCTCCTTTAATTCTCTTCTTATCTCCCTTTTCTATCTGTTGCTCTCTTTTTCACTAGCTCATTCTCTCTCTTTTGTTATTCTCTATTTTATATCTTCTCTCACCTTCTTTTACTCTCTCTCCCCCTCTAACTTTCACACCATATCTAACACACTCTATATCTCTCTCACTCTACCACCCTCCCCTTCTAGTTCTCCCTCACTATCTTTTCTCTCTCTCTTTCTCTCGCCCATCTCTAACTCTCTCCCTCCCTTTATCACTCTCTCTCATTTATACCTTCCATTCTCTCTCTATCCCTCTACCTACCTCCCACCCTTTATCTGTCTCGCTCCCACTATTTCTTGCTTCTCTCTCTCTCACACTCTCTCTTCTTCCTTCTCTTTTTCCCTCTGTCCGTCTCTCATTCTTCTCTGCTCTATTTCACTCTTTCACCAACTGACCCTCTCTCCCTTCCCCTACACTCTCTCTATTTCTCTCTCTTTCTTTACTATCTCATCTTCTTTCTCTCTCTTTCTTTCCTACCTCATCGTCTCTCTCTCTCTCACTTTCTCTTTCTTTTTCTCTCTCACTCACTTCTTCTTTCTCTTTCTCTCTCACCCCTTTCTCCCTTCCTCTGCCCTCCCTCTATCTCTCTTATTTCTTTTATCTCTCTCTCCTCTTTCTTGCTCTACCTCTTTCTTGTTCTCTCTCTCCTTGTCTATCTTTTCACTTGCTTGCCCTCTCTCTCTCATTTTATTTGGCTCTTTCTCTCTTTTCTCTCTCAAACTTTTTTTTTGCTCATATTCTCTTGCTCTCTTTTCCTCTCTCTAGCTCTCTTTTTCCCTCTCTCTGTCCCTCTCCTTTCTCTCTCTCTTTCTCTCAATGTCTTCTTTATTTTTACTTATAGTTATCTCTCCATAGCTTCTCTTTCTCACTTTCTCTTTCTCTCTCTCACGCCCCATCTCTCCCTCACTCACTTTCACTCTATCCACCTTCTCTCTATTACTCTCTCTTACTTTATCTCTCTCATACCCTCCATCTCTTGCACTCTCTCCCTCCATCTCACTCCCTCCTCCATACATCTTTCTTTATTTGTCTCACTCAATTTCTCTCTACCTCTCTCCTTAGCTCTCCTCTCTACCACCCTCTCACTCTCATACTTTTTGCTATCATTCTACTCCTTGCTATCTCTCCTCAATTCCTCCATACAACTCTCACCCTCTCACTCTCTACCACCCTCTTCTCTCTCTTGCACTTCTATGTCTCTCTTGCTCTCTTTCTTGATTGCACTCTCTCTCTCTCTCTCTCACGCTCCTCTCTCTTCTCTCTCTCACTCTTAGCCATCTTTCTTTATTTTTCTCCCTCTTCTACCCTTCCTTTCTTTCTTTCTCTCTTGCCCTCTCCCTCACTCTCTCTGGCCCTCTCCCGCACCCTCCCTCCTTGTTTATTTACTAGATCTTCAACTCATTCTCTCTCCCTCCTTCCTTCCCTCCTTCCCTCCTTCCATCCTTCCCTTTTTTGCTCTTTCTCCCTTTCACCCTATCTCTCTTCTCTTTATTCTCCCTCTTGCCATTTCACTCTCCATCTCTTTCTCTTTCTCCCACTCATTAATTTAAACATAACTCTCTCTCGCTCTATCTCTCCCCCTCTCTCATTTCTCTCTCTCCCTCTATCTCTTAAAAACAATCTTTAATTCTATAGTCTCCCTTTTATAATTCCTCACCAACTCTCTACCTCTCTCTTTCTCTATTAATCACTCTCTCTCCCTCTCCCTCACTCGCTCTCTCTCTCCCTCAGTCGTACTCTCTCTCTTACTCACTTGGTCTATGTCTCTCTCTCTCGCTCTCTCTCTCCCTCCTAATATCTTTTTCTTTCCTCATTCAAACCATCACACACTTTCTTTCTACCTCCTTCTACCTTCCTTTTTCTCTTCCTCCATACTTGCATCTCTCTTCCCTTCCATACCTCCCGTCCTCTCTCTATTTTTCTGTCCCTCACTCATATTGCTCTCTTCTTTCTCTCCTTCTCTTCTCTCTTGTCTCTTATTCTCTCACTCCCATTCTCTCCATCACTTTCTCTCTCTCCTAAACTCCCTCTATTCCTCTCTCTCACTTCCATCTCTCTATCTCGCCCTACCTACATCCTCAAATTTCTCTCTTTCCCTTTCCCTCTCTCTCACGTTTCTCTTTCCCTCTTCATAGCTTTCTCTCATACCTTCTTGTTATCTTTGTCTCTCCCTATCTCTTCTACTCTCACTCACACTCTCTTATCTTCTCTCTCTCTTTCTCTTAATATGTTGCTCGATCTCTCTCACATGCTCACCTTCACTCTCCCTCTCCCACTCCCTCCCTCCCTCTCTCCCTCCCTCTCTATACTTCTCTCCTTAATTCTCTTCCTCGCTTTGTCTCCCCTCCTCTCTTTATCTCTCTCACTCTCCCTCTCTCAAGCTTTTTTTCTCTCTCGCTCTCTCTCTCTCTCCCACAATCTCTTTCTCACTTTCTAACCCTCCCTATCTTTGGTTGGTCACTCTCACCATTCTTATCTCATTCTCTCTTCTCTTAGTCTCTCACTCCCATTCTTATCTCATTCTCTCATGCCTTCTTCCTCACTCTCTTGATCACTCCCTTCCTCCCTCACTATTGCTCGTTCCCTCCCTCACTCTCTCACTTCCTCCTCCTTGTGCTCTTTCATTCACTATTCATCCCTCTCTCTCCCATTCCCTACCTCTTTGCCTCGCTCTCCCTCTATTCCCCTTCCATTGTATAGATTTCCCTCCTTATACCTCCCCTTATATATATCTTCTTTCTCTCTCCATCTCTGCGTCATCCTCTTTCACACTTTATCTTTCCCGTTCTCTCTCTACCCTTCACTCTCTATCTCTTCCTCTCTCGTTCTTTCTCTATCTTTCTCATTCTATCTTCTTTATTTTGTCT
>NEWO01000432.1:333178-346110 GCA_003013225.1 Phalaenopsis aphrodite | reverse complement strand
TCGATAAATGGAGAAATACATAAGAGATATGATAAGAAGAGAGAGAGTGCAAGGGGGGAGGGAGCTGGAGAAATAAAGAGGGAGGTAGAGAGAGCCAGAGAGAGAGAAAGTGATGGATATATCTCGAGTGATAAATGGAGAGAGAGAAATGAGAGAGGGAGAGAGAAAGTGGGAGAGAGCGATGTTGAGATTAAAGAGTGGGAGAAAGAGAAAGAGTTGGAGAGAAAATATCAAGAGAGAGAATAGAGAGAAGAGAGATAGGGTGAGAGGGAGGGAGAATAAGGTAAAGAGGGAAGGAAAAACGGAAGGAGGGAAGGAGAGAGAAAGAGAAGGAGAAAGAAGGAGATAAAGATCTAGTGAGTAAACATGGAAAGAATGGCGACGGAGAGGGCAAGAGAGATCAAGAGAGATAGGCAAAAAGAAAGAAAGGTAAGGTAGAGGTAGAGAGAGAGGCTAGAAGGAGTGAGAGAGAAAGAGAAGAGAGAGAAGAGAGAGAAGAAAGGGGAAGAGTGAGTGAAAAGGTGAGCAAGAGAGACAAAGAAGAGTAAGAGATAGAGAGCGATAGTGAGGGTGAGAGAGTGAGAGAGTGGTAAAGAGAAGAGATGGGGAGAGAGGAAGAGAGAGATAGAGGGAGACAGAGAAAGAGAGATGTATGGAGGGAGGGAGAGATAGAAGGAGAGAGTGCAAGAGATGGAGAGTACGAGGGAGATAAAGTTAGAGATAGTTATAGTGAAGAGATAGATAGAGTGAAGGTGAGGGAGGGAGAGAGAAGATGTGTGAGAGAGAGAGAGAAGGAGAGAAAGAGAAGAAAGAGAAGCTATTGGGAGATAAAGAGAGTTAGAAGAAAGAGAGAGTGAGAGAAAGAGAGAGAAAGGGGAGGGATGGATAGGAAAAGGATGAATGAGAATAAGAGAAGTAAGCAAGGATTAGAAAGAGAAGAGAGAGTGAAATAAAGCATAGAGTGAGAGAAGAAGAGGGGAAGATACAATGAGAGAGAGGAGGGATTGAGAAAGGGAGTGAGTGAAAAGAGGGAGTGAGAAAATAAAGAGAGAGAAATATGAGAGACCACTCTAGAGTGAGAATGAAATAGAGAGAGTTGGAGACAGAGGAGAGGTAACAATAGAGAGAAACAGAGATGGAGTTGAAGAGATAGAGTATGAGAGAAAGAAAGAGAGAGAGAGAGAGAGTAAGAGGGTGAAAAAGTGAGGGAAGGTTGAAGGAGGGTGTGAGAAAGGTAAAGAGAGCATCAGAGAGAGGAAAAGAGAGCTAGAGAAGATGAGTGAAAGAAAATTATGTTTGAGGGAGAAGAGAGAAAGAGCCAGATAAAATGAGAGAGAGAGAGAGGGCGAGCGAGTGAAAACATAGATTTGGAGAGAGTGAACGAGCAAGTGAGAGAGCAAGAAAGAAGAGGGGGAAAAATAAAGAAGAGAGATAAAGGGAGGGTGGAGGAAGAGAGAAAGAAGGGAAAGAAAAGAGAGAGAGTGAGAGATAGAGAGGATGAGATAGCAAAGAAAGAGAGAGAAAGTGAAAGAGAAAGTGTGAGAGAGAGAATGATTAAGCAAAGAAAGAGAGAAAGAGAGAGAGGAAGGGAGGGAGCATCGGTGGCTGAGAGAATGAAAGAGAGTAAGGGCAGAAAGTGAGATAGGGATAATGGGAGGGAGTGAGTGATGCAGAGTGAGTGTAGAAAGTGAGATAGCAAAAAATAATGAGGGAATAGATTAAAAGTATTCAAGATGGAGAGAAAGAAAGAGAGCGATAGGTTGAATGGTTGAGTGAGAGGGAGAGAAAGAGAGTGAGAAAGTGGGTAAGAAAGTGAAAGGGAGAAAGTGACTACAACAACTAGATATATAGATAGATGGAAAAATACTCAAGATATATGATAAGAAGAGAGAGAGAGCAAGAGGGCAGAGAGAGTGGGAGAATGAAAGAGGGAGGTAGTGAGTGTTATAGAGAGATAAAGAGAGAGATAAAAATAAAGAGGGATTGATGCCAAGAGATAGAGAAAAAGTGAGAAATAAGAGTGGGAGAGAGATAGAATGTCAGAGAGAGTAGATAAAAATGAGAGAGTAATGGAAGATAGAGGAAGAAAAAAGGAGGAAGACAACTAATAAGAGAGGGAGATAGAGACAGTGAGAGAGAGGCAAGAGAATAAAGCAAGAGAGTAAGAGAAAGAAGAGTGAGTAAATTTGAAGGAGGCTAAGAGAATAATAGAAAAAGGAGGATAGATAGAGAAGAGAGAGATGGAGAAAGAGAGAGTGAGATAACAATAATGAAAGATAATGAGATATAAAGTGTGAAAGGGACCTAGAGAGTGTTAAAAGTATACAAAGACACTCTTTTTCTATACTCTCTTTATTCTCTCACTCCTTCCTCTTTCTCCCTCTCTCTCTTCCTCTCACTCTTCCTCAATCTCACACTCCCTCTCTCTCCAAATTTTTCTCCCTTTCTCTTACTCTCTTCTCTTAACTCATTTTATCTTCTACTCCATTTCTTCTTTTGCTTTTCTTTATCTCTTTCGTACTCTCTCTTTCTCTCTTTTTGTTCTCCTTTTCTCACTCATCTTTGTCCCACTCCTAGCTCTCTATCTCCATCCCTCCCTCTCTTCCTTCCACTTCTTCTCTCTCTCTCTTTCTCTCACATTATCTTTTTTTCTGATTCTCTCTACTCTCTGAATCTTCTCTTGCTTCTCTCTCTTCTCTCATTCTCTTTATTTCTCCAAGCTCTTACTCTCACTCTTCATGCTTTCTCTCCCCCTTTCTTTTAGTTTATTTTGCTTCTCTCCCACTCTCTTTTGGCCTCTTTTTTCTCGCTCTCACTATTTATATCAATCTCTTACTGTCAATCATCTTTTTCTCTCTCTTTATTTTTCACTCCCTCTCCCTTTCTTTCCCTTTCTTAATCTCTGCCACTCTATCTACCTTCTCGCTTTTACTCCCACTCTCACTTTATCTCTCTAGCATTCTCCATCATTTGCACTCTCTTTCTCATTAACTCGTCCCTCTCTCTCCCCCACTTTCACCATTCCTCTCTCACACTCCATTTTTTGCACTCTCTATCTCTCTCTATCTTTCACTCCATCCCTCTCCCTCTCCAACTCTGTCTCCATTTCTCTCTCTATCTCTTCACTTTTTACTTCTCACTAGCTCTCTCTTCCACACTATCACTCTCTATCTCTCCCATTTTCTTTTGCTCTCTTTACCTCACTTAATTTCTTTCTCTCTCAATCTCTTTCCTCTTCCCTCTATCACTCTCTTTCTCTCTCTCCTGCCCTCCTTTCTATCTTTCTTTCTAATCTCATCACTTTAGTCCTTTCTCTCCCTCTCCCTCCCTTATTTCATCACTCTATTTTTATCCTTCTCTATGTTCCTTCCTATCTTCATCCCTCTTCCCCTCCTTCGCTCTCTTTACCTCTTTATCCCCCGTCTCTCCCTATCTTTCTTTTCTCTATTCTCTCTAACTTTATCTGTCTCTCTCTCTCTTACTCTCTCTCTGTCAATTTTTCTCTCTTTCCCTACCTCTCCCTCTCTCTTACTCTCTCTCTTGATCTCTGCCTTCTCCTCATCACTCTTGGGTATCTCTCTGTCTATCTTTTGTAGTCACTCTCTCTTTCACTCACACCCCTCTTTCTCTATATCTTTTCATTCTTTGAACCGTCACACCGTTTGAATATGGAGAGAAGTTAAAGTGATGGAAGATAAAGCAAGAGAGAATGATTGAGAGAGATAGAGAGAGGAAGAGCAAGATAATGAGGGGAGGAAGAGAAGGATATGTAGGAGAGAGGGAGAGAGTGCGTAAAAGAGAGAACGCGATAAGTGAGAGAGCAAGAGTAAGACAAAGAGTGAGACAGAAAATGTAAGTGAGAGAGAAAGCATGAAGGACATTTAGTATTAAAGAAGAGAGTCAAAGAAAGAGAGAGAGTAGAAGGGCATGAGATAATGAGAGAGAGGGAGAGCGAATAGACGATGGAGAATGAGAGAGTCTGTGAAAGAGATGGAGTGAGAGAGGAAGAGAGGGAGAGATAAGAAAAAGTGAGGAAAGAGAGCGAGAAAATATAGAGAAAAGACAGAGAGAAGAGTTAAAGGGAGGAGAAAGTGAGAATAGAGTGAGAGTGAGGGAGGGAGGGAGTGTAGGAGAGTGAGAGAGTACTGATAGAGTAATAAAGAGAAAAAGTAGAGAGAGAGGAGAGAGGAAGAGAGGGAGTAAGGGAGAGAAAAATAAAAAAAATTAAGGAATGGGAGAAACAATCAGAGATGATGGAAAAAGGGCGAGAGATAGGGTGAAAAGGAGGGATGAAGGTTGTAAAAGGGAGAGCATGAGAGATAGAATGAGAGGGAGAGAGTGAGGGAGGTTAAGAGAGAAAAGAGCGTGAGAGAGTGATAATGAGAGAAATAGAATGGAGGTGAGGGGGAAAGAGAGAGACAGAGAAGAAAGATAGAGACAGAGAAGAAAGAGATGGGGAGAGAGAGGGTTAGAGAAAGGATGGAGAGAGAGGGGGATGGCTAGAGATATAGGGAGAGAGCGAGGGTGAGAGAAGGGGTTGATAAAGGGGGATGGTTAGAGATATAAAGAGAGAAGGAGGGTGAGAGAACGGGTGGATAGAGGGGGATGGTTATAGAGAGTTTGAGAGAGGAGAGAGAGGCAAAAAAAGGGAAGGGAGACGAGGAGAGTGAGAAGAATGGAGAAAGAGAGAGAGAAAGTGAGGGAGTGAGAGTGGGAGACATAATAGGCGGGAGAGATGAAGAGTGAGTGACAAATAAGTGAGATAGAGGAGAGAGAGAAAGAGAGGGAATGATTGAGAGAAAAATAGAGAGAGTAAGGGAGGAGAGAAGAGAGAAGAGAGAGCGAGGAAAGAAGAGAGGAATGTGTGAGAACAAAGTAGCGATGGAGGGTGTGAAAGAGAGAGTATAAGAGCTATAATGAGAGGGAGAAAGAGTAAGAGAGAGAAGAGAGAGGGTAAGAGATAGGGAGGATGGTTAGAGATAGAGGGAGGGAGGGAAGGAGAGAGGAATGGAGGGAGTTAGAGCAAGGTAGAGTGAGTGAGAGAGGGAAAAAGAGAGGGAGAGAAATAGAGAGAGAGTCAGAGAGATTAAGTGAGAGTGAGAGATATAAAGAGTGAGATAGAGAGAGCAGAAGATAGCAAGAAAAAGGGGGAGAGAGAGAGAATAGGGAGGGAGAGTGACAGAGAGGTGGATAAAGAAAGAGAGTGGGAGAGATGAAAAGATGAAGAGATGGGGATTAAGTGAGTGAGACGGAGGGTATGAGAGCGAGTGTGTCTAAAAAAGTGAGAGATTGTGACAGATGTAGAGTGAGGGAGAGATAGGAATGGAGAGTGATAGCGAGGGAGAGAGAAATGTTGAGAGTAAGAAAGAGGGAGGGAGAGTGAGAGAGAGCATCAGAGTGCTCGTACATTAAAGGTAAGGAGAGTGAGCAAGTGAGAAGGGTGAGTGACATACAATAGAGAGATAATGAGAGAGGAGGAAGGAGAGAGATATAGGGGAGAAGTGAGTAAGAGGGAGAAAAAGCAAGAGTGAGAGTGAGAAATAGTGAAAAATTGTCACAAAAAGAGAAAAAAATGGAAAATAGTGTGAGAGATTGAAAGAAAGAAAAAAATTGAGAGTGTTTGAGGGGGGAAAAAGAGATCAGAGATAGTAAGACAAAGAGAGGGAGAGAAAGAAAAAGCCAGATAAAAAGTGGGTAGATAAAGAGCTATTGAGAGAAGAAGGGAGAGAGCAAGGACAAAGTGAGTAATAGATTGAGGTGAGAGAGGCCAAAGCGAGAGACGGAGTGAGAGAAAGAGAGAGAGGGAGCCAGAACAAGAGATAGTGGGGAAGGAGGAATAAGATATAAGTGAGAGTTCAAAAGCAGTAAAGATATAAGAGAGTGATGGAGGAAGAGAGTGAGAATAAGGGTAAGATAAATAGAGTGACAGATAGGAAGGGAGAGAGAGTCAAGTGTTAGAGAAATTAAGAACAAAGAAAAGAGAAAAGAGAGGTGTTGGAGAGAAGACAGAGAGAGGGAGGGAGAGAGAGAGAGTTTGAGAGAAAAAGTTAGCTAAGAGATAGATATAAAAGAGAGAAAGAGAGAATGTTTAATAAAAGGAGAGATGAGAGAAAGAAAGCGAGAAAAAGATTTACAACATATATTGAGAGATGCTAGAAGAGGGAGAAGTGAGAAAGATAGAGAGAGGGAGGCAGTACGATAGATATGAGAGAGAGAGAGGGTGGGATTGCGATAGATATGAGAGATAGATGGAGTGAAACAAGGAAGAGAGTGAGTAAGAAGGAGAGAGGGAGGGAGAATGAGATAATGTACGAGATATTGTGTGTAAGACAGAGTAGGAGAGAGGGAGAGAGTGTGTGGAAGTGAGAAATGGAGACATAATGATAGAGAGAGAGAGGAAACATGAGAGAGAGATGGAAAGAGATTGGGGGAGGGTATCGATAAGGGGAGTTAGAGAGAGGGTGTGATAAGGAAAAGAGGGAGTTAAAGATGGAGAAAAAGATAAGTGAGAGAGACTAGTGGTGAGAGAGATAGAGAGAACAAGGGAAGAAGGAAGTGGAGAGGGAAGAAGGGGAGAAAAAACATGAAGGAGAGAACAGAGAGGGATAGTGGGATAAGGGGATGTAGAGAGTGGGAGTTGGAATAGGGGTTGGAGAGGGAGGGACTGGGGGATAGAGGGAGAAAGTGTGTGAGAACGATGAGCGAGAGCAAGAGTCCATACCTTCCTCCCTTAATTTCTCTCTTTCCTTTTCCCTCTCTCTCACCTTTCTCTACGCCTCTTCCTAGCTTTCTCTCAGACCTCCTTGTTATATCTCTCTCCTTCTCTCTCCTACTCTCGCTCCCACTACCACCATCCTCTCTCTTTTTTTCTCTATTTCTATCTTATTCTCTCTCCCCCTTTTTTTCTCGCCTCTCTCACTCCTTAATTTTACTCACACTTACTCTCTTCTTCCCTCTGTATCACTTTCTCTCTCTTATTCACATTTACACTCTTCCTCTTGCTCCTTCTTCCCTCTATGTTTTCTCTAGCTCTCTCTATCTTACTCTCTCTCTGCCCTCTCACCTACTATCTCTGCCTTCCTTATTCTCTCACGCACACACTTCTATTGCTCTTGATTTCTCCCTTCTACTCTCTCTATCTCTCTCCAACTTTCTCTCCCTCTCCCTCCCTTTCATTTTCCCTTCCTTGCCTTCCTGTCTCCCTCTCTCCCCTCCTCCCCCTATCTCTTTGACTCATTCCTTTACTCTCTCTCTTCTCTTCTCCCCTCCACTCATTTTGATTTACGCTTTTTATTTATTTTTCCATTCTTCCTCAATCTCCCTATCTCAGCTTTCTCTCTTTCTCTTTTGTTTTATTTCTTTATACATCGTTCTCTTTCTTTCTCTCTCCATCAATATCTCTCCCTTCCCCTCTCTTTTCTCTCTCATTCTTTCTCTCTCACTCTCTCGTACTTTATCTCTTTTGTGCTCTATGTGTCGACTTTCTATCCCTCCCTCTCTATTTCTCTCTCTCCCTTGGTCAATCTCCCTCTCATTCTCTCTCTCATAGTTCTCTCTCCCTCATTCTTGCTCTCTGTATTTCTCTGCCTTCCTTTTGCTATCATTATCTTCCTCTCTCTATAGACCTCCCTTTTAACTTTTTCTCACTATTTCACTCTCTTTTTCATTATTGTCCCTCCCCTCCCTCTGCCTCTCTTTCTCCCTCTTTCTCTCTCACACTCGCTCCTCTCTCTCTCACTCACTCTTGTTCTCCCTCATCTCTCACGCACACTCCCACATCTCTCACCTACTTTGACTCTCTCCCTTCTATCTCTCATTCTATCTCTTCATTTTATCTCTTCATTCTATCTCGTATGAATTCATTGTCTGTCTCTCCCTCCCTCACACTTTTGTTATTCCAATATCCCCCCTCTCTCAATAACTCTCTCTCTAACTCCTCATAGTCTACATCTTTCTTGCTCTCTCTCTCCCTTCCTACATCTCTCTCACTCTCTCAATATCTTCCTCGCTCTATAAAACTTTTTTCCCTACCTCGCTTGTCTTTGTTCCTCTCTCTTGCACTCTCTACAGTCTTTGCCCCTTTCTCCTCTCTTCTCACTGCTTTCTCCCTCTCACCCTTCTACTTTCTCACCCTTCCTCTCTCTCTCTCCCTCTCCCACCTTTTACCCTCTTTCACTCCTTCTCTCTTTCTCCCTCTCTCTCTCCCCTCTCTACTCTCTCACTAGCTCTCTCTCTCTCTCCCACTCTTTCTACCTCCCATTCTCACCCTCTCTCTAGTTCACTCTTATCATCTCTCTCTCTTTCTTTCCACACACACACTTTCTCTCTGATGATCTCTCTATACATCTTTTTTACCCTTTCGCCCTTCTCTCTCTTTCCCTCCATCCTTCTTTTTTACTCATTCTCTCACACACACTCTCTCTCTCACTCCTTCCCTCCTCGATCTCTCTCTCTCT
The DNA here is from genome assembly GCA_003013225.1 of Phalaenopsis aphrodite. NCBI lineage: Eukaryota > Viridiplantae > Streptophyta > Magnoliopsida > Asparagales > Orchidaceae > Phalaenopsis > Phalaenopsis aphrodite. The sequence goes on along the minus strand of NEWO01000432.1, from coordinate 337,654 downwards.
CACCCTCCCTATTACGCTCTCTCCCTCTCTCCTGCTCTCTCTACTTTACTCCCTCTCTCTCTCTTTCACACTCACTCACTTTCTCTCTATCACACACACTACCTCCATTCCTCCCTCCTTTATTCTTTCTCTATCTCTCTCTTGCACTCTCTGCCATTCTTTCTCTGTCCCGCTCTTTCTTTCTCTTCCCTCACTTTATTTTCTCTCTATATTTCTCTCATTATATTATTTCCTTTTTCTTCGTTAAGCTCGCTGCCTCTCATTTTCTATCTACATTTTTGTCTCGCTCTGTGTCCTTTTAAATTCACTTTATGTTAAATTTCCCTATCTCGCACTCTCTTTCATTTCTCTCTCCCATTTCTCTTGCTCATTTCACTTTTTCTATCATGTTTGGGGATTAGCACATCCTAAATCCCATAATCGTATTCTGGCCCTTGATAGGATGTATTAACCTTGGATCAGAGCTATACTTGAACCTATGATTACTAAACATGTCAACAGAATTGTGAGGAAGTTCCCTGGATTTCAGCTTTTAGTCAACACTAACAGTTAAATATAGCTCTTTTGCAGCAGGAAATTCAATGCACAGTCCTTAAAGAGGGAGATCAATTTATCCATTTGACGATTAACTTAAATTACTATAATGGGTTTGCTACCTTCATCTATGCTAGCTGTACATCCACTGCCAGACTAGAACTTTGGAAACAGTTACAAGATTTCAGTTATTCTATAAGAGATTTCTGGATTGTTGGGGTGACTTTAACTACCTCTCTTCACCTAGTGTGAAGAAGGGGGGAGATCTCCTGATGTAAATTTAATGAAAAATTTCAATGACAATATTCAGTCTGCTGGTCTTTTTGATTTAGGATTTATTGGCCCTAAGTACACTTGGAGAAGGGAAAAGATTTGGGAGAGGTTGGATAGAGTTTTGGTGAATGATTCTTGGTTCAGAGATTTTCTACGTACTTCTATCAAACACTTGGCTATGAGTGGGTCTGATCATAGACCCTTACTTATTCAGATATCTTCCAACAATTCTAAAAGTAAATCAAAGTTCAGATATCTCAATATGTGGTCCATGCATGGGGATTTCCTCAATTAAGTATAATAACTTGGACACTTGTTCATCATCACACCCCTGGTATAAAACTTTGGCTTTTAAATAAAAAAGTCAGTAAACATCTTTCTAATTGGAATTAGGAGGTGGTTGGGAACATAGATAATAAAGTCCTTGAGGCTGAACATAAGGTATAACAATTAGAACAACTCATGTGTTATGGCATATGGTCTGAAATTGATCTACAATCTATTAATGAACATCTGCTGGATGCAACCAACATGCAAGCGGCATTTTATGCTCAGAAGGCCAACAGAATGAAGTTTTGTGAGGGGGACAGAAATTCTAAATATTTTCAAGCTTGTATCAACTATAGGAGGAAATTCAATACAATTCATAAAATCATTTCTCAGGAGGGTCACTGGATTACCACTACTGATGGCATAGCTGATAATGTTGCTCAATATTTTCAAAATATTTTCAAACAAACTCCTACCTCTCAACCTTCCATTAAGTATACCTTGTTTGATATGAAAAGGGAGTTCACCAGAAGCCTATCTCTCACTGATATTTCTGATGAAAAGAAATATGGAAAGCTCTAAACTCTATTGACAGCACAAAAGCAGCTGGACCAGATGGATTCACAGCAGATTTTTATAAAAAGGCCTGGCTGATAGTGAAGGATGAGGTCATTGCTACAGTCCAAAGTTTTTTCTGGGGAGCTGATCTCCCCAAATATTTCTCCTCATCTACTATTACCTTGGTTCCCAAGCAAAACACTCATCACAAATGGGAAAATTTCAGACCCATTAGCCTCACTTTTGTTATATCTAAGATAATAAGCAAAGTCCTGGTCTATAGATTACAACCTCATTTAAATCAGCTTATATGCAAGAATCAGGCAGCCTTCATCAAGGATAGAAGTATTGTTGATAATGTGCTCTTGGCTCAAGAATTGGTACTGGATTTGGACAGAATCACTAGAGGAGGCAACTTAATTCTCAAATTGGATATCAAAAAGGCATATGACACAATCAGTTGGAAGTTTATTGAACAAGTTCTCATTGCCAGAGGTTTCTCCACTTCCTTTATTTCTCTAATCAACAAATGGCTGACTAATAATTTCCATTCTATCTTCATCAATGGAACCTCCCATGGGTTTTTCAGTGCAACTAGAGGTATCAAACAAAGTGACCCCTTTTCTCCTACAATTTTTATTTTGGTTTTTGACTACTTATCCAAAATCTTGAATGAGTTGACAACCAGGAAACCCCACTCCCTTTATAGCCATAGATCTTCCACCTTAATCAGTCATTTGGCTTTTGCTGATGACATCATTATCTTTTCAAAAGCATCCAAATCTGCTGTTAGATTATTCATGCAAAGCTTGAAGACGTTTCAGGAGACCTCTGGTATGAAGTTAAATAAGCAGAAGTGCATCTCCATCTTCAGCAAACAATGCAAAAGTGAATTAAAGACCTGGGTTTCTGATTTCACTGGCTTTACCAATAGCCATCTTCCTGTGAAATATCTAGGGGTTCTTCTTATCAAAGGAAGAACAAAAAACTCTCAATTTGATCACATTTTAGAAAAGATTCAAAGCCAACTTCAAGCATTGGAGAATTCCTTTTTATCCAATGGAGGTAGGATAACACTTCTGAAAAGTGTTTTATCTGCTATTCCATCCTATCTCCTGCAAATGAATATATTGAAAAAATCTACTCAAAGATTATTAGAAGGGAGTTTCAATAGATTTCTATGGGCTGGTCAAAGGAAGCAAAAACACTGGAATAAATGGGCTAAGGTGTGTAAACCTTTTATGGAAGGTGGGTTAGGCTTCAAGTCCTTCCCCCAAATTATGCATACTAATCTTTGCAAACTCTGGATCAAATTCAGATCTCAATCTTCACTTTGGGCTGAATTCCTATGGGGAAAATATAGCAAGCATCAACACCCTACCCAATTATCTGTGGGTTTGGGGGATTGCCCCATTTGGAAAAAGATGTTACAGATTAGGGAGGAAGCTGAACAAATGTTTATCTGGGAGATTGGTGAGGTATTGGTAAACATCTGGTGGGATAATTGGTCTTTGGAAGGTAGCCTTTTGAATGATCAAAATGCTCCAGCCTCTCCACAGAATGTGAAGGACCTTTGGGAACATGATAAGCAGAATCTTACCCCTATTCTTCCTTTTTGTAGCCCTTCTCAAATCTCCATTATCCTAAGACTCTCTGTTAAACTTGGGCAATAGGACATAATTGCTATAAAAAAGAATTTTTTATCTTCTCAGCCTCCCCAACAGGTGGTGGATTGGGGCCAAACAATTTGGAATAAATCTCTCACTCCCTCCATGTCATTTTTTATATGGAGACTCTTCTCAAAATTGATTCCCACTGATGATATATTAAAGTTGAAGGGTCTAAGAGGTCCCTCTAGATTCATTTTCTGTCTTACTGATGAGGAAAAAATTGCCCACCTATTTTTTGCCTGCCCCTGGGTACAGGAATTTTGGTCTATTGTGATTGGAAAGCTAAATGTCCCAACAATGAATCTAACATGGGAGGTTTTCTATAATTTCTGGTCAGATTGGAGGGGAATCAATCTTCAAGACATCCCCAATATTGTGGCTTGGTTTGTTTAGATGGCTAGAAACCATTTGAAGTATGAAGATTCTTCTATAGAGCAAATGAAGGTGGGTCTAAACTGTATTGCCTTTATACAAAAGCTAATTAAATTTAAAAATTTTGGAGCTGTGTTGGAGCTGAGCCCATCTTTTAATCCTTCCATTACCAAAGTTTTGAAAATATGTTGGTCTCTACCAAATTATGGATGGACTAAAGTTAACACTGATGGTAGCTATAAATCTCAATCTGCTGGTATTGGTGGTGTCTTCAAGAATCATGAGGGGAGATGCATCTTGTTCTTTCAATCTCCAGTTAAAGCTTTGGATCCTCTTGAAGCTAAATGTCAAGCTATTTATTGGGCCCTTAATTTAGCAAGATCTTGACACTTCAACCAGCTATGGGTTGAATCTGAATCTCTGAAGCTTATTAACATTATCAAGGGCTCCTATGACACTCCATGGAACTTAATAAGCTAGATTTTTGGATTCATCAATTGCTGAAGAACTGCCCTAAAAAGTTCTCCCATATTCACAAAGAAGGAAATAGACCTTCCAATTGGCTGGCTAGAAGAGGTCTCTATACTGAAGTATCTGTGGTGAGCACAAGGATCCCTCCCCCATTGGATTTCCTTTTATCCAGTGACTTGCTGCCTCTTCCCTATATCATATAGCTCCTTTTTTGTTAGTTTGAGAGGTTGCCTCCTTTTATAGGCCCTCTTTCTTTTCTCTTTGTAACTAGTTTGCTTTAATTTTAATGAATTGGAGCTTGGCTCCTTACTTATTATATATATATATA
>NEWO01000432.1:300330-325492 GCA_003013225.1 Phalaenopsis aphrodite | reverse complement strand
ATATATATATATATATATATATATATATATATATATATATATATATATATATATATACATACTTTAATGTGATGCTTGGAGTTTTCCAAATTTTTTAACTAAAAATATTTTTACAAGATATGAAATTCTTAGAGTAGTCGTTACCGATGGAGGATCTTATCTAAGAATGTAACAATTGGAAGATTTGTAGAAAAACATAACATAATGCATAAAATAGTAACTTCTTATCATCTCCATAGTGGTAGTAGAAGTTTCTAATCGTGAAATTAAGAGAATTTTGGAAAATAGTGTAAACCTTATTAAAATGGATTAGTCTGCAAGATTACATACAACATTATGGGCATACAATATAGCTTGTAAGACACCTATAGGTATGTCCCTTTATAGATTAATTTTTGGGAAGACTTGTCACTTGCTAGTAGAACTAGAACATAAAGCTTATTGGGCTATAAAGAAGTTCAATTTTAATTTAAAAGAAGCTGGTGAGAAAAGATTATTGCAATTGAATGAGCTCAAAGAAATTAGAAATGAATCTTATGATAATGCTATGATTTTTAAGGAAAGACTGAAAGAATGGCATGATAGAAAGATAACAAAAAATGAATTTGAACCCGGATAGGAAGTTTTATTCTACAATACAGGATTGAAATTATTTCTTGGAAAACTAAAGTCTAGGTGGAAAGGGCCATTCAATGATGTAAAAGTCTATCCTTATGGAGTTGTTGATATTGAAGATCCTAAGCCTATAAGGATATTTAAAGTAAATGGACACAGGTTCAAACCATATATTGATGGTCAAAGACCAGTTTTCAAAGAAACTGTAATGTTGGGTCACCCAGGATAAAGACTGGGAATGTCAGACTGACAACATTAAACCAAGCGCTTTGTGAGAGGTAACCCATACTAATCATTATTTAATTTTCTTTTAAGTTTTTGTTCAGAATGTTTTACATATAATTATATATATATATATATATATATATATATATATATATATATATATATATATATATATATATATATATATATATATATATATATATATATATATATATATATATATATATATATATATATATATATATTTCTAGAGTTTTTGTTTGAGAGAATATTTAAAAATATCATTCATTACATAATTTTATAGAAGAATTGAGAATTTATTTGATCGTAATTGAAAATGCGAATTTTTTAGAAGTAGCGCATGATGTGCCACATACCAGAGAGCTGACGCATGATGTGCTAGAATCGACGCATGAAGTACTGCAGTGATGAAAATAATTTACACACTTTTAAAAGGCAATTTTTGGCTGGTTCTTCTCCTTATAACTCTCAAAAACTGATCTCGAAGTCAATTTTAGAGGGAAAATTGAGGGAGGAGTCACTAGATTTCCATTTCAATAGCTCCACACTCTAAATCTTCTGCTAAATTTGGAATTTTAAACTGCAGAAAGTTTGTCAGTTTCAATGCACAGAAGTTGCATTCTCATGTTATAGTGAAGAAGAGGCTAATCAAAGAAAGGGGGTTTGTGAATCAGAGATTCAATACAGTGAATACTTGAGTGGAAGAGATTATTGTGTAGAGACTCTGTCAAGTGCTTTGTACACTATTGCCGCCATAGTTGTTCCAGTGGTGAAAGAGTTTTATGCAAATCTACATGTAATCAACCAAAGATTTCTCTATGTGGGAGGCAGGTTTGTGCAATTCACTCTTTCCAGAATAAACGAGGTGTTTATGATTGAAAATGTGCCTATTTGCCATTTCAGAAATTTTACCCCTATGAGAGATAATATGAGTGAACTCTATCGATACCTTACCGATGAAGATGCAAATTAGGAGGCCAGAGATGATGGAAATGTAAGTTTTCATCATTATTATTAAATTCTGCTTCTAAGGCATGACACTTCTCTTTTACATCAAAATTACTTCCTACTATGAAGATCAGTAAGATAATTAAGGAGAGTGTTATTTTAAATTATTGTATTCAAACTGGAAAATATGTCGATGTTGGAGCAATCTTTGTGAAATTGATTTTGGGTTTGATTGTTAATGGATCTGCAACTGAATCTAGACATCCATCCACTATTTTCATACTATGCAGTCAATCGAAAGTACTTTATTAGAGTTGGGAAAATGTTCTTCTTCCTTGGAGGCTAATAGATTCAGAAGTCTATTGCAACTATATTGGAATGGGAGATGAGAACATTATGAATGTATTGATGGATCAAGCATCCCAAAATACATCAACTACTTAGCCTTACTTTAGTTCTAAAGAGGTGCAGAATCTTATGCAGGCAATTGGGAATGTTTATGAAATGTTGGATCAGTGGTATTGGAGACATAAAGAACATTTTGGGCATATTGAAGATTTTTTGGTATCTATGTTCAAGAAACATGCTTGGATTGGGGAGGATTCAACTAATGAGTTTCCTTATCAAACCTTCAATAACTTCTATGTGCACTATCAATCTATGGGAGATATCCAGGAGGATGAGAGTGAAGAAAATGTTTGAACTTAATATATGCATGGAACGTTTTGTTTAGTACTACTTGTTTTAGTTGTTTCTTTTGTTGAATTGCATTTACTTTTACGGTTGAGCTATATTGATGTTTGTGTTTGGTATTTTGACCTTTAGATTTCAGCGTTAGGATGTTTTGGTTTTCCTTGAACACCGAAATAGATGTTTGTTGGATTGAAAATTGTTAGTTTGTAAATACGCGGATTTTATATGTAAAAGTGAGTTTTTGTGTTATTTGTGATAGATTGGTGTTAGAGTCATGTTTAATCATGCTTTTAAAGGTTCATTTGAATACATTAGAGGTAGACGTAAAGTGATACAGAGAATATTTTCATGGAAAATAAAATCTAGAAAATTTAAGGCGTTGGCGCAAGATGCGCTAGATTGGTGCAAGATGTGTCAGTTTACAGAGAGTTGACACATGATGAGCCAAATTTGGCGCAAGATGCGCCAAATTCTTGAAAATGCTAATTTACCTAAAAAAACCACAAAATAGTACAGTAAAACTCCATTTTTACTACTTGAGTTGTCTCTTACCTCTAAACCTTGACTTAAGGCTTCACATTGGGCGTGATTGAGAAGATTTTGGAGGCCAAAAATCTTAGATTTCATCTTCTTCTAGTAAGAGCTTCACTTTAACTTAGAAATTTTTTATTTTCACCATGGAATTTTCCTACATTATGGAAAATCTGAAACTTGGGATTTTTTATGAAAAAGCTTGAAGAAAACTCATGGTGAAAAGTTTCTTAACAAATAATCTAACATGGGGAGTTAGATTTTTTATTTTGTAATTTATTTGGAATTTATTTGGATTTTGGTAGAATTTTAAATTGCTCCACAAGTGAAGAGAGGAAGGCCGAAAGATCATTTTAATGCACAAAGATTTGTTAATTTGAAAGCCCAACACAGTTATAACACACAAATAGAATCAAGAACATTGATTCTAGAGCGGACATTTGCTAATCCGAGTGGCGAGATCGAGAGGTTGATCCTTCCTAAAAATTTGGAACGATTTTTCTACTTTACTACAGTTGAGATTTTGCCAATGATTCGGGAGTCTTATGCCAACCTGAGATTCGCTGATGGTAATCACATCCTTGTGAGAGTTAAGCAAGTTGAATTTATTGCACAAAGGATCAATGCTTTTTATGGGCTAAGGAATGCATTTTTTGACAAATATGTTGCATTCTTGATGATTGATTCATCACTGGATGAATTGATTACCTTTTTAACTGATGGAAGAGGAGAATAGAGGATTAAAAATAATAAGATAGTTAACTTCTCCGCTTCCATGTTGACTATTCAGTAAAAGGTATGACACCACTTCATTTCTGCTAAATTACTACCAACAAATCATCTGGCCGATGTAACAAGAGATAGATTTATACTAAAATCTTTCATTCAACATAAGAAACCAATAGATGTTGGTGCTCTCATAGTTCAACAAGCACAGATCATAGTTAAAAGCTCTACTGCTAGTGGTTTGGGATACCCTCCCCTGATTTTCACCCTTTGTGAGCAATCAGGATTAGAGTCCCATAGAAATGAGGAAAGAATATAGCCACAAAAACTTATTGTGAAGCATTTGATTCAGAGAGTTCAATCATTTGTTGAGTCAAGGGATGGAAGAAGTGATAAACCATCTACATTAGTTGCAAGGGCATCTACTTCTCACCCTACATCACTAGAAAACATTATGGACCAACTCATGATTTTACAATTGGTTATAGTAAATATTCAAAAACCAGATTTGAGAGATTGCAATGAGAAATGCTTATAATGATGAGTATCAACAGAGGAAATTTCAACATGATATAGTTTTTGAGGATGCTATGGTGAGATATCTTATGGGTGAATACAATGTGGAATTTCTTACTTACCCCAGCTTCACTCCTTATGCTCCTATTCATCATGAAGAAGAAGAAGATGATGAGGAGGAGGAGTAAGGCGATGAAGATTGATATTTTTAGGAGTTAGTTTATATGTTTGGTTGTTTTTTTGTTTGTATGTTGTTTGGATGTTATTTGGTTTACATTTAAAATTGTTGTAGTAAAAACTTTTCTTTTGTATTGTGAACTTAAAATTGTAATATTAAATGTAGATTTTAACTTTTCCTGCATTTTTAGTATTTTAGTTTTTATTTATATTTTTAATTCTTCGGAAATTCTTTAGAATATATTACGTTTCATTTAACGCTTTAAAGCCTGTATGTATTTTTAAAGTTAGTACCTATAGTATACCAGAGCCCAGTTTCATAGTGAGAAATCCTCTACAAGTCAATTTTTATTTTCATGCATTTACTTATTTCTTTCACCAACTAAATTTTGTTCTTGAACATTTTTAAAAGACCTAAAAACTTAAGTTTAGGGGGAAGAAACATTTCTTTTAAAAAGACGTAAAGTAAGTTTTATTTGTCCTTAAGTAACAATATTTTTAAAATTAATCTAAATGATCTAGGATGTTAAGATTTAACTTAAAATGACTACACTTATGTTTATGAATATTATGGTAAATTTAGGTAAAATTTTTAAATAACGAAGGTCAATTCTAATGTTAAAGATATTTGGTATGATAAGATAAGACTATGTTTTTCTAATTAAAGTAAAGGAATTGTATTTTTGAAGTGTTAAAAATTTTAGAGCTTCATCTAAGAAGAAAAGAATGAGACTTTATGTAAATCATAAACTAATATAAGTTTATAAAGTCAAGAAAGGTTAAAGTTTTGACTTTAAGAAGAGGATAGTGAAGCTCAATACTATTAAAGGCTATCCAGATATAATAATCTTTACTTGAAAAAGAAAAAGAAAAGAAACGATTGAAAAGATCCTAAACGAAAATAGAAAGAAAGAGAAGAAAAAGAAAAGATAAGAAAAATAAGTGAGGAGAAGCTTGACGAGATGCCTAATAAAAAATTGTCTTCACTTGAATCAAGCCGAAGAAAAAGCTTTATTTCATTTTCTAAACTTATATTGGAATATTAGTAGCATTATTAGTAAAGTTTTTATGAAGTTCTTTTTAATAGGAATATTCTAAGCCTTGATATGATAAATTGCAAGTCTTTCTGAAAAGAATAGAGATTTGAAAATTTTAAAATTGACTACTATGCACTCTTAGAAATAGAATTTGAATTTAAGTTATTAAAGGTTATTCTTAAATTTTGCAATTTTTTTTATTGAACGAAAGTATAAAAGTTATAAGTTAGTGTCTATCCTAAGTGATATGATTTTATGTACTAATAGTGTCACTTAAGGACAAACAACATTTAAGTTTGGGGGATTTTGATACACCAAAATAATATGTAGTTTTAAGTATATATTTTATGCTTCTTTTTTGTCATATTACACTTGAAAGAAGGGTATTTTCATGTTTTTTATTGCAGGTATATCAATTTTACTCATTTGGAGCAAAAGTAGCAAAAAGGACGAAATTTGGAGCCAAAACAACAAAATTTTGAATTCTGGCGCAAGATGCGCTAGATTAGTGCATGATGCCCCAAACTGGTGCTAGATGCGCAAAAACCCAGAATAGCTTGGTCTTTAGCAAAATGGTGCATGATGCGCCAGATTGGTGACAGATGTGCCATTTTGTAGAGAGTTGGTGCATGATGCGCCACATTTGGTGCCAGATGCACCAGGGACGACTATTTACGGATTAAGGTAGTTCAAGATGAATTTTGCATGAATTTTCGGAGAGACACCTATTCTAAACACCCCTTGGAGTGATTCAATGCATCTAGACATTTTGAAAGGTTTTTAATGAAGGGTAATATCTCTTGGATCAATGGACATATCTTTTGAATTCAAAAGAGTTGACTTTGGAAAGAATTTTGGGGGAGCTTTGAATTCTTTTTTGAGGGAGTCAACCTTTGATAAAAGAGAGGGAAAGTCTAAGGATTGAAGAGATAGCTTTTGGGCGTCAGTTGGAGTGGCATGAAGGGACAAGGAGAGTTAGAGAGAGAAAGTCAAGTGCTTGGAGATTTTCTTCACGGATTGTAAGAGGAGTGGGAAGGTGGGAGATTTCATCTTCATTACACTTCTAACAGAGAATTGAGAGTGTTTTTAAAGGGAGAAAGGCTTGGAGAGAAATTCAAGGGATTTTCTTGGGAAGGATTATGAAATAAGTTGTCTTTTATTTTTTTTTTGTTTTGTAAACTTGTCTTTATATATGAAATCTGTGTTTTATTGTATCCTTCTCATGAATTCCAAGTAGTCTTCATTATCCTTCTCCCTACTTTGAGATATGGTTTTGTAAGGAATTGATTTAGTTTTAAATGGTTTTAAATATCAATAATTTGTGATGATTTGAACTCTGATATTCATTTACTTTTCAATCTAGCCATTTGAATTGTTAAAATGTGTTGAGAAGCATATGTTCCAAAAGTGCTTTGATTTATAAAACACGGGGAGAATCACATTTAGTTTTATGAGAGAGTATTTCATCCATGGAGATGGGTGTAAATAAATTGAGAAATATACTTTGTTCGATGCAGAATTGTTGATTTTAAGTTGACAGGTTAAAATATTCAATTTAGTCCAATTGATTGGAAACTGATGCGAGATTGTTAGCCCTCACGTGAGGGAGTAGTAAGAGCTCTGGAGTGGCAGCCGGTATCCTTCCAGCCTAACCACAGAATTAGTTATCAAACTCTGGATTAGTCAATACTCATTATGCACTCAAAAGAGGGTAAAGAAAGGATTGGTCCTATTTGGCATAAAATAGTTTTTTATATATATTTTCAAATGATTTTACTTTCTTTAAAAACCATATACTAACTGTAAAGGGGAAGGATGCTTTCTAAAATTTGAACTTTTCATCACAAAAACTTATTTTAATTTTTGTAAGTTTACTTTTGAAAGTTTAGCCTCTAATTTAGTTAACTATGTCATTCAACTGCATTTTAATTAGCGTTCACTTGTTACTTAATATTCAAACTTTGCACTTTACCTTTTGTGTTGTTTTAAAAATTGTACTTTACATTATAATCTTATGAACATATTTATAGGCATTTCCAACTTCCCTGTGGGATCAATATCTAAGAGATGGAATAGAACATCCTTAGATGGAATACGACAACTACTTTCTTTCTTACTATCGGATGTAAGACCTTCTTGAGACGAAATCATGACATTACTTTTGACTTTCTTTGGATTGGAATGAATGTCCCATAGCATTCCTCTTCCAAAACTGACGTTAGATACTTTTGAGAAATGATATAAACCTCCTTCAATGGAATATGTTATGTACTCTCTATCTCTTACTATTGGAGGTAAAGCCTTCCTGACAAGGAGTTATGGCTTCCCCATAGTTCTTTCTTTGGAACAAGATGTAAGTCACATAGAATTCCTCTTCCAAAGCTGACATTAGATGCTACTGAGAAAGGATGTAAGACGTCCTTAAATGGAATATGATAATCATTCTATCTCTTAATATTAGATGGAAAGCCTTCTTGACAAAGAGTTATGACTTTCATATAGTTCTTTCTGTGGAACAGGATGTAAGTCACATAGTATTCCTCTTTCAAAACTGGCATTAGACACTATCAAGAAATGATATAAGACCTCCTTCAAGGGAATATGACAGTCATCCTCTCTCTTGTTATTGGATATAAGACCTTCATGACATGGAGTTATGACATTCTTTTAGCTTCTTTCTTTGGGGTAGGTTATTAGTCTCTTAACATTTCCTTTGCAAAATTAAAATTAGATAATTTTGAGAAAATATATATGACCTACTACAATGGAATATGTGAGTCATTCTCTCTCTTATTATAGGATATAAGGTCTTCCTGACAAAGAATTATGGCTTTCATATAGTTTGCTTTTCCTTATGACTTATGCATAAGTCATGACACCATTCTCCCTAACAGACTTTAAAATTTTGAATGATAAACTACCTGAAACAGTATAACCATAATCTCCTGTTCAAAACCACCGACAAACTGATAATTTCATTGGGCTATCTAAACCGTTCGGTCAACGCCAATATGTCCGACATACTTATTCAATATTCCACACATATTGGGGGCCCATTTGTTGACCTCAATTTTTTGAGGGTCTATTTTGCAAGACATTTATGAATTATTTTGAGAAAGAAGTCTACCAACATTGACTCCTTAACTCTCATCAAGGTCCCTATACCCTAAAATCTTGGGTAAAAACCTAATGTGTTCTTTAAAGCACAAAGTTTGGTAACACTCTAGGGTTGTTACATTAATGACAACTTACCCTGATTTAGGATCATCTAGACCCTATGATCACCAGATTGACCATTTGATCAACACTAGTACCTAATTGGCCAAAATTGGCCAAATGGTCAACTCTAAGGCCCGATTGGTCAAACTTGGTAAAATGGTTAATTCTATAGCCCAATTGATCAAACATGATTAAATTGGTCAACCATGGTTAAATTGGTCAACTTTAGTAAAAAATTGGTCAAACTAAACCATTTAGTCAACCCAAACACCAAATTTCTCAAATTGGACTATTTGGTTAAACTTGACACCAAATTGGTCAAAATGCACCATTTGGTCATCCTAGACACAAAATTGGTCGAAGTGCACCATTTGGTCAACCATAGACCCCATTAATTAAACTTTGGTCAAAATGGTCAATCTTGAACCCTGTCGATCACCATTTTGTAAAGATTATTTTAATTAATTTATATATATTAAAATTTTGGAAAATAATATTTTAATTTTGTAAATATGGGATAGAACTAATCCCAGATAGAAAATATTTTAAATAAACAAGCAAAACACTATAAGTGACAAACATATCCAGAGGAATAAGCACATCACTTATCTGTGAGGCTTGATTAAATAAACTAAAGAATTTATGACATCCATTTAAGTTTGCAAAAACCATTTATGTTGACCAATAAATTCCCTTATCTAATATAAAAGATTAGGTAGGGTTTATATTAATTTGGGTTCTTAAAGTTTCCTATAAGGGCAAGCTCCTTTAGTTAATTGCATCTTAAATGGCTGAGGTCACCTAAGAGAACTCTCAATTTGGAATAGAAAGTATTGTGTTCAAGGATTTTAAAGGGTAAGACTTTCAAAGATCAGACCAAGGAGTGTTAAATGGGAAAGTCTCAAATTTAGAACATTGTTATGGAGTCCAAAGGGAGAAAACTAAGGTTGTCATATATCATGAGGAGAACCTTAATGACTTCCTAAGCTATCCTATGGTTTGGCTTCAATTTCAAAAAGGAAGTTATTGAATGTTACATCCTGTCAATTTTATTAATTAGGGCTTAGATTATATAACACAATCATATAAATAGCCTGAAAGATAAGAGCATTCATGTCATAGCGAACGACAACCTTGGAGCCTAAGGCATGTTAGGGCTTAAATTGCATAGCATATATATGCAAAGGTATAAAGATGAGGTGAGAATTTATGTTGCACTAAACAAACAACCTCAAAATCCTATATTTTATTTATTTTAATTATAAGGAAAGATTTGCTATTGTAGATCCACTTGCAATTGTAGAATGGTGCCCTTAAAGTTAGCTCCAAGCTCCTCATCGAAGTAGCAGTCCTAAAGTCTAAGGTTCAAAATATTTTTTTTACCAAGCAAGTAACAAGTGGCAAGTTTTGATTATTCAAGCATTCTAGGGGGAGTTTAAAGTTGATTACAGTGACACCAGTTAGGATTTATGGTTTCCTCATTACGGTACCGCTATTTTTTCTTGAATTTACTTAGTCTAAATGAGCTGTTAAGCTCATTTAAATTTCATGGATCTCATTAGCAACCATGAGTTACCTAATTTGAGGGACTCCAGAAATTCAAGAGAACATATTATGCTTTCTATTTTTTTGATTATTTTGTTTTGAAAATATTGTTTAAGTTTGAGCATGGTTTTGTAATTTTTTAGTTTAGAAAAGGTTTTGCAGGTAAGAAAGTCTATAAAATAAATAAATAAAATTTCCTTGCATAAACAAATATGTATCTGGGCCTCTGCTACCACTGCGTGGGTAGCATTATAAAGTAGAATATATTTACAAGGAATTTAAATAAATTGTAGGAAAGAAGATGGAAACATCTGGTACTAAAAGGTAGAAACTGAGTCGTAGTGAAACTCAGATAAAAAAAAATCTCATAGTCACATATAGAAGATCGAGACTTATTGTAAGACATTAGTAAAGGTGGGGGCTCAGAGCTGGACTGTGTGCTTCCCAACCTTATGTAAAAGCTACCACCCGATAACCTACGGAGGGCAGTCCTAACCTCGACTCAAGTGATTAACCGTGGACCTTTACAACTTTTTATTTTAAAATTTAACTTTCATGCATATAAAATTTATCTTTATCATGTAAAGGAACTTCATTTTTGCAAATATTTTGCAAAGTAGTGTAATCCATATGTTAATCAATATAATCAAGCTAGGACTACAGGAAAACTAAAAGTATCAGTCGCAATCATCTTCTCAAGAGTCCTCGAATAGTACCATCAATCCTTATCCTTTCCTTTTATTATAGATTCTCGAGGTAAGAGATACTATTCTAAATTCCTTCATTATATCCCTCTTTTTAAGACACATTAGCATTATCTTCATTGTCCTAACCACCTAGACCTCAAACTTACACAAGCTTGATGATCCATATGTGGCAAAAACAAATATCTCCAATTGCTCACAATAATTTAAATATTTTAAGAAAGACCTAAATCCTTGAATATTGGGCTAATTAACTTATGATAAGTAGTGTACGTATTTTTATTGATTTAGGTCAATTAATGGGTTACGAGACATGAATTTGTGGGTCCCTAAAGTTTTAATAGGTGATTCTCAGTAACAAAATATAATCAGTTCAATTGTCGTTCAAAATATCCCAAAATTCATAAAAGTGTTCAAGGGATAACCCTAGACAACTTTTAAAACTTTTTAAAAGGTTTGCAGTCCATTTGAACTTATTATATTGTTTTTTTAATCATCCAAAATCAGATTTAGTTTAAATGAATTAATACACCATTTGCTCACCAAACATTAATATTCTAATCATCCAAAGAATCGGGTAGTCGACAGTCACTTGATATTTTACTTAAAACTTATGTGAATGGGTACCCTAAGGGCAAACTCAAGTCATTAAGGATCTTGTACCCACCACTAAAGTTGGGCTTGTAGTGTATGAGGGTGTTCATCAATTAATCATATTCTTCTTTTTTAAACCTCATTAAATAAGTTTAAATATCAAACCTAGCTCACTACCAAGCATCTAAATTTAATATTGAGGTAGATTTGTAGTAATCAAAATGTTAATGAAATGAAATTCACTCCTCATTAAAATCATGCTTATCATTAATTAGATGCATCAAATAAGTGAATTATTATCTTCCTAGTTTCAACCCACTACGTTAGTATCATATAATTGAATTATCTCTCAGTCATAACAATTTATAAAGTTATAATTTTACCTTTATCATGAAAAGGTGACAAGTTGGTTTCTACCTCTTAACCCATTATGTTTCAAACATCAAAAATAGTTTATTATGATTAAAAATTACACATTTACCCATTTGGATTAACTTAAAATTTAATTAGGGTACCAAAATCCCAAAAGTACCATTTAACCCCTAGGGCCTCTTCACTTCATAACTCATTAACTACAAATCAAATTACTTTGAAATTTTCATGGTACCCCACTCATGGGTCAATTGAAATATCAAAGGGGAAATAATGATTTTTTTAAGTTTTAATTTGTTTATATAATTATTTTAACTCAAAAATAGGATTTTTAATATTAATTTATTTAACTAATTGAAGTAAATTTTATATTCATTGGAAAATTTTTGGAGGTTCACCTAGGTTAGAGGACCACTTGCAAAAAAATTATGATTCTTCAAATTATATTTTAATTATTATAAATATTTACTGATTTTAGTGATTAATTTAATAGAAAAGATAATTTAATTTCAAAAATTACTTTTTGTATTTTTAATAAATCTCCCTGAATCAATAGAACTCATGGAAATAAAATTTTCATTTTTAATGACTTTTATTTGATTTACTATAAATTTTTTAATAGAAAATTAATGAAAATTACGTTTTTTACTTATATAAATAAGTAATAAAAATTAGAAAAAATATTGGGTCTCAAGTGATCAAGAAATAATTAGGAACACTTTTGTGCATTTTTATATATTTATAATTTTTTGTTATTTTTAATTATTTTAAATTTAAAAAGTAGCTAAAAAATGAACAATTTATTTTAAAATGATTTTTACTTTTCTTAGGTGTGTCTAATCACTAGAAATTCAGAAAACCGCTTTTCATAATTTTACTAATTATAGTTTATTTATTATTATTATTTTAAAGTAAAAATGCAATTTTTTTTTTTTTTAAAATAGGCCTTAGTGATCAAATTAACTCAAATGGGTTTCAAGTTTTTATAGTGAGTCAAAGTAGACATTATTTATACTGTGGAATAAATTGTGTTAATTTTTTAATATTATTATATTTATTTAAATTATTAAAAATTTTAGACACTTAATTAGCTAGAAATTTATGCACAATCATTTAAATACATTTTATATTTTTCTTAGAGTCCTTTGACCATAAAAAATGCACAATCATTTAAATACATTTTATATTTTTCTTAGAGTCCTCTAATCACAAAAAATCTAAAAAATTAAATCTCATAATTTTCTATTTAATATTTTAATTGAAGTAAATATTTTAATAAAAAAGTCAGCTAATAGACTTGAAAATTAAGGTTTCAAAGGTAGAGGTGCCCTCTGAACTTGGAAAGATAATGAGACATCCTCACTATCATGAGGAAACCATGGTGATTAATATTTATTTAATTAAAATTAAAATATTTCAATGAGTATTTAATTAAATAAAAATCAATGGCATGTCAAAAAAATTTCATCTTTTTTCACATTATTTTCCTTTATTCTTTGAGTAAGTGGGGTTTTTTATTTTATTTTTATGATTCTCCAACACCAAGTTATGAACTTTTAAAGTTTTTGAATTTAATAAAATAAAAAATACTCTTAATTTTCTACTTATCAACGTGGCGGCCAACTCATCATAGGCTTGTCGTGCAGCCCGCGTATTTTGAACACATCTTCAGTCCAATGCAATCTAAGTTATCCATTCAATACACGTGCGATCAGATGATCTATGGTCATCATCCCAAACTAACCTAACCCTAGAACCGTCCAACTTCTAGACCTAAGACCTGGCTTGATACTCAACCAAATCACATAGAGTTTGATCTTATAGCTTCATCTAGTCAAGGCAAACCTATCTATATGCTTAAAAGTATATAAAACATAAGTAAACTTCACAATTGATGAATCCCAAGAAAAAATTAGGCTTAGTAGATTATACCTTTGCTCAATAGGTGAGGCCTCGATTGGGTGCTTGTGGAACCTTCAGTAGAGTCCAATGAACCTCCTCAAAGTGTGTTTTGAGCTTTCTAGAGGTGGGTTAAAGGGCTAAACATGGGGGTTTTGATGGGGAACTTCCTCGTTTGCTCTGGACAAGCTCAACGGTGTTTTAACTTGGAGTTTTGTGCAGTTTTATGCAAAGATAGAATGTGGCCCTAGTTTTAAAGGATTAAATAGAGCTTGGACAGTGGATTTCAATGGGGGAAAATGTTGGAATTGATCTCAAAAGGCTCGAGGAAGCTCTATGAGAAATTTGGAGGGCTCTCCCAAAGAAATTAGCAATAATCTTTCCTTAGTCGTGGAGGTGGAGTTTAAATAGAGGGGGAACTAAGGCTTGATTGACCTAGCTATGGGGTGGAGAAAGGAGTTGAGGTGGAGGGTTGAATGGCCCAAGTGACCAATAGGGAAGAGACACTGTGGATGCGTTTAAATTTGATTACGTTCATGGGAGAGCTCCTTGATTTTGGGGTTTTTGTCCATTAGGTTGGTCAGCCAGGTTAGGGGAGGTGGCTAGCTAGCTCTGGAACCAAGGAGGAGGTTTAATGGTGATTAGCATGTGATTTTAATCACTTTAGCTCAAGTTTAGGTCACTTGACCAAAAATGGAAAAGAATCCCCCAAATCATGAGACCCTTGGTTTATGACACCTCTAGGGTGGGGTAGGAGCACTTAGGGTCGGTATTAGTGTCCATGTGGCTATTGAGGTTGGCCAAGATGGGTTAAAACCTGTGGCTCCCAATGGGTTTAAGGGTTGGGTTCAAAATTGTTTTTTTGGTTTGGACTTGCATTTAGGCTTGGCTAGAGCTTGGGTATAGCCCAAATAAATGGTCAATTGGATTTATGGAATTTTCATGAGCCATTTGTATATAAATTGAGTGGAAAATTGAGAGGTAATGAGGTTCAATTTGAAGGAATTTTGTGAATTTTTAATGATTTTTTAGAGTGTTTGAAATGATTTTGGAGGTTTCGAGAATTTTTTAGCCATGATGGGCATTTTAGTTATTTTGGTAAATTTAGGGATATTTTGGGAATTTCAAATATTTTTGTGGGTTTTGGGCAATTTGAGTGGTTTAAAAGGCTTTGGGATGATTTTTTGAGCAAACCGAGAAATTTGGGCAATTTTTGAAAATTTAGGGTTTCAAGGGTAATTTGGTAATTTGGAGAAAGTTTTGGGGCAAAAGGCCAAAATTGGGAAATTGGGTAGAATTGGGGTTCAATGAGCATGTTAATCACAAAATTTCCCTTATGGTGCCATGAGACCAAAGAAATCCCATTTTGGATCCTCCCTATGTTGGTCTTAGCAAATCCTTAGCCTTGGGCTAAGGGTTTAGGGGAGCATCCACATTTGTTTACAAAAGAGTAGGGGAGCAAACTGTGTATGTTTGGCTAAAGGTTTGGACGAAAATTAAAAGTTTTTGTGTGCAAGACCATGACCACACAACCCAGGGCTAACCCTAAGGACAAACAGTCTTATGTGGACTCTCCTTGAGCTCCCTCATATTGGTTCCACCTATTGGGTGTTAGAGGTTAGAAATAACATTTGAAACTTAATGATGTGCAAAGAAGAATTTTGAATTTCTAATGGTATGGATTTCATGACTTGTCCTCTAGGGTAGTCAACAGGAAAGTCCTATGGCTAGATCCTAGGCTTCTAAGGATAAGAATAGACCTCAACCAAAAGTGAGGTCAACAAAATGAACCCTAATATGTGAGTTATGTCAGGCAAGCACATCGCATGTATTGGTGTTGACTAAAGAGGACAACAAACCATCACAACTGCTTAAGCCAACATTCTCATAGCAAGGAATAATGAAAATGAAAAGGTTTCTGCTAGGAAATAGATAGGGACTCCCACAGGTGATGAGAAGGTGGATTTTTGGAGACAACCGTCATGGATACTAACGATCGCGACAAAGATTTGATTTGATTTGAAGAAGATTTTAGTTTTAGTTAAAATTTAATTTAATTTGATTTTATGTTTTAAGAAATTAAGAATGTGTAGAGAGATCGGGTCGAGATGGAAAACACAGGGACTAACTTCCAACTCATGAGACTGATTGAGGAAAAAATGTGTTACATTGGAAAGGAAAGCTCTGAGACTCACATCCAACCCAAGAAGTAATGACAAGTGTTGAGAATGTCACATTAGGAAGGAAAGTTCTGGGAACACATCCAACCTAAGTGAAGACGGAAAGAGAGTAGGACAGAGGCCTATCGCGAGGGCGTATAATGGAGGTCTATCCCAAGTGCTGAGATGGGAGTATGAAGGAGGGCTATCCGGAGCGAGTAGAACAGAGATCTATAATCCTAAGTGTTGATATGGGATTAGGATGGAGGCCTATCCAAAGGGAGTAGAACAGAGGTCTACAATCTTGAGTGCTGAGATGGGAGTAGGACGGAGGCCTATCCCGGGGGAGTAGAATAGATGTCTACAATCTCGAGTGCTGAGATGAGAGTTTGACAAAGACCTATCTCGAGAGAGTAGAACGGAGGTCTACAATCCTAAGTGCTGAGATGAGAGTAGCAAAGAGGCCTATCCCGAGGGAGTAGAATAAAGGTCTACAATCTCAGTGCTGAGATGGGTGCAGTACGGAGGTCTATCTCGAGGGAGTAGAAGGAAGGTCTATAATCCTGAGTGTTGAGATGGAGTTGGATGGAAGGCAATCTTGAGGGAATAGAATAGAGGTCTACAATCCCAAGTGGTAAGATGTAAGTAGGTTGGAGGCCTATCTTGATGGAGTAGAATGGAGGTCTACAATCCCTAGTGCTGAGATGGGAGTTGGATGGAGGCCTATCATGATGGAGTTGAACAGAGGTCTACAATCCTGAGTGCTGAGATGGGAGTATGACAGAGGCTTATCCCGATGGAGTAGAACGGAGGTCTATAATGTCTTTCCCAAACAGGATGTTGCTTTTGCTCATAAATGAAGCTATACAAAATGCATTGACAAAGTCATGTTGATCAATGTGGGGCAGTATGCAGTTTCCTTCATCTTTAAAGTTAATGATGCAGTTATTTGGAATACAATCTGCATGAAGTATTCTCCTTCTTATAATCCTTTTGATCATTCTATATATTGTGGATGACATAGGATCCACCTCGTCATATCTCAAAATGGTCGGGGAGTTCCCTTGCCTATCCTTAACAAAGTTATAACAATATCAACACTAAATAATGATCTTGCTTTTTTCCACGCATCCTCTTCTACTGCTTAAAATATGTCTTTTTCTTGAACAAACTAGCTCGACTGCTATCCCTAAGATCGAAAACACTGTCAAGGATTCTTTTTTCATCATTCTTTGAGAATACTTCAGTATGTAACTTTAATCCCTCCAGGACATTGACAAATTTTCTTTGGATTTCTTCATAATATTCAAATTCTTTCTTCTAGACCCTGATCATTCCTTCTTATTTTGATGTGGGAATCCTTTGCAAATGTCAGGGCTGCTTCTCTATCTCAAACTCTAAAGAAATCATTGATTGTGGCGGCTCTGCAAACTGCATTATGTATTGCTCAAAATCGAGGTGCACTTCACTCTTAAATCTCATGTTAGTGGCTATGTATTCTTCAAATGTCCCATAATGCTCTAGATGGAGGGTGTTGCATTTCAGGAATTCTTCAAACGATCCTTTCGATCATGTTTGTCTTCGTATCTTGACATTGCATGTTGGGACTCTCGGACACAGCTCATTGGGGACGATCGACGGTGTAGACTCTATAATGAACTCCGGCTCATTCACAGTGATTGGCGGACTGGTGCAAGCCTCCTTTATGTTTAGATCATGTACACCTTCATCATTAATCAAAGTGAGCATCATAGCTACTTCCTTGGCACATCTTTTTTCCAGTCACTCCAAGGCTCTGTGTTTATAATGGTTGGCATTTCTACGCTACGTCCTCCTTAGTTGCGCATCAGGAACTCTCTCTACACAAGCACAAACTAGGTCTCCCGTATGCATAATAATCATCTACTATGAGTGCTTGATCCCTCCCATTGGATATTGTACTCTTTCTGGAATTTTTCTTTTCATTGATGAGTCTTCCTTACTACTGCTTCTGGGCATCGACTGCACCCCCTTTGTCTCTTATCGGCTAACACTAATCATTAGAGGGCCTTATTGATCAACATTGACATAGCCGTAGCTCAAATCAAAATTCACAACACCACCCCGTGCTTCCTTTTCTTCATCCAATGTGAGATTTAAGCCATCTTTAAATGAGAAAATAAGCTTCTGACCCTACATTATCCTACAAAAGACATGAAAACATGAGTGTACTGAAATTCAGAACGAACAAGAACAATAATAAATTATTCTTAAGTAGATTTTAAGATTATACAGGTGCAAGCATTTCATTTAATTTAATTTAGCAAAATTCAAAATTAAAATGGAGAGCTTAGATGTATAAATTCAAATTTCCATTTTATTAAGATTAACTTTATTACAAAATTTTTTGATGCAGTCACAGACACTGGCCAAATAGTCATTCCTCGAAACAAATATCATTTTTAGAAATTCACTTCGAGGAATGCCAAGCTACATAATATGTATTCAAATATCATCCATTGACTAGCAACATAGGCCTCTCTCCTAGGAAGTCCACTAGCTAGTATGATCCTCCTAAATAAACCTTTTTTAAGACAAATGGCCTCTCCCAAGTTGGTTTAAACTTTCCACCTATCTTGTTGTTTGCAAGGATAGGTCTCTTGAGGATAAGTACAAGCTCACTAACATTGAATGTCCTTGGGCAGACTAATTTATTTTCGCCCCAGATCATCTTTTCTTGATAAAGTTCTGGATTTTGCTATGCTTATAATCATTTTCCTTTGAGATTCTCCAATTTTGCAAGTATGAGTTTTGCACTATCTTCTACTATAATCTGATTGGCGATGATGACTCTGAGAGAGGGTAGTTGAAACTCCAAAAAACATACGACCTCAGATCCGTACATGAGCGCATATGATGTACGCTAAGTAAGATTTGTGAAAGCTGTCTGGTAGACCAATCAAGCCTCTAACAACTTTTCGTGCCAACTCTCTTATTATTGTCTAATATTTTCTTAAAAATGTGCATGAGTGTCTTATTGTAAACTTCAGCCAGGCCGTTCACTTTAGGATAGTAAATTGTAGAGTACCTCTGATCTATCCCATGTTATTTGAAAAAATAAGGCCAATCCCTGCTTTTCTCGACATGATTATTTGTAATCCTTTATCCTTTCTAGATGACAAAGCTCCATCAAAGTACATCTCTTAATGTATGGTGCTGAACAACTACAATTGTAATATCTTTTCATTTGGTAACTCAACATCGAGAGGGGACCTAGTTGGAAGTGGGTGCACTGCAAGAAGATTTGCTAAATATTGTCCTTTAATAGAGCAAAGGGGTACAAAAGTTATGTCAAATTGTAATAAAATCATCAACTACCGTGCTAAGTGTTTGGAAAGTGTTGTTCGGGTCATCAATTTTCCAACAAATTAACTTTTGAAGTAAGGGTGACCTTGTGAGAAAGCATGTAGTGTCTGAGCATTGTGAGCGAAAATTAAAGTTAGACAATGCTCTCAATAGAAGGATGTTTTACTTCCGTCAGTATTAAACACTGACTCAAGTACTAGAGTGCATTTTCCTTACCCTGGTCATTGATCTGAGCTAATAGGGCTCCGAGAGAGTCGTCTAAGGCTGTGGTATAAAGCTTTTCAATACAAGAAGTTTTGTTAAGTACTGCTTAATATCCTGAAAGGCCCGTTGGCATTTCTCTTCCCAAATGAATTTGGAATCCTTTTTAATTAATGCCGAGAAGGGCTGACACCTACTAGATAGATTAGATATAAAGCATCCTAAGTATGTCAATTTAACTTGAAAGGACCCTAGTTATTTCAATATTTTGGGAGCCGACATTTCTAAGATAGCTTTAATCATATCCGGGTCGATCTCGATTACCCGAGGATGGAAAATGAATCCTAGAAATTTCCCAAAGGTAACACCGAAGGCACACTTTAAGGGATTAATTTTAAGATTATATGGTTGTAATCGTCTGAACACGATCCTCAAATCATACAAGTGGTCTATTTGTTGCTTGCTTTTGATGACCAAGTCATCCATATAGCACTCCACCTGGTTGTGGATGAGGTCATCAAAGATCTTTGTCATAGCTCGTTGATAAGTTGCTCTAGCTTTCTTCAACCCAAATGAAATCACTGTGTAGTAAAATATTTTGATCGACGTTCTGAAGGCTGTAAGTGTTGTGTCAATTGAAGCCATCAATAGTATCCTAAAGATCCATCCATAAAAGAGAAAATCTCGTATGTCAGCGCGATGTCCACCATTAGCTCAAGTATCGATAGTAGGAACTCATCCTTTGTACATACTTTGTTTAAATCTCTGAAGTCGACACATACCTGAATTTGTCCATTCTTTTTCTTAACTGGCACAATTTTAGCATACCATCTGGGGTGTTGCTCTTCTCACACAAAGTTAGCATCTATTAATTTCTTCACCTTGGCGTTGACTTGTTGTTCTATTTCTAGGCGCAATATTCTGGGAGCTTGTTTTACTGGAGTCATACCCTTGTCCACTCCAAGCCAGTGAACTGCAAATTCTGAGGATCATCTTGACATTTCATCGTAGCTCAAGTGAAGCAATCTCTAAATTTTGATTGTAGTTTAATTAGATTTGTAGCCTCTTCCTTGCTAAGTAGAGAATTTATGAAGATAGGTTGGGGCTACTTCTCAGTTCAGAGGTTAACTTCTCTCAATTCATCAACTATTGATTTAACTTTTTCTTCAAATTTTAAAGGAGTGTCGTCTATAAAGGAATCCTCAAAGTCCTATTCCATATCAAGGCATTCCTCTTCTATTTCGTTAGTAACAACCACTAAAATTTTGAATCATTGACTGGTCCTATCGCACCAAATCCAAGCCCATCTTTCAAATTGAGAGGTCGATCTTTAACATTCCATAACTTCTCAAAGAGTTGTAGTTTATCCTTTGGTATTTGTTTTTGGCACATATCCTTATTGAATTAGTTTTTGTGCACAAAGGGAAAAGTATCCAAATGGTAATTTCATTATTTAATTAGAATCATCCTCTTTCAAATTTACATGAGTTTTAGAACTAGTAGGAGGAGAAGCACAATAAAAATTGATCAGTTTCAACCCAACTCCCAATACTTCCTTGTCCTCTAAAATCTCAATCTTTGGAGGGTGAATTAGAGTAAGGGTCATGGCGTGCACGTAGTGGTTGATCCAATCATACATAGAATTATATTCACTTTTCTCCACATCCTCCAAGGAAATCTTGATTTTTGGTTTCTTCTGTTTTATAATCATAATCTCTTCATCCAACTTATCTTATCAGAACTCTCTTCCAAGTTGATGTTGATGGCTAGCTTTGTTCTTTCAGCAATCGTGTTGGTTCTTCCTTGCCCATGTCCCCGGCCTCAATCTCGATTGTATGGGCTAAAAAAAACCTACACCAACTCATTGCAAAGGAGTAGTGGTAGATTATTGAAGCAAATTTGAATAATCTTGTTCTTATTGTCCCTTTAAATCTTCCATCTTACCTGGTACAAATTCTTGGGAAAAGGCTTTTATCTTCAGAGGAGCATAGTAGGTGGCGTATTCGTGGATGAGTACTTCATGAATTGAAAATGATTGCAAATCCCCCTAGATGCAATTCTCTTGTCCTTCCTAGCAGTACTTGATGCACCAATGTCGAGATGACGAAACCATGTTATGCTCATGAATCCATGGCCAATCAAGCAAAGCGTTGAAACAGGTCTCTACTTCGATGATATGGAATTTAACGGTTGTTTCTAGCTCTCCAACCTTCATTAACAATGAAATTGACCAAAGTGGTCTTTCCCCTTTCTAGTTAAACCCTCTTAACATCATCTTACTAGTGATAAGCTCTTGAGAATCAATATTCAAGTATAATAACGTCTGTAAACTCATCAAATTGAGTGAAGCTCCAGGATCTACCATAACTCTAGAAAGAAAAAATTTGTCGATGCTGACGAAAATGTATAGCGGTTGGTTATGATCGGTAGTACCAACTAGCAAGTCCTCGTCAGTGAAGGTTACTCCGGGTTGTTCCTTTAATGAACAAACTTCATCAAAGAATGTGTTGATCAACTGAGCTAAGCAAATTTCTGGATCCAGTAGGGTCATGACCAGAGATTCTTTTATCTTTTTCGACAGGATCAGAGCGTCGTAGATGCTTAGTTTGGTCGAAAACCTCTTAAGATGAGCTAGTAGGTTATAATCCACTTTAGAAAGACCTTTAATTTTTACTAGATTATGTATCTCTTCCACTGGCAAAGGTGGAGGCAGTTCTTCTGGAGTGACAATTTTTTTCCTTTGTCCATTGGAGCCGTCCTTGGGGTAGAAACTTCTCACTCCTTAAATTAATCTCTATGATCTCTTTTTCTCTTATCATTGCAGCCAATTCTTCTGGCATTGTTTCTGATTCTAAAAAATCCAAGTTGATGGCCATCGGTGTCCCTTGATACTCGAGGAGTGGCTCATCACTCCCAAAACTGTCAATCCGGTCATTCTTGTTAATGTGTCCACCAGACTTATCTATGATTTGAGGACCATTTTGGGAATTGAGTTCAAGGTTAGTTTGGTCATGGTCATTTACGTTATCATTAGGATCGGTCTAAACGTAGCCAAAGTCGTAATCATTATATTCAAAAGGCTTCGAAGGGGGAAAAAAGATAGTCATACATGGTTATCAATTCAAGGAATTTCTCCCATGAATCCAAAATAACCAATCTAATAGAGGCAGCCCTATCTTACTCCTCACATTATCAGTCTTTATCTGATGCATGATCTCATCCTTCTTTTTTTTTAGTTGTGGAGACTTCTTTGGTGGGATCTCCATCCTTAGCCTAACAGGGTGTAAACTCTGAGCGGTGGCTTGTGCTGACACCGTTTGAATCTGACCAAGTATCTTCTTGGATGATCAACTCTAAACTGTTTTTAGCCACTTTACTTTGAATACAGATCTATCAGGGTAATTGGCTTGATCAAAATTATATTTGCAAAACCTCTTTCAAGTTCTTTTAAATATTCTTTCAGGATCGTTATATTTCCCTCTTTGAGATTCTTCTCGAGCCAATCCTTAAAACTGAAACACCCTTATATGGTGTTGTTGACCTCATTTTTGTGAGGTCTTAGTCTCTTACTCCCAGAACCCATAATCTAACCTTAGGAGTTCTTGGTTGACCATCCTAGCGAACTAGTAATGGAGCCCACCTCCCGTAGAACTTCAAACCGCTTCTTTACTCATTTTTGTGAAAAACTCGCACGAATGGTCCCAAGCACTCAACCTCTAGTTGTAAGGGCTAAGGACCAACATGCAGAGGGTCTGAAAATGAGTTCTTATATGATCAAATGACCCTAGGTTAACCCTCGGTGACTCAGCAACGCACTTGTTGCATCACACACAATTTTGGCTTAAATTGACTTGCCCGCCGCCAAACTCGTCCGGACGATCCCGAATGACAAAACGGACCACGCCGACGCGTCTGGAACATCGATTTTAGCTAGGAAGGACACCCATATTGCTGTGGTTCCACACTCACGCGAACTGCACGGAAATCGATGCATGTTTCTTCTAAATTAGAGGGGCAAGGGTTTGGGTTCAGCCCGGGCTCAATTCGAGCTCGACACAGGCTGAACGCAAGCCATGACTATTTCAAATTTCAAATTTTAAAATTTAAATTTTACCTCCTAATTTCATCTTAATTAGATTTAATTAGGAGTTAATTTTTACCTAATATAACTGCCCCTGTATGGAAGGAATTTAATATCCCGCTCCATTCACCTGTAACGGCATTAGAGAGGCACGAGATACAAATCCCGCTGGATTCTTTTTGGCCAAGCCGGCTGCTCATCTCCCTCGCTCGAAATTCCCGCTGCTCATCTCCCTCGCTCGAAATTCCTCCTGCTCATCTCCCTAGCTAAAAATTCCTCCAGCTCATCTCCCCGCTCGACTCCCTCAACAATCGAAGCACGTCTGCTTTTGCCCAAATCCCGCGCTTGATCCTCTTGTCTCCCCGCATCATAGTCGTGGTCTCTGCTCGCCGCTGCTCATCCACAGAAAACTCTCGGCCGGCTTAACCGAGCGCTCCCTCCTGTGCGAAACTCCTCCATTCGCTCGCCGCTGCTCGATCCCGTATCCCACATCGAAGAAGCCACAGACACCGCTCGACACCTTTGCCTGCTCGCTTCTTCCCTGTTCAATCCACGCTCGCTCTTAGACGCCTCCTGCCATCAAACAGACCTAGTCTTTCGCCTCATTCTCCCAATCAAAATTCCTGCGCGTTTCTTCCTCCATCGATCGGAGCCCTAGAGGCCTTGTTCGACTCCCCCAGACGATCGAAGCTCCGCTCACTTCCCTCTCTACACTAAAGCACCCTCACAGTCTCCAGATTCTTTTTTCTGCATCTACTGCAGTCTCAGGTTTGCGCCCTTTATATTAAATTTATCCTGAATCTAATAATTTGTTCGCTGTTTACACAATCCTTTAAACAGATTAAATTCGTCATCTCCATTAGCTTTATCCTAATTGCTTTTGCTTGGTTTTATGAGCCTCCTTTATCCATTGATATTGCTCTTTATTATTTAGATTTGAGCTCTGATTTTGATTTTTATTTTGAAAGCTTCATGATTATGTTAAGATTCAAGAAAGGAATTTTCAAATTTGTAACACTCAATCCTTACATATTTATGCATCCAACATTCAAACTTAAATTTTTACATACATGCCACTTATCTCCTACTTGTTTACATATCTAACACCTCAACTTCATTCATTATGTTTATGAAATTATGTTTGTATCACATAAAGCTTACTACTATTCTAACTTTTAAATACGATATGTATTTTCTCATGCATAGTCAAGGTAGTAGGTATCTAAACAAAAAAAATTGGGTGGTGGGTTTGTGAATATGTAGGGATTGAGCGATGTGCATGCAAAGTCCTTTTAATTGCATTTCACTGAAATTGGGTTTTGATATGCAAACACATGTGTAGCGATTAACGTGGATATTTTGGGAACATTTGTGATTCTTTTTGAAAGTCTTAATTGTCGCCATTTAGATGATTTCACATGTCATGTTTGGGTGCTGAAATTATAGTTTAAGTCGCTTGAAGTAGTTTACAAGTGATGAAATTAATGTTAAGGTGTTATTTGAGGTTGTCAATCACTGTTGGAGCCTTAAGAATGCTGCTGGAACCTTAGAAAA
>NEWO01000432.1:28753-299916 GCA_003013225.1 Phalaenopsis aphrodite | reverse complement strand
ACCTAATCTCTGCAGTGTAACCTCCCAAGGTTTTAGGAACACACCCTAGGTAAGAGTTCATTCACCTAATCCTGAAATGCACAATTAAACTTGGCACTTGACCCTGATTCGCAAGCTGATCAAGACACTAGACACCAGAATGCACCGAGACGTGACTCGTGCTTCCTTAATTAAATCAACAGTGAAATCCTCATAATGACTTAACCTACAATAAAGCCCAATGCATCGGGATTTGAGCTTGGATATTACACTCAAATCCTCCTAGCAATTGGAAAAATTTCTTAACGCCACACACGGATCATCGGACTAGGATAAGCCTAGGGTCTAGGTGGCGAGGGTGATGACGACATTGCTTATGTGTGCTTAAGCGAGGGATACGAAGTGAAATTATTAGAATAGTATCTCCTACCTCAAGGATCTTCAATAAGAGAGAGGAAAGGATCGAGGATGCTATTCGCCGACTCTTGGTGGGATTGTTGCCGACGACACTCTTAGGTTGTCAGTAGTTCTAGCACGATTAGAGTGACTAATCTGTGGATTGTACGACTTTACAAAATATTTATAAAAATAAAACAAATATTTTTTTTGCATGATTAAAAAAAGTCTTCATAAAAAAAAAGACTTAAATAATAACTTATGCATGAAAATCTTCCTATAAAAATTTATAAAGGTCCATGGTTAGTCACTTGGATTGAGGTTAACAACTACCTCCTGTAGAGTGTCGAGTTGATAACTCTTATTGAAGATCGGGAAGCACACAGCCCAGCTCTGAGCCCCCACTTTCACCAAAGTTTTATACTCAGTCCTGATCTTTCATATGTGGCAAAGTGTTTTGTTTGCTTGTGATTTTTATGACCCATTTTTTTTTTAAACTTTTGTGCTGAATTTTCTCGCCTCGTTTAATTTTCTTGCAAGTTTATTTAAATCTCATGCAAATCATACTAGGCTCGCAACAATAATAATAACAGTAGCAGATGCTCAGGTACGCTTTTACAGTTTATCTACAGTATTTTACTTTACTGCGTTTACCTTTCAAGTACATTTTATTTAAACCGCGATTTTATTACCCTGCATGCAAAACCAAACACTGCCATCAAAACTGTGAAACATAAACTACAATTTTCAAACACTTAAACCCTGGAGCCATTGCGACGACAAGAGCTTGGAGCCAACTTTGTGGGCAGCACGACGAGGAGCTCGAAACAAGCAACAAGAGGATCTTCTTCAGCATTATCCCTTCCTAGTACAACAACCCATAGGATCTCGAGGTAGCTCGCCTAGAGCGACGTAAATCCTCACCCTCTTTTAGGCCCCTGCACAACCATGTTGTGCAGCATAAGTCCTAACTCGCTTTAGGTTCCGAGGTTGTTGTGTGGTACGACGTAAACCCTCCTTTCCCTGTGGGCTATTTGCATAATCGGGTATTATGCCAATGTAAGTCTCAAATAATAAAAGTGGCAAGATTGAACATTCAAATAACATCATCTCCAAAAATGCAGCCACACAGTAGGATAGTTTGGGAAGTCACTGGGGATTCTCCTCATGATCTATGACATTCCCTACCTTTTCTTTTATTTGGGCTCCTGAAATAACTGTTCCTATTTGAGCCACTCTCACTTGCCTTTTTTCACGTCCTACCTTGAAAACCTAAACTTTGAATTCTTGAAGACTAGAACCACTGATCATTATCGAGAGTTTTCTTAAGTGATTCCCGTCACTTAGGATGTAATTAACTATAGGGGCTTGCCGCTATAGGGAACTTAAAACCCAGGTAAAATAAACCTTATTTAGCCTTTGTATTAGATAGGGGAATTTGCCGGTCATACATAAAAGGTTTGCAGACCCAATGGATGTCACAAATCTCTTAGTTTACAGGATTGGGCCTATTATCGGGGTCTACACTTTTCTCTTGGAATGTGTAGTATTCAGGGTGTCAGGCACGATTATGCAAATTATTGGACTAATGAGATCTATTGGGTCTCATTTTTTTTTAAATTAAAACATACTACTTTCAAAACCAAAATATATCTATTATATTAAATTAAATTTTAAAAATTATTTTCATATCTCATATCTTCAAAAAAAATATCGAAAAGTTGACCGACAATTTCTGGCGACTCCGCTGGGGACTAGTTCCTCTCTCCATTTTGATCAAGAGGTTTTATCTTCATACATCGACAGTGTGTCCATATCCCTCGTGGGCCAAACTGTTGTTCTTCCGTTGACATGCTGTACTCATTTCTTTCTTGAGTATGTATGGTCAACTCTTCTTGGATTTCAGGACCATCTGCTTAACCATCCTTAAGCAGAGGGGTCCAGGAATTCCTAGGGTTTAGTGGGATGGACACCCAATAGGTGTGGTAGGTTAGGGTCGAGGTGAGTCTGATGTGGAATGGGTCTTTTCCAATTCCTGACCGGGTCCTGCACCTCATGATCGTTTCACTTCTCTTCCGAATTCAGCTTGTTCTTTTTTACAATTTACCTCAAATTTTACCTTTGAAGCTTTTCTCGATAATATTAAAATTTCACAACCTAATGTCAAAACAAACATTCACAGTTAAAGAATCAAACAATTTTTAACAAAAGACAGAACATGACAACACAAAAAAATGAATTCAAGTCAAAATCACTTAGATAAGTTTCAAAAGAAACGCCCAGTTCATAAGACAATTTCGTCAACTTTTGTACTTTTAGCAAAGTTATTTTACCCAGAAAAGAAGCACAGTACTCTAACATTCAACAATTTTTAAACTGACAGGAAAGATGTAGTCCCCTACGTTGACCTTCTCGTGCAACTTGCCTACCAGCAAGGATGCCCGCCAGGTAAGTTGCACGAGAAGGTCAACGTAGGTCTTTAACCAACAATGACATAACTATGGAGTTTTCCACTTCCCACGCAACATATGTTGGGTTAGTCATCTGATATTCAAGAATCATTCCCGTAAGGTGACCAAATTTAATCCTACCTTTGACGAACAACAAAACAACTTGAGACTATTTAAGGAAATTGGAGCCAATGAGTGGTAATCGGGAAATTCCTTTGGCTTCAAGTCCTACAGTCTGCGGAGGGATGGAGATGGATGGAGATCCTCCAATAGATTCAAAAACTGTGTCAGACAGAACCTCAGTTGTTTAGAAATCATCCATGGCTACGATGGAGCCAAAGGAGACGTTTGGATGTCGAGACATAGCTACCAATGAACAAGGACTGTAAGGATCTCTAATCAGCACTAGGGAGATCTGGTTAGGCAAAATGAAGATTCGACTGCAAAAAAAGGAGTTTAGCGGTTCTTGGGAGGAAGTTTGGCGATTAGAAGGATTTTGGGTCGGGAAAACCTACAGGGAAGATAATTGGCTGCAGAAAGGGGGTTTGGCTGCTAACTTAGGGAAGGTCCAACAGGAAGTCTAGTTGTACGAAAGTCCAGCGCCTGGAGAAGGGAGGACACGCAGCTATAGGCCAACAGACGAAGATTTTGATGGCTGGAGAAGAATCCTGCTGGCTTGGGCTAGATCTCGTAGCCCCAATAACATGTAGGTTTTAGGAATTGAGCAAGATAATTTCAAAGATATGAAAAGGGGTATAAATTAAGGTTACATGAATTCTAAAATAGAAAAAACATAACACTCAAATCAATCTGAACTAATTATTTTCCTAATAACTACCCTAACATAAAAGAAAAGACAAAGTAGGGAATACATAAAATAGAAAATA
Source organism: Phalaenopsis aphrodite (assembly GCA_003013225.1). Taxonomy (NCBI): domain Eukaryota; kingdom Viridiplantae; phylum Streptophyta; class Magnoliopsida; order Asparagales; family Orchidaceae; genus Phalaenopsis; species Phalaenopsis aphrodite. The sequence continues at coordinate 296,204 of NEWO01000432.1, read as the reverse complement.
ACTGGAAAGAGAATAAATCAATACTACGTTGACCTACGTTGACCTTCTCGTGCAACTTCCCAGAAAAGAAGCACAGTACTCTAACATTCAACAATTTTTCAACTGATAGGAAAGATGTAGTCCCCTACGTTGACCTTCTCGTGCAACTTGCCTACCAGCAGGGATGCCCGCCAGGTGGGATCCAAGATTAAGTTTGGGTCTGGATTCAACGAGTTTGAAGTAGTACTCGGCAAGGCCCCATTTGTAATAATGAAAGTCGTTGCCCCGGATGTCCAGGAGCCGTCCACTAAATTCAACTTGAATTGTGGTCAAGACTTCCCTTCCCTCAAAAGGGCAAAGGTCACTCCTACTCCAATTAAGTCAGCCGCCCCTGTTACCACCAGAGCTGCTCCCGTTTCTACAAAAGCTTGCACTGTCACTCCCACTACGATTACTGTGGTTGCACCTACTTCACCACCAGTGTCTAAAGGAAAAGAAATTTTGTACGAAGAAAATTCAGTTCTTGTCATTGGCCCACCGCCGTTGGTGTTTGAAATTGGTTCTAGTTTGAAGTCCGGTCGCCTTACCAGGACTCAACGGAGGAACCGCAACCGTAAGATTCTGAAGGCTAAAAGGGCAGAAGCTTTGAAAATTGTTCAGCCTAAATAAATTCCTCAGCAGGAGGAAGTTGGGTTGTCTGAGACCGCACCTCTTCTTGGAGGAAGCAGGTTTCACCCATTATCTGCCGCTCTTGAGGAGGAAAGTGCTCATAAGATCGCCGCTGCAAAGCCGTCACCACCTCGCCGCAAGAGTGAGAAGAGAAAGAGACATGAACCTTTTGCACAAACTCGCTTAGTTTTTGAAAGAATGGCCCGAAAGGAGCGTTGCTCCGTTGCCGAGATAATAAGAAGGATGGGGTGTGCTATATCGCCTCGAGTCCGAGAAGAGATTCTAAGAAAAGATGGCGATGAGACAGTGGCACAACGACCTCGTATTCCCATTAAGCTTTGCTTGGGAGAACGTTCTGATATCGCTGCTACCCATGTTGTTACTGCTGCTGCCTCACGAAAGCCCACAGAACACCAACCAATCCAATCTCGCTTGGGTCCATGGACACCACTTGCTGCCACAAAAGGAAAACCTCAAAAGATAAATAATGACAAAAGATCATTTGTTACCGCATTTGAACCGCACGCTAGGGATCACAACTTATCTTGGAGAGCCGAGGCCACCAACGAGACACCCAGTCTCCGGACTTTGGTTCCGAAGGAGAAGTTGCAGAAACCTAATGTCGCTGGATTGGTGCAACAACATGGATCAAATGGATGTCTCCCTGCAAAGGATTCTAAGTCCGTTGCCCCAGCTTCTAGTGTTCCGGCCGTGACAAAGTCAGTGTTAATGGAAGATGTACAACAACAACCCCCAATCGATCTCAAGATCATTAAAGGGAAATCGATTGAAGACACATTGGAGAAGCTCAGGTCCGATATCACTGAACTGTCAAAAGAACAAGGGAACATCAGTAGTGAATAATGTGATTTGTCAGATCATATGGATGAAGATTTCATAGAAATCTTAGTTGTTGAGACTAGAGCCTCTGCGTCATCGCGCGATGCTCCTTCGCCCACCGAAGAGAACATCGTCGATGAGCTACAGAGAGACATCCGACAACGAGATGAACACATTATCCAGATGCAGAAAAGTATGGAGGAGATGATGGCCGTTATAGCTGCATTTCAGAATCAACCCCAAGCTCCGAGAGCAACTGATCCAGAAGCAAACCAGCTAGAAGTCATTCATATTGGAGATGAAAATAGGGAACCAGCCCAAAACACAATACCGGAAAGGGACATCAAACAAATGGTTGAACAACAAGTAAGGGAAGCCTTAGCTCAATCCAAAGGAGGAGCCTTGATTCCAAAGGGGAGACCGTATCCAGAAGAGTTTGATGCAGTGTCGTACCCAAAAGGCTTTGTACCACCTACATTCAAAACATTTGATGGAACAGGGAACCCTCGTCAGCATGTTGCACACTTCCGAGCAAGTTGCTGCAACGCGGGGGGTAGCGAAGCACTTTTATTCCGCCAGTTTGTGAGCAGTCTCTCTGGAGTTGCTTTTGATTGGTATGCAGAGCTGCATAGTCGGTCAATAAAGACATTCACAGAGTTGGAGAACATGTTTGTCAAGAGGTTCGCTGGAGCTCAGCACCATGTCACCATAGGTGATCTTGTGGTGGAGCGACAGAAACCAGCAGAAACTCTAGTAGAGTACATTTTACGGTGGAGGAATCTAAGTATGAAGTGCGAGCCACAATTGTAGGAGCAGCATGCAATTGAGATCTTACTTAAGAGCATTCATGGTCCAGTAGCCTTCCTACTCAAAGGATTTACAATCAAAACATTTGAAAAGCTGCTCAGTAAAGTTGCAAGCCTGCAAGAGGAGGCTAAGCAACTTGGATTCCTGGAAAAGGTTGACAAACCAAAGCCCACAAAGACATTTGAAAAGTGATCTGGGACAGTAGCAGCAGTCGACAAAGGTAAGCAGCCAATGCAGATTCAGGTAGAACAACCTCAACAGAGTAACCAGCAGCGCCATCGGTCACAGTACCAATAAGGAACGTACCGCACAGACAGAGGGTAAGGTCCTTCCATGGCTGACCGATTGAACAGGGTCTATTCCTTCAAAGATGATGCAGTGGGGAAGATGTTCAGAAATTTGATTAAGAAGCCCGAGTTTATTCTGCCAGAGCCAAAGAAACCAGACGAGGTTGGCAAAAAAGATCACCCCACATACTGCCCATACCACAGGATGTTGGGGCACACTATAGAAAATTGCTTCAGTTTCAAAGGATGGCTCGAGAGGAACTACAGGAACGGGAATATCACAATTTCGAAGGAATATTTGAAAGAACCTGAGCAAGGTTCGGTCAATATGATTTCAGCTGGGCCCATAGTTCCGATCAACCCCTATGTAACAGAAGCTAGACGAAGCATGGTCTGGACCAGAGCTTCTCAGAAAGTTTTGAATCAGATTCAGGCAGCCTCAGCACAAGCCTCTGCTCAGGGTCTACAAACTACCAAGCCAGTGTCATCAAGCACACCGTTGAAGTCGCCACTGCAAGAGAAAAAGAAGAAGAGTTTCAAGAAGATAGAGATTGGAAGCGCGAAGAGTAGAGTAGGGGCTGCTTTTTCACGACTGGTTGTATCGGATTTGGGAGAAATATCTCGAACCATTTACTTTGTATGATTATTTATTTGTCCCTCCGGGGTCACCTAATGCAAAGAAGTTTAATTTTGGCTACGCTCTTACTGTTTCTGGTGATTACGTAACTAACAACCAATCTAATACGAATTTTGATTCCCTCGAAAATCCTCAAATTATACTGAATCCTAATGAACCTTTTAACATGGCTAAAGAAGACATTGACAACGCAGAGTACGACAGCTCAGACAGCGAAGCACCCATTTTTGAATTCTAAGGAATGCCAATTGAAATTGAGTTAGAGCTATCAGATTCAGAAACAATGCCAGAAGAGCCAACCAACATTCTAGAAGAGAAACCTTCAAGCCCAACCCAAGTGATAGAAGAAATAACATAGGTATATTTGAGAAGAGGAAAGGTGTTACCCCCAATTGCGGGTCCAGCTGCGAAAGAAAAACAAATGCCTGCTCATGAAGAGCCAGCTCCACAGATGGAAGAGACACATGTTCGGGAGGAATCTGGGAATTTGAATAATAAAGTGGAATATAACGTCCTAGCCCATCTACGAAAGCTGCCAGCCAAACTAAGCATTTACGATGCTCTGATCCTGTCAAAGGAGATGAGAGAAGCTCTTGTTAGCGCTTTGCTAGACCCAGAAATTTGCTTAGCTCAGTTGGCCAGCAGCCCCGTGGACGAGGTTTATTCGTTAAAAGAACAGCCCGGTGTTACTTTTACAGATGATGACTTGTTGCTCGGGACAACTGACCATAATAGACCCCTCTACATTTCCGTGAATATTGACAGATTCACACTTTCCAGGGTGTTAGTCAATCCAGGAGCATCGATTAACATAATGAATCTATGGACATTAGCTTACTTGGATATTGACAATCGCAAGCTTTCAACAGGCAAGATGATGTTAAGAGGCTTTAATCAGAAAGGAGAAAGATCTCTTGGATCGATAACACTGTCAATGAGGATTGGTGGACTTGTAATGACCGCAAAGTTTCACATCATAGATTCAGAGACTTCATTCAATGCCCTACTGGGTCGACCTTAGATCCACGAATATAAGATGGTCCCATCATCTCTACACCAGTGCATAAAATACTATGAAGGAGGCCAGGAACGGTGCATCAAGGGAGATATACAACCGTTCACAATACATGAGATAGGTATTCATGAAGATGCCGCTTATTATGCACCGCCGAAGAAGACAATTTTCTCCACAGACATCGCCCCAAAGAAAATTGAAGATCTAAAAGAATTGCAAGGAAGGGACCAACCGGCTCCGATTCAACTATCTATTACCGCTCCTACACAACAAGATGGTGGAAGCTCTTTCGGCCCTCGCAACCGAGATCAAGGCCGGGGACGAGGGCGAGGGAGAGTTAACAAGATTGTTGAACGGAAGGATCCGGTCATCAACATTGACTTGGAAGATAGCTCCGAAGAAGAAGAGATAACAAAGATAACAATGAGAAGAAATCGAAAGACACCGCAGTTCGAGATCTCCTTGGAGAAAGAAAAGAAGAAAGAATATGAATCAATGTACGATCGGATCAACCACTATGTACATGCCATGACCTTGACCCAGATCCATCCCAATGAGCTCAAGGGTTTTGAGGTTAAGGAAGTACAAAGTGTGGGCATGAAACCGATAAAATTTCATCGTGGATCCTCTTCTTCCAGTTTTGAAACCAATGTAAAACTGGAAGAAAATATTTCTAATGAATTAATGGAATTACCTTTTGATTATTACTCTCCTTATGTTCAAAAAGTAATTCAACGTGGTTTTGTATCTGGTCAACTATCAAAAGAAAGGATGCACCTTTTTGAAGAATTATGGAACAATAAAAATCGAGCTCCTAACTCTAAAGAGGGCGTTGGATTCGGCACAGTAGGGCCGGTTGATGACATTGAATTTTGCTTGGTTGTTGCTAGCCAGCCAAAAGGAGAATGTCTCGAGGTGGACGAAGACTCGGAGGAATCCCAAATAGAGGATGCTCCACCGGAGTTTGAAGAAGAAATCAAGTCGACAGTTGATGAATTAAAGGAGATCAATCTAGGGACTGAAGATGCCCCTAGACTTACTTTCATCAGTTCACTATTAAATGATGAAGAGTCTTCAGATTTAATCAAGCTATTGGTAGAATTCAAAGATTGTTTTGCATGGAGCTATGATGAGATGCCTGGGTTAGCACCGGAGGTCGCGGTCCACAAACTTGGACCCAGTCAAGCAAGCACCAAGAAGAATGCGTCTCGAAATAGAGCAACAAGTCATCTCCAAAGTAAAAAAGCTAATAGATGCCAACTTTGTAAGAGAGGAGCAGTACCCCAAGTGGTTGGCTAATATTGTGCCAGTTAGAAAGAAAAATGGTCAAATTCGAATTTGTGTGGACTTCAGAGATTTGAATAAGGCTTGTCCGAAAGACGAATTTCCATTGCCAATCCCAGAACTAATGGTGGACATAGCATCCTCACATGAAATTTTCTCATTCATGGATGGATCTTCAGGATACAATCAGATTAAAATGGCTCCAGAGGATGCAACACTCACGGCATTCAGAACACCGATAGGAATTTATTGCTACACAGTAATGTCGTTCGGGTTGAAGAATGCTGGAGCAACATATCAACGAGCCTTGACAAGGATTTTTGATGTCCTCATCCATAACCAAGTGGAGTGCTATGTAGATGATTTGGTTATCAAAAGTAAGCAAAAGGAAAATCACCTGTATGATTTGAGGATTGTCTTTGAGCGGTTGCGACAATTTAATCTTAAAATGAACCCCTTAAAGTACGCCTTTGGTATCACCTCCGGAAAATTTATAGGATTTATTGTCCGACACCAGGGAATTGAAATCTATCCAGAAAAGATTAAAGCTATCTTAGAAATGCCACCACCTAAAACCTTGAAACAGTTACGCTCATTTCAAGGAAAGTTAGCATATCTTCGACGGTTTATATCTAATCTGTCAGGACGGTGTCAGCCCTTTTCCGCATTAATTAAAAAGGATGCCAAGTTCACTTGGGATGAGAAATGCCAACGGGCTTTTGAAAGTATTAAACAATACCTAATGACACCTGTTCTAGCAGCCCCACTCTCAGGTCGACCCTTAATACTTTATACCACGGCTTTAGATGACTCCCTCGGAGCCTTGCTGGCTCAGATTAATGACGAGGTTAAGGAAAACGCTCTCTATTATCTTAGTCGTCGTCTAATACCGGCGGAGCTAAAGTATCCTTCTATTGAGAAGCATTATCTAGCCTTAATTTTTGCCGCTCAAAAGCTTAGACATTATATGCTAGCTCATAAGGTCAACCTAATCTCGAAGGTTAATCCGTTGCAATATCTGATGACTCGGCCGACCCTTTCTGGTAGTTTGGCGCGATGGTCGATGATATTACTGCAATTTGATATAACTTTCGTGCCTCTTTGCGCTGTAAAGGGACAAATTTTAGCGAACTTCCTCGCAGCATATCCATTGCCAGTTGACTCTCCCCTCAACGATGACTTAAATGACGAACAAGTTATGAACATAGAACATCCCAATGCTCAATGTTGGGAAATGTACTTCGACGGAGCTTCGTCAGCCCGAAGAGATAAGAGCTCATAGACAGTGATCCCTGGCAGAGAAGGAATCGGCCTAATCTTCATTACACCAGATCGGGGAATGTTAAGATACTCTTATCACCTGACAGAGCCGTGCACAAACAATGAGGCAGAATACGAAGCCCTAATTACGGGATTGGGGTTAGCAATTTTAATGGAAATAACAGATCTCGCCATTTATGGAGACTCTCAGCTTGTCATCCAATAGGTAGCTGGACAATACAAAATTTTAAAGCCCAGGCTAGAACAGTACCACCGCTACACGATGAAATTGTTGGAACAAATTCCTAGCGTGACATTGTATAGGATTCCCCGTGGGGACAATTCCCATGCAGATGCTTTAGCCAAACTAGCCAAAGAATTTGCATGCCCACCAGAGGATTCCATTGATGTTACAATACGGGGATGTCAAGTGTTATCTCAGATTGACCTCGATACCATACATAAACAAGGAAATGAAAGCAATATAGTGGCAGTAGCCGAGGATGAAAAGGACTGGCGCCAACCGTTTGTTGAGTATTTACAGACAGTAACACTGCCAGAAGATAGATCAACAGCACACCAGATCAAGAGAAGGGCATTGTCATATGCACTAGTTGACAACGTGTTATACAAAAGATCATTCGATCAAATGTGGTTAAGACGTCTAAACAAGTCGAAAGCACAAGAAATTGTCAAAGAGGTACATGCAGGATTATGTGGTGCCCACCAGTCAGGTCCGAAGATGAAAATGAAAATCAAAAGAATGGGGTACTATTGGCCTGCAATGATGGATGATTGCATGGAAATTGCCAGAAATTGTCATCAGTGTCAAGTACATGGAGTGGTCTTACATCAACCTCAAAATGTGCTACACCCAACGGTTGCGTCGTGGCCATTTGAGTGTTGGGGCACAGATATAGTGGGCCCAATAGACCCTCCATCTTCTAAAGGACATCGGTTCATACTTGCAGCAACAGACTACTTTTCAAAATGGGCAGAGGCAGTGCCGTTGAGGGAGGTCAGCGCACCATGTTCTTCAATTTTTCAAGATTCAGATTGTATACCTCTTTGGTGTTCCCCGCAGAGTCATTTCAGATAATGGTTCAGCATTCAAGAGTACTAAAATCAACAGTTTTATCAAGCGACATGGGATAGATTGGAGATATTCCACCATCTATTACCCGAAAGCGAATGGGCTAGCGGAGGCCTTCAATAAGACTCTCATACAAATCCTAAAGAAGACATTAGATGACAATAAGAGAAGATGGCACGAGCAGTTGCTAGAAGCGTTATGGGCGTACAGGATGACGTTCAGAACCCCGACTCAGTCTACACCCTACGCCCTGGTATATGGGTCCGAGGCTGTGCTTCCTCTGGAGGTGCAATTACCTTCTCTCAGGATCGCCGTAGCCAACAAAATCACAACAGAGGAGAATGTCAGGCTCCGACTCAAAGAACTAGAAAGCCTCGAAGGGAAGCGACTTGCAGCACAGCAGAACCTCGAGTTATACCAAACAAAAATGATACAAGCCCACGACAAGCTGGTCCGCCCAAGAACGTTCAAAGTCGGCAACTTAGTCCTCGTCCTTAGAAGGCCCATTCTTACACACCGCAAGATTGGAGGAAAGTTTGAACCGACTTGGGAGGGATTGTTCGTGGTTGAAAAAGTCTACTTCGGAGGATCCTACCAGTTGATAGATTGTCAGGGTGAAAGACCCATGTTGCCAATAAATGGGCGATATTTGAAAAAGTACTACGCATCGTGACGTTTTGAGGGACTTAATTGCGAGTCTTGAGATATGCTGAAATGACAATTGTCTGTAACTGGGTCCAATAAAAAAAAATAAAAGGAAAGAAATGTAATGGAAATGATAAAATGATTTCTTCTGAATAAAATCACATTCTCTTCGTGTTGAAATTTGAATCTCTTGAAATAAATTAACATCTACATGCTTGAAATGGAATGCAAACATAATTTTGAAAGTAATAATTAATATTAAATAAGTATTGTTCCTGTTCGGATTGAATTTTAGCACACTGACGTTTCTCCTGTCTTTTGCAGAAAAATGTCGGACAGAAGGCTGATTTTCTACTTTAGAAACAACATCAAACTCGCACTTGATGAGGAAAAGGTGGCAGCGGGTGCCATCATAGACTTTGACCTGAACTTTGAACAGGTGAAGATGGACTATGAGGGGCACTTGTTGAAGGTGGTCAATTCAGAAGAAACAAAAGGTCTGAAAATAGTACTCACTTTCAAGAGCAAAGAAAACACTGCAATAACAAAGAAAAGGAAATTTGGAAACGATGAAGAAATATTGGTAGCCGACAGCCCGGCAATCGAGACCATACAGATGAAGTTCATGGTCTTGACAACAGAGGGAAGCCTCATCAGTGCTTCATTACAGGAGGCCCCAGTAGGCACACCCAGGAAGATACCACTTTCACGTTCACAACGACGCAACTTGAGGCGTCGCAAGCTCTTGATGCAGGACCGCCTGGAGAGAAAAGGATAGCCGAAGAAGCAGTTTCAACTGTTGTCCCGGTATCGCACAAGAAAGAACAAGTCCATGACTAGCCAGTAGGAGATGTCATTCCCTAGCCTCCAATAAAGCAAACAAAAGTCGAGCCAGTGGTAGAGCCTACTTTGCCAGAACACGTACCAGCTAAGCCCCATAAAGATCGCTTCACGATTCTGGCAATGAAAAGCCAAGAAGATCAGCAAAAGATTGAGCCTTACACTCCACTATTTACTAAACCAAGGCGATTGCAGATAATCTCAGAGGAAGAGTTGGAAAAGTTTCAAAGGGTTTGAAAGTAGAATTTTGAGCACTTTGAAAGAATTCGTGGAAAATTTGTCAACATTCTGGAAGGACTAGAGCTCCACACAGATGTGTTCTCGAAGTACGAGAAGAGGAGCATAATTGATTGTGTCTTCCACCTCAGAGACTTAGGCCGTGCAGGCCGTTTAAGAAAGAAGACGTATTCTGAACCCCAGAAATGGATGCGGGGTAAAGGACGGATCACTATTCAGTGTGGTTGCTGCTACAACTACGCTCATGACAAGAAAGGAAATCCTCCGGGCATCATAAGACATGATGAGGTGGATCTGATGCCCTTGATGATAAAGAAAATGATTATAAGGATGGTCTCTTGGCACATCTTACCAGCGGATTGTGTGCCTAACAGTTGCATCATCAATATTTATGAAGAGGGGGATTACATCCCACCACATATATACCATCACGATTTCCTGAGACCGTTCTGCACAGTTTCCTTTCTCAGCAAGTGCAACATCATGATGGGAAAAGAGTTGCGGATCGTTGGCCCAGGTGAATTCCATGAGCCAGTAAAGATCCCTCTTTCAGTTGGATCAGGAATAGTACTTAAAGGAAATGGAGCCGATTTGGCAAAACACTGTGTTCCTGGAGTACCACGGAGAAGAGTATCTATCACTTTCAGAAAAATGGATGACAGCAAAGCGTCGTTCGGATATCGCCCTGACCCGGACCTTGAAAGGTTACAGCCTCTAGAGTTGTGAGACAGCACACCTCTAAGTGTGTACAAGGGGACTCTTATCTCGGAGTATGCCTTGAGAGGAGGGTTAGTCTCTACACAATTCTAGACGGCTTATACAAACACTAGGTATTAGGAAGCACAAATAAATTACAAGCAATGACTGCATTCTACAGACAAATGTCACTCATATGTATCACTTGATGTTTATCAGCATAGCATATTCAGATTATGTTTTGATGTACCTGATTTCAGAATATCAATAAATCCTACTTTTTCCACATTGTCGGATTGGTTTAATGCCGTTAAGCTGAATCCTCGATTCAGTTTTGTAAATGCTAACAAAATCAAAAAAAAGGAGCGATACCAAAAAAAAATGTCAACTGCAACGTAAATGTGAACAAATTTTTAAAATCTAAAAAAAGGAGATAACAACAAAAATTCAATGAATGGAACAATAATTTAATTTCATGTGACTCTAAACTTGTCCCCTAAGTAGCTTGTCAAACGACATCCAAAGTCAAGATAATCAAAATCAACCAATTCAAATCCAAATTTCGACTCAGCTAGATTGAACCCTCTCGTTCTATCTCCATCGTTGCTTTTACTCAGTTCAAAGTTGCCTTTGACAAGAACACTGGGTCCTCGACTTCACTTGGAAGAGATTAGCTGGTTTTACATACATAGAACTGCACTCTTCCCGGTTCTCATAAAACTTTGACGTAAACCCCTTGTTGGTGGTCCCTAAACTTTGACGTAAACTCCTTGTTGGTGGTCCTTAAAATTTTGACGTAAACCCCTTGTTGGTGATCCTTTGACGTAAACCCCTAGTTGGTGGTCCCTAAACTTTGACGTAAACCCCTTGTTGTTGGCCCCAAAATTTTTGCATAAACCCTTTGCTGGTGGCCCTCTTCTGACATGAATCCCTTATTGGTGGTCGTTTCTTCTAGCATAAATCCCTTGTTGGTGGTCGTTTCTTCTAGCATAGATCTCATGTTGGTGGTCTTTTACTTTCTTTTTCAAAATGATCCCCTCATTCTGTTAAATTTACAACAATCAAACTACGCAAATATGACAAATACTTTCATCCCCAGTAGAAACTTTTGAAATTCTTCAATAAGCTGTTGTCTTTGGATTGGGAATCCCCTGGTAGAAACTCCCAACTCCGATTTGATGTTGACTCTGGATCGATTCATTCTGGGTATGTTGTAACTAGATGGTTGTTTTGATCGTGTTGGTCACTTTCGGTCAACACCAATACGCGTAGTGTGCTTGTCCAACACGCCACACCTATTGGGGGTCCATTTTGTTGACCTCATTTTTGTGAGGTCTTAGTCTCTTACTCCCAGAACCCATAATCTAGCCTTAGGAGTTCCTGGTTGACCATCCTAGCGAACTATTAATGGAGCCCACCTCCCGGAGAACTTCAAACCGCTTCTTTACTCATTTTTGTGAAAAACTCGCACGAGTGGTCCCAAGCACTCAACTTCTAATTGCAAGGGCTAAGGACCAACATGCAGAAGGGCTGAAAATGAGTTCCTATAGGATCAAACGACCCTGGGTTAACCCTCGGTGACTCAGCAACACACTTGTTGCATCACACACAATTTTGGCTTAAATTGACTCGCCCGCCGGCAAACTCGTCCGGACGATCCCAGATGACGAAACGGACCGCTCCGACGCATCTGGAACGTTGATTTTAGCTAGGAAGGAAATCGATGCACGTTTCTTCTAAATTAGCGGGGCAAGGGTTTGGGTTCAGCCCAAGCTCAATTCGAGCTCAACACAGGCTGAACGCAAGCCAGGACTATTTCAAATTTCAAATTTTAAAATTTAAATTTTACCTCCTAATTTCATCTTAATTAGATTTAATTCGGAGTTAATATTTACCTAATATAACTGCCCCTGTATGGAAGGAATTTAATATCCCGCTCCATGCACCTGTAACGGCATTAGAGAGGCGCAGGATACAAATCCCGCTGGATTCTTTTTGGCCAAGCCGGCTGCTCATCTCCCTCGCTCGAAATTCCTGCTGCTCATCTCCCTCGCTCGAAATTCCTCTTGCTCATCTCCCTGGCTCGAAATTCCTCCAGCTCATCTCCCTGCTCGACTCCCTCAACAATCGAAGCACGTCTGCTTTCACCCGAGTCCCGCACTCGATCCTCTCGTCTCCCCACATCATAGCCGTGGTCTCTGCTCGCCGCTGCTCATCCACAGAAAACTCTCGGCGGGCTTAACCAAGCGCTCCCTCCTGCGCGAAACTCCTCCATTCGCTCGCCGCTGCTCGATCCCGTCTCCCACATCGAAGAAGCCGCAGACACCGCTCGACACCTTCGCCTGCTCGTTTCTTCCCTGTTCAATCCCCGCTCGCTCTTAGACGCCTCCTGCCATCAAAGAGACCTAGTCTTTCGCCTCTTTCTCCCGATCAAAATTCCTGCGCGTTTCTTCCTCCATCGATCGGAGCCCCAGAGGCCTTGTTCGACTCCCCCAGAAGATCGAAGCTCCGCTCGCTTCCCACTCTGCACCGAAGCACCATCGCGTCTCAGGTTTGCGCCCTTTATATTAAATTTATCCTGAATCTAATAATTGTTCGCTGTTTACACAATCCTTTATACAGATTAAATTCGTCATCACCATTAGCTTTATCCTAATTGCTTTTGCTTGGTCTTATGACTTTATTATTTAGATTTGAGCTCTGATTTTGATTTTTATTTTGAAAGCTTCATGATTATGTTAAGATTCAAGAAAGGAATTTTCAAATTTGTAACACTCAATCCTTACATATTTATGCATCCAACATTCAAACTTAAATTTTTACATACATGCCACTTATCTCCTACTTGTTTACATATCTAACACCTCAACTTCATTCATTATGTTTATGACATTATGTTTGTATTACATAAAGCTTACTACTATTCCAACTTTTAAATACGATATGTATTTTCTCATGCATAGTCAAGGTAGTAGGTATCTAAACAAAAAAAAAATTGGGTGGTGGGTTTGTGAATATGTAGGGATTGAGAGATGTGCATGCAAAGTCCTTTTAATTGCGTTTCACTGAAATTGGGTTTTGATATGCAAACACATGTGTAGCGATTAACGTGGATATTTTGGGAACATTTGTGATTCTTTTTGAAAGCCTTAATTGTCGCCATTTAGATGATTTCACATGTCATGTTTGGGTGCTGAAATTATAGTTTAAGTCGCTTGAAGTAGTTTACAAGTGATGAAATTAATGTTAAGGTGTTATTTGAGGTTGTCAATCACTGTTGGAGCCTTAAGAATGCTGCTGGAACCTTAGAAAATTTTTGGGAGCACTACTTGGGTTTTCAATTTGTTGTTTGGGAGCTGTCCGAGATACAAGACTGCTGCCCACTGCTAATTAAAGGCCGATTGGGAGCTTAGGATGGCTGTTGGGTGCTGCCCGGATGTTTAGAATTGTTGTTTAAACCTGTAGAAAGCTTAGGAAGGCTATTTGATGCTGCCCGGATGTTTAGAATAGTTGTTTAAACCTGTAGGAAGCTTAAGATGACTGTTTGGGTGTTGTAGTTGTTGCTTCGACCCATGAAGCTGATGTTTGAATTCATATATAAGCTATTTGGGTGTTGTAATTTCTGTCCAGGGTCATATAAGTGTTGTGAAAGCTTTTGGAGTGTTGTGAGAGATGTTTGGGGTGTTGTTAGAATTGTAGGTGTTGTATGGGCTTACATGGTATTATTTGGGACTCAAATCATATGTTGTTTTGAGGCATTTTTATGGGCTGATTTTAAGGCAATCTACGCATTGTTTTTGCGAAATTTCTGTAGCCTTTAAGCATTGATTTATGCATGGTTTTGAGTTGGATTAAAGAAGCTGTTTTGCCTACAATCTTGAGTTTCATTTGATTATTATTTAAACGCTTTTAGGTCAATCCCCTCGTTGTTTACTCCCTTGATTTTACTAGTTTTGGAAGTGGGTCTGCCTCATCTTTCTTTTGTTTTACTTCTTTTTTAAATGGTTAAGTCAGAAAATGAGAACTTCTGATTTAATTAATTGGAAAACACCTATTTGAGGGTCAAATGCCTTAAATCACTTTAAACACGAGTTAAAACATAGGCTTCTAGATTTTTAAGAGCACACCATAGGTGAGAGTTAATTCACCTAGTCCTCAGTGTAGGCTTTCTAGAGCTTAGGCACTCACCCTAGGTGAGAGTCCATTCACCTAGCCTTCAAAGTAGGCTTCCAAGATTTTAGTAGCACACCCTAGATGAGAGCCCATCCACCTAGTCCTTAGTATATACCTCTTAGACATTAGGTGTACACCCTAGGTGAGAGTCCATCCACCTAATCCTCAGTGTAAGCTTTTTAGAGTTTAAATACACACCCTAGGTGAAAGCTCATCTACCTAATCTCTGCAGTGTAACCTCCCAAGGTTTTAGGAACATACCCTAGGTAAGAGTTCATTCACCTAATCCTGAAATGCACAATTAAACTTGGCACTTGACCCTAATTCGCAAACTGATCAAGACACTAGACACCAGGATGCACTGAGACGTGACCCGTGCTTCCTTAATTAAATCAACAGTGAAATCCTCATAATGACTTAACCTACAATAAAACCCAATGCATCGTGATTTGAGCTTGAATATTACACTCAAATCTTCCTGGCAATTGGAAAAATTTCTTAACGCCACACACGGATCATCGGACTAGGATAAGCCTAGGGTCTAGGTGGCGAGGGTGATGACGACATTGCTTATGTGTGCTTAAGCGAGGGATACGAAGTGAAATTTTTAGAATAGTATCTCCTACCTCAAGGATCTTCAATAAGAGAAAGGAAAGGATCGAGGATGCTATTCGCCGACTCTTGGTGGGATTGTTTCCCCCGACACTCTTAGGTTGTCAGTAGTTCTAGCACGATTAGAGTGACTAATCTGTGGATTGTACGACTTTACAAAATATTTATAAGAGTAAAACAAAAATTTTATTTGCATGATTAAAAAAACTCTTCATAAAAAAGAAGGACTTGAATAATAACTTTTGCATGAAAATCTTCCTATGAAAATTTATAAAGGTCCACGGTTAGTCGCTTGGATTGAGGTTAAGAACTACCTCCTGTAGAGTGTCGAGTTGACAACTCTTATTCAAGATCGGGAAGCACACAGCCCAGCTCTGAGCCCCCACTTTCACCAAAGTTTTATACCCAGTCCTGATCTCTCATATGTGGCTAAGTGTTTTGTTTGCTTGTGAGTTTTACGACCCGTTTTTTTTTAACTTTTGTGCTGAATTTTCTCGCCTCGTTTAATTTTCTTGCAAGTTTATTTAAATCTCCTGTAAATCATACTAGGCTCGCAACAATAATAATAACAGTAGCAGATGCCCAGGTACGCTTTTACAGTTTATCTACAGTATTTTACTTTACTGCGTTTACCTTTCAAGTACATTTTATTTAAACCGCAATTTTATTACCCTGCATGCAAAACCAAACACTGACATCAAAACTGTGAAACATAAACTACAATTTTCAAACACTTAAACCCTGGAGTCATCGCGATGACAAGAGCTTGGAGCCAACTTTGTGGGCAGCACGGCGAGGAGCTCCGAACAAGCAACAAGAGGATCTTCTTCAGCATTATCCCTTCCTAGTACAACAACCCATAGGATCTCGAGGTAGCTCGCCTAGAGCGACGTAAATCCTCACCCTCTTTTAGGCCCCTGCACAACCATGTTGTGCAGCATAATTCCTAACTCGCTTTAGGTTCCGAGGTTGTTGTCCCTGTGGTCTATTTGCATAATCGGGTATTATGCCAATGTAAGTCTCAAATAATAAAATTGGCAGGATTGAACATTCAAATAACATCATCTCCAAAAATGCAGCCACACAGCAGGACAGTTTGGGAAGTCACTGCGGATTCTCCTCAGAATCTATGACATCCCCTACCTTTTCTTTTATTTGGACTCCTAAAATAACTATTCCTATTTGAGCCACTCTCACTTACCTTTTTTCACGTCCTACCTTGAAAACCTAAACTTTGAATTCTTGAAGACTAGAACCACTGATCATTATCGAGAGTTTTCTTAAGTGATTCCCATCACTTAGGATGTAATTAACTATAGGGGCTTGCCTCTATAGGGAACTTGAAACCCAGGTAAAATAAACCCTATTTAACCTTTGTATTAGATAGGGGAATTTGTCGGTCATATATAAAATGTTCGCAGACCCAATAGATGTCACAAATCTCTTAGTTTGCAGGATTGAGCCTATTATCGGGGTCTACACTTTTCTCTTGGAATGTGTAGTATTCAGGGTGTCAGGCACGATTATGCAAATTATTGGACTAATGAGATATATTGGGTCTCATTTTTTTTTAAAATTAAAACATACTACTTTCAAAACCAAAATATATCCATTATATTAAATTAAATTTTAAAAATTATTTTTATATCTCATATCTTCAAAAAAAAATATCGAAAAGTTGACCGACAGGTGTGTCCGAGGTGTCTGTGGTATGGACAATAGTTGGGATGATACTTCTTATAAATATCTTCTAGTTTTCTTGGCACTAGTAATCTGAACTTGGGATTCTTCATTAATTTTTTGAACATCATTGACACAGCTTCATCCTTGGAAGAGTATACCCTGTTCATCCGTTCTGCAAATGATGGACCTTGTCTACTATCTATCAGGTGTGGTTCCCTCTAAAAAAATTGCTGATCGGATTGACCATATTGTGTGAGAGAGAGAAAGCGTGAAGGACATATAATATTAGAGAAGAGAGTCAAACAGATAGATAACAGAAGGGTGGGTGAGAATAAGAGGGAGGGAGAGACCAGACATGCAAGGGAAAATGAGAGAGAGGGAGAAAGAGAAAGAATGAGAGAGGAAGAGAGGGAGAGAGAATAAAAAGTGAGGGAAGAGAGTGAGGGAATATAGAGATAAGATAGAGAGAGGAGAAAGAGAGAAGAGTGTGAGAGCGAGGGAGGGAGGGATAGTACAAGAATGAGTGGGGAGTAATAAAGTAAAAGAGAGAGAGAGGAGATATAGAGAAGAGATCAAGAAGGGGAGAGAGGGAGAGAACAATAGAAAATGAAAGTAAAGAGATAAGAGAGAAGATAAATGAATGGAAGTAGGCTGAAAGAGAGGGAGGAACGAAGGGATGAAGGGTGTTAAAGCAAGATTATGAGAGATAGATTGAGAGGGAGAGAGAGTAAGATAGAGGGAAAGATGGAGCAAGGGTAAGATAAAGGGAGAGAGCATGAGATGGGAGAGAGAGAGAATAGACAGAGATAATGAGAGAAAGAAATGGAAGGTGAGAGGGAAGGATAGAGAGAGAAGAAGAGAATGAGTTAGAGGGAGATAGAGAGATAGAGAGCTAGGTTGTAAGATGGGGTGGAGAGATAGGGGGATGGTTTGAGATATAGGGAGAGATGGAGAGATAGATGGAGTGACAAAGAGTGAGAGAGAGGAGAGAGATGGGAAAAAGGTAGATAGAGAGGAATAGAGCAAGAGAGATTAAGAGAGAGAGAGAAAATGAGGGAGTGAGAGAGGGAGAGGGAATGAGAGAGAGATCAAGAAAGAGTGACACATAAGAGAAATAGAGAAGAGAGAGTAAGAGAGGAAAAGAGGGAGAGAAAAATAGAGAGAGCGAAGAGAGAAGAGAGAAAAGAGAAATTGAGGAAAGAAGAGAGGAGTGCGAGAATAAGGGAGGAAAGTAAGAATGCATGGTGTGAGATAGAGAGTGTAGGAGCTAGAAGGAGAGGGAGAAAGCGTAAGATAAAAGAGGGAGTGAGGCATGTAGAGAGAGAAAACATTGTGAGATAAGAAAGTATAAGAGAAGAAAAGACTGAGAAAGAATGAGAGAGAGTTGAGGGGTGATAAGGATTAGGGGAGAGAGATAAAGATAAGAAGGAGATATTGAGTGAGGGTGAGAGAGAGGAGAAGAGATAGAAGATGATAGGAGATAGGAGAATGGTTAGAGATACAGAGAGGGAGGGATGGATGGAGTATGAGAGAACAAGAGAGAGGGTAGTGAGAGAGGAAAAAGAGAGAGGGAGAGAGAGGAAATGAGAGGGAGAGGGAGAGGGAGTGAGGGGAGAGGGAGGGAAAGAGAGAATAAGGGAGAGTGAGAAATTTAAAGAGTGAGGTGGTGAGGGTAGAAGATAGAAAGAAGGAGATGAAGAGGGAAGAGACACAAATAGAGGGGGGAGAGAGAGAGAGGGAGTTAGAGAGAGATATGAAGTGGGAGAATGCAAGAAACGAGGAGATATGTTAAGTGTATGAGCGAGAGTGTGCTTTTAAAAAAGTTAGAGAGCATGAAAGAGGAAGCGTGAGGGAGAGAGATGTTGAGAGTACGAGAGAGGGAGGGAGATTTATAGAGAGAGTATAAGAGAGCTCATACAAGAGAGACAGGACGAGTGAGCAAGAGAAAATGGTGAGAGATAAAGAGAGTAAGAGATATAGAGAACAAGAGAAGAGGAAAAGTGAGAGGGTGGGAGAGGGAGAAAAAGAGAGAGGAGGAGGGAGAGAGATATAAAGGAAAAGTGAGTGAAACAGAGAGATAAAGAAAGAGTAATAGTGGGAAAAAGTGAAAGGGGTGAGAGAGATAATCATATGGTAGATTGAGAAGTAGTTCGGTTGAGATGGAAGAATGTTAGAGCAAGTGAAAGAAATAGAAGAGAGAGTGAGAGATTGCGAGAGAAACGATGAGAGTGATAGAGGGGGATATAGAGAATGAGTGAGATAAAGAGAAAAGGGAGAGAAAGAGAGAGAGGGAGATAAATAGTGGGGAGATAAAGAGTAACTAAGGGAAGGAGGGATAGAGCAAGGGCGAAGAGTGTTGTAGATTGACTGTGAGAGAGGAAAAAGTGAGAACAAGGGAAATGAAAAGAGTGGGTAATAGAGAAATAAGGAGACAGTGTGAGTGAGGCAAGTGGAAGGAATGAGAGGTGGAGAAAGAGAGCTAGATAGAGAAGTGAAAGATAAAGAAAGAGAGAGTGCGAGAAAGCTAGAGAGATGACGAGAGCAAAAAGCGGGAGTAAGAGAGAGCAAGAGAGAAAATATAGAGATAAAAGATAAAGAGAGGAGGGAGAGAGGGACAAATAAGTAGAGAATAACGAAAGAGATAATAGATAGGGAGGGAGTGTAGAGCTAGAGAAGGAGAAAGTAGAGAGAAAAGCCATAGAGAGAGAGAGTAAGAGAACAAAAAAACAGAGAGGGTCAGAGAAGGTGAGAGAGGAAGGGAGAGAGGGGGAGTGGGAGAGAGCGAGAGAAAGCGAGAAAGAGAAATAAATAGAGAAGAAAATGAAAAAAGACACAAAGAGAAATAGAAAGTGAGAGAGAGTACCAGATAAGGAGAGAGGAAGGGAGAGAGGGGAAGTGAGAGAGAAAAGGTAGAGATAGTGTGAGAGATTGAGAGAGGAAGGGAGAGAGATAGTGAGTGAGAGATAAAGGGAGAGAAAAAATGAAAATATAAAGAAAAGAGAGAGAAAGTAAGTGAGCCACAAAGTTAGATAGAACAAATGAAGTCATAAAGTGAGAAAAGGAGAGAATAATATATAGAGGGACTAAGAGAGGGAGTAAAATAGATTGAAGGGATAGAGAGAGTGAGTGAGGGAGAGGGTATAAGAGAGTATAAAGAGAAAAAAGAGAGTAAGGGAATGAAGAGTAGGAAAGATTTAGTGAGACAGAGAGAGAGTAGTGGAGAGCAATGGATTGAGTGAATGAGAGGAAGGGGGATGAGGTAAGAGTAAGAGTTAGAGAGAGGGAGAGAGAGAGGTAGAGAAAGTGTTAATAGGGAGAGATAAGAGAGAGCAATTGAAGTGAGAGAAAGAGAGAAATAGAGTAATAAAATGAGAATGAGAGATATTAAAGAGAGCAAGATATTGAGGGGGATAGAAAACATCGAGAGAAGAGAGAAAGAGAGAAGATGGAGCACAAGAGAGATTGATAGAGTGAAAAAGAGATAGAAAGGGAGGAAGAGAGTAAGAGTGAATAAAATTGAAGAGTGAGAGAGGGAGCAAAAAGGGGGGAAAGAGAATAAAAGAGAAACTAAGACATTGACACCATCGCCTGGACTACCCTTTCTTTAAGTCACAAAGCAGAAAAAATACAGGGTTGAATCCTATAGTGGTCTAGCCACTGCCAATGTGCATTATGGACTGGTGGAGAACAATCCATTTATCTATAGATCGACCCGTTTGAAAGAAAAAGTTTAGAAATACCCTAACCTTAGTCTCATCATTAAGATTAGTGTTAGGGAGAAGAAAGGGGATAATGAAGTAAAGTCAGCATTTGGAGATGACATTCAGATAAGTAAACAACAAATTGACAAGTGACTCTCCCTCTTCTTTAGAACAAATCTTCCATTGATCATTTCCTTTATTTAGAAGCAAAATTATCTTTCGATAGTTAGGAGCATAAAAATGCTCAAAATCAGAAAGATAAATATCAGAAAGATTAATGAGGTTGTTTATGGTAGAGGGATCGAAGAGGATGAGCATCTCTTGCACATAGGCCTGATGGTCCACAAATTCTCTTGCATTCGCATAGAATTTATGGATGAGTGGTACAACTGCGAGCCCAACAAGTTAGCACAAACTCCTCCACCATCTCATATCAATCTCTATAGAAATCCTCTCCTCTGGAAACTAAAAAACCTATTCTAAAATTAGCTTCTTCAGGACTAGATTCCTTTTGTACTCTACAAGGTGGCGTGACTAAAAAATCTAGTGCATTTGAAGCTCGGCCCCCCTTTCCCCTTGGTTTTAGGAGACATGGCAAAAAACATTTCAGATTATGCAATATAGGCTAAGAAAATATGGAATTTCTAGCAAAAAAAAAAGAATTGGAGTGGGAATCACACAAGTTCATGAACAATCAGTGACCACAAAGATTTATGGGATTTTAAGTGAAAAGATATGCGGATCAAATGGAAAAAAAAGCGGACAATAGAGTATAAGCATGAAACTTACCAACTCTTAGAGCTTCTTCCCTGATCTACACAATAAAGATTGAATATGGTGAAAAGGGATCAATGTTCAGTGATCTAGGTGCTAGGGAAGCTGAGAGGGAAGAGCTCATCACCTTTTTGCCTCATCCCCTTTCTGTGTAAACCATCTACTCTGTCGAGGGACTAGACATCAATAATGACAAACCTACAACATAAAACCACCAAATTGACACAGAATATGGAACAAAAATATGAAATACAAAATCATGCAAAAAAAGTAAAAAAAAAACATAAGATCACACTTGGGTTTCCTTCCAAGAAAGCACTTGGTTTAACGTCCTCAGCTAGACAAGGTTCAAAAATCAATCTAAACAGATTCTTAAGGATTGAATTACCAATTCAATAATCTCTGATCACTCATCTCAACTTCAGTTTAACATGGATTTTCTCTCTTATCATAATGTGATGTTCTTCTCTCAACTCCATCCCCCAAATATTGATCCTGTTCTATCCACCAACCAAGGTTTTGCAGTAATTTATCACTTTAAATTAGTTTCAAGGACACCAAGGGGTAGGCCAATGTATTCTTCTATCATGTCTGGGTCTGTGGATTAGACTTCTCTCCTAAAGGAGGAGTAATATCATTGTCAGTCTAATTCTTCAAGAATTTTTCAATTATTATTTGCACTTTCAGGTTCAACTCATTTAATTCAACAAATGGGATCTTTACTACCCCAAACACCATTTTAACTTTCTGGTTCTAATCATTCTAGGAACTTGGGGAAGGTTAGATGATTTTAAAACATCGAAGGTGACTTATTGATCATTATTTCTCATAATTACCTTCCTCTCCTGAACATCAATAATAACATTGTAAGTGGCTAACAAGGGTCTTCCAAAAATCTCATCCATATCCTTATTGGTGTTTAGATACAAAATTACAAGATCAGCTAGAAAGGTGAATATATCCACTGTGACAGACAAATTTTCAATTATTCATAGAGCATGAGCTATAGATTGATCTATTGAAGTGTCAAATTGGTAAGCTTAATTTCTCCTCTTCTAATAGATTTAAAAATATTCAAAGGCATGATATTGACGCTGGCACCAAGGTCACATGAAGCTTTTCTTTGAAACTCAATTACTATGGCATAGTGAATGGTAAAACAACCAATATATTTTTTTGAGCTTATGTAGCCTTTTATGAAATGGAGGTGGAAGACTTTCAATTGGGTCAACCTGAAAGGCAGAAGTCACTTTTTCTAAAAAATACGTCACAAGGGTGTTTTCATCCTTATGGCTTGCTCCTCTTTCTTCTCTAATCCTCAGTCCTACTACTTTGTGTTGCTCTAAACTTTGGTTCTTTGGGTTTACTTGGGTAGCGCCCAAGTGTCTAATGTACATTGATCTCGCTAGCTGTCTTAATTGAGTTTCTAGATTTCTTATGGCTATAGCTTGGCTCTGTAAAGTGTTTCACATTTGAAGGATTAGCTATGCGATAGGTGTTTTCATTTGGAATAGTTGAGAATTAGCTTTCAATCATGGTAGATATTGTTGCCTCTAGGGGTAATCTCCTGGGTTCTGCCAACTACCAACAAGGTTATTTTAAGCATTTTGTCATTTCTATTTGTTATTATTCTAAAAAAAATAGGGTGGTTTCTACCTAGGCTTTTTATGTTGGACTATAGATTATGGACAGTTTTCTATGACATTGACAGTCTTTAAGGCTAGCATAATTGGATCTACCACTTGTCCATTCATCAATTTATCATTAGGTGGTAATCCATGCAAAGGATTTGTCCCCAGATTATTTAACTAACACTTAAGAATCATGAATGCTGGCTACCTTTTACTATGTAACATCTCCACAAGACATCAAAAAATTATTTGTGGCCATTTATTCTATTAGTTGGTAAGCTTCATCAATAGGTTTAAACATCAATGATCTTCTTGAGATAGCATCTTTTATGGATCTCAGGAAACTTACAATTTTATTTTATAAAGTTTGGATGATTATCCAATAAGGTAAGGCATAGTGTGGGAACCTCCTATGTAATTCCTTGAATCTTTCCCAGTCCTCATAAATAGACTCTCCATCAATTTGGGTGAATAAGCCAATGTCATTTCTAAGCTTTAAAATTTTTGATGGTGGAAAGTATTCCTCGGTAATTCCAGGTGGTGATTGATCTTGAAGCAAAGGAGTTAAGCCCTACCTTAGCTTTATCCCTCTAATAGAAATGGAAATTTCTTATGTCTAACAACATCACTTGGGATATCGTTGCAACAAAAAGTAGCATAAAATTTAAGAAAATTAGCTAAGTGAAGGCTTGGGTTCTCAAAGAAAGTTTGCTTCTTCTATATTACTTGTATGGATCAATTGCATTTTTAGTTGCCATTTGATATGCTCCAAGAGTGCCTTAGTCTCATTTAATTTTGTTTCAATTGAAGCCAGGTCAGCCTCAATCTTTGCAATCTTCTTCACTATTCCTTCTATACTAACAGCTAGGAATCAGTTGTATAACTCATGCGCACTTTGACTCACAAACCTCTTCTTAATGGTTTCTTCTTTCTTATTCATTTCAATCTCCTAAGAAGACATTTTTGCAAGTTCCCTACTCTTTTTCAATTCACTTAGACTTTAGGATGAAAATTTGAAGTGGAGTAAAAATTCTCTTCATTCTCATGCTATTTATAGGCGTTGGATGAAGCCTAGACATGCTACTCATGTTCACAAACCACTAAATCATGTTTAAAGCCACTTAAATACATTTAATTGTTATAGAATATTAATTCTACACATTTCTTTTTCTTTTTGAAACTACCATGCTTAAGCCCCGCGTGTTAGCGCTTAAGCGTTGATGCTTATTCTAGCACATGTATGCTTATTGTCCAAATATGAATTCTAACTCATCTAAGTCATCAATTAAGGTCTTAGAATCCTCACTATATCATTATATATTCAAAAATACTACCACATTTTTCTTAATCAAACAAAACAACAAATCATTTAAACAAATACTCACTGATAACTATGGGTTACCTCCCACAAAGCACTTGGTTTTATGTCGTCAGCCCGACGTAATCAGTGCTTATTTTGGTTAACCAAATAACATAAGATCGTTTAATTTAAGTTGATCCCCTAAAAATTAGCGGTTCTATCTGTGACCATTCACTTTGATATCCTGAGCTCCATAGGGATAAACTTTTATCACAACTAGTGGACCCATCCATTTGAAATTAAGTTTTTCTGAAAATAATCTTAATCATGCATTATATAGAAAAACTTGTTTCCCTAGCACAAAGTTCTTAGTAAGAATCCTTCGATCATGCCACATCATCATCTTTTGTTTATAAATCTTAACACTCTCATAAGATTTATTCTGTATCTCTACAAGCTCATATAACTGTAATAGTCTTTTCTCACCAGAATCTTTTAAATTATAATTTAATTCCTTAATAGCCCAATATGCTTTATGCTCAAGTTCAACTGTTAAATGACAAGCTTTCCAAAATAATTGCTTAAATGGGGACATTCCTCTAGGAGTTCTATATGCAGTTCAATATGCCCACAATACATAATCAAGTTTGACTAACCAATTCATTTTTGTTGGATTCACATATTTTTCCAAAATTCTTTTAATTTCATAATTAGATAATTCATCCAAACCACTTGTCTGAAGATGACAAGTAGTAGCAATTTAATGGTTGATATGTTATTTATTTGCTAATCTCTCCATTATTGCATTTCAAAAATGACTTCCCCGTCAGTTATGATCACTCTCGGCATCCAAACTCTACAAATTATGTTTGTTTGTAAAATACTTTTAACAGTTTGAGCATCACATCGAGGTAAAACAACAGTTTTCTATCCATCTGAATACATTGTTTACTGCTAACAGTATATATAAATTTCCGAAAGATGGTATGAATGGTCCTATGAAATCTAATCCCCAAACATCAAAAATCTCGATTTCCAACATAAAATTGGGGATCATCTCACGTTTACATCGATCACAAGTTTAGATATAAGCATTAACATTTCTAAAGATTGTAGGCAAATAAAATTTAGATTGCAAAATTTTGTATGTTGCTTTATCAACACCAAAATGACCACCAAAATCAGAATCATTACATTTTAGGATAATTTCATAAGTTTTTTTCTATAGGCACACATCTTTAAATAATTAGATCCTTTCCTTATTTATATAAAATTGTGTCATCCCAAAAATAAGTCTTAGCTTTAGATAAAAATTTCCTCTTTTGTTGTTATGTTAGTCCATATGGTATAATATTACTAACAATAAAGTTCAGAATGTTGGCATACCATGGAACACACCACTCATTAATGTTGAACAATTTTTCATCCAGAAAATTTTCATTAATTTCATTATCAAAATAAAGTTTTTTTTTAATTCATGCCTGGACAGATGATCAGCAATTGATTTTCAACTTCCTTTCTATCTACTATTTCAATGTTAAATTCTTGCATAAGAAGAATCCATCTTATCAGTCTTGGTTATGCATGTTTATTTTTCATTAAATATTTAATAGCAGAATGATTTTGTATGCACAACATATTTTATTCCAATTAAATATGACCTGAATTTATTAAAAGAATTACTTTTAATAATAACTCTTTCTCAGTCGTGGTATAATTAATTTGAGCTTCATTAAAAGTTCTATTAGCATAGTAAATTACTTTGAAAATCATATCATGTTTTTTTTCCTAAAACACCTGAAATAGCATAATCACTTGCATCACACATCATTTCAAAAGGTTTTCCCAATCTGGTGAAATAATAATAGGTGCAGTAACTAATTTTCTTAATAGCTCAAAAGCTTTTAAGTACTATTTATTAAAATTAAACATTACATCTTTTTCAAGTAAATTGCATAAAAGCTTAGCAATTTTTGAAAAGTTTTTAATATATCGCCTGTAGAATCCAACATGTCCTAAAAAACTCCTAATTTCCCTCACATTTGATGAGTAAGGTAAATTAGCAATCACTTCAATTTTTTAGGATCTACTTTCATACCTTTCTTAAGAACACAGTGAATTGGACTAACCCATGCACTATCCAAAATAGGGTAAATAATTTCATCATCTAACCACTCTAATATTTCTTTCTTAATTTTTTTTTTCATAACAGGATTCAAACACCTTTGAAGATCAACCATAGGTTTGCAGTTTTCTTTCATAAGAATTCTATGCATTCAAATTGAAGGATTGATTCATTAATATAAGCAATTTTTCATCCAAAGTCTTTCTTATACATCTTCAAAGTTTTCAAAAAACTCTCTTCTACTTCTAAAGTTAAATATGTAGAAATTATAACTGGTAATGTTGAGGAATCACCTAAAAGGCCATATTTAAAATTTTTTAGGAGTAACTTCAAAAATTTCTCGAAGATAATTTGAATCTTCCTCATAAAAAACATCAAATTGATCTTATTCCTCCTTTTGCTCGTGTTCCAACTATTTCATTTTATATCTCTCTTCATTATCATCTTTACCTTTTGCAAGATACTTCATTTATTTTGAAATATTAAAAGTAACTATTTGATCATTGACCCACATAAATAATCCTCTTTCTGCGCATCTATCATTGCTCGAAAAGGTCTCCCTAAAATGATAGGTATCTCTTTATCTGCCTCTATAACTGTCATGACGAAATCAACAACAAAGATAAATTGACCCACTTTCACTAAAACATCTTCTATAACTCCCTTAAGATATGTTATTAAATGATCTTCTAACTGCAAAGTTACAGTAGTAGGATATATTTCTCCTAATTCCAGTCATTTAAATATTGATAATGGCATAAGAATAATGTTTGCACCTAAATCACATAAAGCTTTCTCATAAAATTTATCTTCTTTTGTACATGGAATTGTGAAGTCACCAGCATCTTCGAGCTTTCAGGAAGCATTTTTTGAATTATAGCACTGCTCTCCTCACTAAGTGCAACAGTCTCATTATCTTCGAACTTCCTTTTTTTGTTAAGAATATTTTTCATAAAATTCACATAGTTTGGTATTTGTTCTAAGACTTTAACAAATGGAATATTAATCATAAGCTTTTTAAAGATTTACATAAAATTTGAAAATTATTTATCCAAATTTTGTTGACCAAGTCTCTGATGAAATGGAGGTGGTGGTTTTTCCAAGTCAAATTTTTTTGTAGAAATAGGACTATGTAAACCTTTTGGAGTGTCCTCTTTAAGCTCCTCAATTTCTTCTCTCTTTACATCAATCACTTTTTGAACTCTACCTTCCAAGTCTCTTCCACTTCAAAGTTGAACAGCTTTTACTTGCTCTTTATTTTGGTCTTTTGGATTTACCACTATATTATTAGGAAGTGTTCCTTGGGATCTATTACTTAGAGAATTTGTTATTTGTCCCAATTGATTCTCAATATTTTTAATTGCAGCTCCTTGACTTTGTAATTGATTTACCACTTGTAACACAACTTCTTCAATAAACAACTTTTTTTCTTTAAATTGTGGATTACTGTTAAAACTTGAAGGATAAGTAGGCCTATAATTATTATTACCTTGTTTGTTCCAGTTTCCCAATGGGCTTACATGGTTTTTCTCCAATTGTTGATTGTTACCACCAATTTATTATTATTCTAGTTGAAGTTAGGATGGTTTTTCCAACATAGGTTATAATTGTTTGTATATGGGTTATTTAGCTTTTTTATTTATGACATTCAAAGTTTCTAATGATGTTTGAGAATCTACCATTTGGCCTAATAAATTCTCTTCAATCATTAAAATTGGATGAGAAAAATTCATTTCAAATTGGTCTAACTTCCTTAAAATTATAGCAACTTGATTTGCTAACATTACAAAAGCATTAGATTCATGAATGTTGGCTCCATTCTTAGGATTTACTCTCTTAGAAGGCCAATGAAAATTATTAGTAACCATCACTTCAATTAAAGCGTATGCATCATGAAATGGTTTTGACATCAATGAACCACCAGCAATGACATCGATAATATATCTAAGAGATCCAATTAATCCATTATAAAAGGTATGAATTAATAACCAATTTAGTACAACATGGTGTGGACACTTTCTTAGGAGTTCTTTAAATTGTTCCCACACTTCATAAATAAATTTCGCTTCAAACTGACAAAAAGATGTAATATCATTTCTAAGTTTGCATTTTTTTATGGTGGAGAATATTTCACAAGAATTTTTTGTGCTAAATCACCACAAGTTCTGATAGATCCAGGTGTTAAAAAATTTAACCATATCTTAGCCTTATCCCTCAATAAGAATGGAAAAATTCTAAGTCTAATAACATCATCTGAAACACCATCATATTTAAATGTAGCTCATAATTCTAGAAAATTGGCAAGATGTAAATTTGGATCTTTAGTTAGTGCTCCGCCAAACTGATTATTTGATACCATCTAATTAATAATAGGTTTAAGTTCAAATGAAGGAGCCATTACAAAAGGTTTTTGACTACTACAACGAAGTTCATCTGATGTAAGGTTTGAGTAATCTTTTAAAGGTCTAATGTCTTGATGAATTTCAGCATTTTGATTATTTTGGTTTGTCATTTCTTGAAATTTTTGAACTTTTTTTGTATTTTTAATTTTTTTTTTATTTTTCTAATAGATCTTCCTAATTCAGAATCGTAGGGAACTAATCATTTAGAGCGTAAAAACTGCATACATTACTACAAAATAAAATAAAATCACACAAACAAAAACTTATATATGAATAACACTACGATAATCCTATAATAAATCAAAACGTTTAAATAAGGCTTTGTAAAAATAGAAATTTGTTTTCCTAAAAATTCCTTGAAATTTAACAAAATTTTCTTTTATACCCGGCAATGATGCCAAAAAATTATTGTGTTGTTTATTTATATACTTCTTCATCTGACTCCCCTGCTAAGAACTAGATGTAAGTTTCTTGACAACAGAAGCCAAAAAGTTGATCCCTTTCTGGTACGATAGTACTGTGGTGTATGTGCTGTTAGATTCTTGATTCTCTTTATTTATATTTTTTTCTTTACAATGCCATGAAATACTTGACTCTTAGGCAAGTAAGAGTACAACTGTTATATTTAACTATTGGGATACTATGAAAGTATATGTATCATTATCAAGTAATATATGAATTTTTTATTAAGCCTCAAAATATCAAACCCACAGACAAAACTACATACTCTTAAGAAGAAATTAGATAACAAACTATAATTTGAAAATGAGTCTTACTCAAACTATAGATACTATGATAGGAATGAAAATTTGAATCTTTTTGGTAATTTTGATAATTGAAAATAAATTAAACAACCAACTAAATTTAACTAGATTTTTGTAAAATGAAAGTAATACAAATAAAATATCTTTTCCTTATCATGATTCAGTAGCAAGTATAGGAATTCTATTATTAAACTATTTAAAGTGTGTTTTGCCAGATAGGAGCATCATTATTCCTTACCCTTAAAAGAAATACTATAAAGAACACTGATTAACCTAATGTTTGAATAGTCTTAAAGATGGGCTAGGTAAGGAAGATACTAGCTCTCACTCTAGAGTTCCCTCTTCTCTCTCCACCTGGGGGCAAACCTCTCATATCAAAACCTAAAACAAAAGATTGAATTAAGGGATTTATTCTGTCACTCTATAGTCCACTAACTCTACAACCTTCATAGTTTATTCCCCTATGTATTTTCACTCATCCATATGAATTACAATCTCATCCATACAGTCTCATATGATTCTACCATTAGTTAAGTAAGACAATACCATCCCGAATCTTACATGTTCTCATAACAAAGATTAACATCTCAATTCACCAAATAAAGAAGTAAATGAAGTGCAAGAATTAAATCATCACATCTTATTACAGCATTATAGATCAGTACTTCACACATATTCCATCCAACACTTAATTACTTATCATTTTAAGGAAAAATTAAAGAAAACTACTCAGAATTCATGGAGAAAACACAACAAATATTATGTTTAAAATTAGAAATAATGTAAAAAAAACAAGATTTCTAAATTAAAACCAAATGTAATCGCAAAGATAAAAACTCATCTCAAATTCCACTCCACCAAAGTTTTGAATTTTATTTGAATCTCTTCCTTTCTTTTACAATCCTCCCTAGGTATTGTCGACTATCACTAGAGGGTTAAAATCTCTATATCTAACTAACAAACTACAATATATTCTTACTTAAAACTATCTAATAACTTTCTCCTTCACTAGGAATGAGAAAAGTGAGAAGACACCCTAAATAAAATCATATAACTCCTTACTTTCTTCCCATTAAAAATATAATAAATATTTTATATATCTCAATTCAATCCAAGTCATCCTTTTTATAGTTTTCCAAAAAGTGGTTGGTGTCTCTTCAAAAAAAGTCAAACTTTCAAAGAATCTTCCAAGAGTTGCCTCTTTTTAAGAGTCATTTTAATGTTTTTTTTGTGCCAATTAACTGTAATCTACATTTTTACCCAGAGTTGCTTCAAATGCCCCTTCAAAATTCATCCAAATTTCCTTGAATTTTCATCAAAACTAACTAGTGCGTAAGCACGAGGTCTTCAGCACTTATGCACGACCTTCTCTGTCTCTTGGCACTTAAGTGTCAGTCCTGAGTGCTTAGACTCCATAGTTCATTTTCACACCTTCTTTATTTTTTTCTCCAAATTTGATCATTTTCACTCTTTTCACCATATTTTATCTATTTAATTGTACCTCAAGGAAAAACACACAAATACCTTCCATTAAAGCTCAATATCCTTAAAAATAGGTATAAAAATGTGTTCATAAATGTTGTATATTTTAGTTGTATCAATCATTAAAGATCATCTTCATCGCTCGCGGATAAGTTGCACCGGCATTCTTCATTTTGAACGACATTACCATGTAGCAATACACTCCAAACGACATTCTAAAATCCGTGAACTTCTCATGGTGCTATCTTAATCTAGTTGTATCTAGAGGACCTATCCATGAAAGAGAAAATTGCGTGGGATGCGATATCAATCATCAACTCAAGAATTGGTTACAGAAATTCATCTTTTGGGCATGCTTTACGAAAATCTCTGAAATCCACACACACTCAAATCTAAGCATTCTTCTTCTTAACTGGCACCACATTGGCCAACAAGGTCAGGTACTGCTCTTCAAGGATGAACATAGTATCTATTAATTTTTTGACTTCTACTATGACTTGTTGCTCAATCTCTAGACACATTCTTTTAGGAGCTTGTCTGACAAAAATAGCGGCTTGATCCGGTCCCAACTTATGAATTGCAACCTCTAGAGCTAATCTGGGCATCTCTATGTAACTCCATGCAAACAAATCCTTAAACTCCATTAATAATTTGACCATATTTGCTGATTCTTCTTCCTTGAGGAAGAAGCTAACAAAGCTTTGTCTAGGCTCTTCGCTAGTCACTAAGTTTACTTCTCTTAGCTCGTGAATTGTTGACTTAATTTCTTCTTCAAATTTTGGCAAAGCATCTTCAACTGGAGAATCTTCAAGGTCTTCCAAAGTTTCTAAGCAATCTTAATAAGGCTCATCAGTAATAATTAGGAAAAATTCCATTTCATCCACCAGCCCTACCATGCCTTACTTTGAAATGAAAGTTCGATGGGTATTACTCCATAATTTCTTGATAAGGTGAGACTGGTCTTTTGACCGCTACTTTGGTATGACACCATGTTGAATTAATTTCTAAGCACAAGGAGAATACCACTCAAAAGTCATATCCATTAACTCAGATGAAGGAACATCATTTAGTTTTACATCACTTCATACTATGAAATTCAGTAAAGTGACGAAGGAAAGTGCAATTTAGAATTATTGTATTCAAATTAAAAGACATAATGATGTGGGTGCTTTAATAGTAAGGTCTTTTTCGAGTTTAATTATCTATGTATCGACTTCTATACTGGGACATCCATCTATAATATTCCAATTATGCAGCAAACCATTAGTGCCTTATGAAAGTTTGGAAAAAGTGCTTCTCCCTTAGAAGCCTATGGATCCAGAAGTTTATTGCAACTGCACTAGAATTAGGGAGGAGAACAATTTAAATAAATTGATGGATCAATCATCTCAAAATTCATTGCATATTCAACTTTACTTTTGTTCAAATGCACATTTGAAAAGGATTAAGAAGTTGGAAAAAGAGGTACAGAATTTTATGCATTCAATTGAATATATTTTTAAATGCTTGACCACCTGGATTGGAGGATGAAGGAAAAGTTTGGCCACATTGGATGTATTGAAGAAGGTACGCTGCGTATGTTTAAGAAAAATTCTTGGGTTCAAGAGGATGAAAGTGAATAGGATGTTTGAACTCGTTTTAGTACCAAATTTGTAGTTATAATTGCTTTTTTAAGTTATGTGCTTGTATTGGATTTGATTTAATTTTATTACAGAACCTTATATGTGTTGTTTGTTAAATATTTGATATTTAGGCTTCAATGTTAGTTTGTTGGTTTGATTTCATCTTTGAAATAGATGTGATTGCTTGAAAACTGTTAGTTTGTAAGTGTTCGTATTTTATATATAAATGTAAGTTTTGTGTTGTTTGTGAAATTATGTGTTAGAAAATTATTTAATTATGAGTACAAGTGTTTAAATAAGTTAATTGGAGGTTGACGTGGCACAGTATGCAGTAGATTTTTGAAGAAAATTGAAATATGAAAATATTTGGTGTTCGCGCCTGAGGCGCCACTTTCCCGAAAATGCCCAAATTCACTTAAAACTACGAAATACCCATGTAAAACTCCATTTTTTAATGCTTAGATCATCCCTTACCTCTAAACCAAGGTTGACTTCTACGTAGGGCTTGACATTTGGTGGATTTAAGGAGATTTTAAAGCCTAATAGTCTTGAATTTCTTCTTCTCTTAGAAAGACCTTCACTTTAACTTACAAAATTTTTTATTTTCACTGTGGATTTGTCTTACTTTTTGGAAATTTAGAAATTTGAGAGATTTTTGTGAAGTTTTAAGAGAACCCTTGGTGAAAAGATTCTTACCAAATATTCCTACTTTTGGAGTTCTATTTATGATATAGAGAATTTATTTAGATTTTATTTGAATTTAATCAGGAATTTCTATGGCTCTAAGAGTAAAGAGAGGAAAGCCTACGACAGATTTTGATGCAAGGAGATTTGTTAATTTTAAGGCTCAGCATAATTATAAAACTCAAATGGGCTTGAGGAAGTTGATTTAGGATTGAGCATTTTCAAATCCGGGAGGAGAGATCAAAAGTTTGATTGTTGCTCGGAAGTGAGAAACTTTCTACTACTTCAACACAGTAGCCATAGTTCTTGTGATTCAAGAATTCTATGCCAATCTTTGGGTGACAACGGACGACCACATTTATGTTCGAGGTAAGTAAGTTGAATTTACTCGAAGAAAAATCAATGAACTTTATGGACTGAGAAATGCATTTCATTGTGAGTATGCTCCATTTGTGATGATTGATTCATCACTTGATGAAGTAATTGTTTATCTCATTGATGGAAGAGGAGAATGGAAGTTAAGAATAATCATAAAGTCAATTTCTCCACTTTCATGTTAAACGTTCAATCTAAGGTATGACATTACTTCATCTCTGCAAAGTTGCTTCCAGCTAATCACCTGAGCGAAGTAACAATGGAAAGAGCAGAGTTGAATTTCTGCACTCAATAAATGAAAGCAGTTGATATTGGTTCTCTTATTGAGCATAATGCTAAGAGCATTGCTAGAAGTGAAAAAACTAGTGGCTTGAGATATCCTGCCCTGATTTTTACTTTATGTGAACAATCAGGAGTAAAATTTGGTATAAATGAAGAAACTTTGCAACCACTAAAACCCATTGGAAAAGCCACCGTGCATAAATTTGAATCATTTGTTGGATCTAAGAGTGGAAGTAGTGATAGACCCTCACCATCAGCTGCAAGACCATCTACTTCCCATTTCTGTTTCACTTGAAAATATTATGGAACAATTAATGATTTAATAATCAGATGTCATAAAAATGCAGAACAGAGTAGGCAGTATAGAAGCTAGAAATGCCTATAATGATGAATATAACAGAAAAGAGTCTAACACAACATTGCATATGAAGAGGTGATGATTAGCTTTTTGAGGGGTGATCATACTATAGAGTTTCCTACATGCCCCAGCTTCACGCCTTATGTGCAATAAAAAGAAGATGAAGAGGAAGAAGAGGAAGAGGAAGATGATGAAGAGTAAAATTTTGTTTGGCTTTTGTTAGATTTTATATTTTATTTGTTCTTATTTTTATTAGTTTTTATGTTTTATTGTTGATGGTATGAGTTGGAACAATTTATGTGTTTAGTATGTGGGCCTATTAAACTAGTATATTTAATAGTAAATTGTAGTTTTTTATTTTTTAGCATTATTAGTTGCTTTAGTTTGTTATTTACGTCTTTAATTTATCTTTTCTTAGCAAATAATTTGATATATTATGTCATTTAATGCTAAAAAGTTTGTTCTTTTTAAGTTAGCATATGCAAAATATCAAGAGCCAAGTTTCAAATTTAGAATCCTACACAGGTTAGTTTTTTTTATGCATTTATGGTTTTCTTTCACTTGCAAATTTTTTGTACTACATGCTTTACATATTATTTAAAAATTTAAGTTTGGGAGAAAGAATTTTTTTTAAAAGAAGTGAACAAAATTTTAGTTCTCCTCAATTAACTATACTTTTTAAAATTAATTTAACATGACCATGGTATGGTAAATTTAAGCAAAAATCTTTAATAATGAATGTCAATTTTAGAGTTAAGATATTAAGACTATAATTTTCTTTTTAAAATATAGGAAATTATATTTTTTAAGTATTAAGAATCTTAGAGTTTCATGTAAGAAGAAAATAATAAGACTTTATGAAAAATCTTCAAAGCTAATATGAATTTATAAAGTGAAGGAAAGTAAGAAGTTTTGACTTTAAGAAGATGTAGTGAAGTTAAAAATTATTAAAGGCTATCCAGATATAGTAATCCACAAATAAAAAAACAAGAAAAGAAGAACTAAAGAAATGAAAGGATTTAAAATGATCCTGAAGAAAAGAAAAACAAAAAGAAAAAGAAAAGAAAAAGTTGTGACGAGAATCTTGAGGAGATGCCTAATAAAAGATTTGTTTCACTTGAATCAACTTAAGGAAAAAAGGCTTTATTACATTTTATAAAATTGTATCTGAGTATTAACATCCTTACTAATAAAGTTTTCATGAAATTCTTTTTCATATGGATATTCTAAGTATCTATGATATGAAAAATTAAATTTCTTCTTGAAATGAATGAAGATTCAAAACACCTAGACTTGATTACTAGGTGTTCTTTTGTTGTAGTTTTAACCTAAGTTGTTAAAAGTTTTCTTAAGTTATATTATTAAATTTATTAAAACAAATTGTAGAAGTTTATAAGTTAATCTCTGCCATAACTCATATTTTTATCTAGTAAAAGAGTCACTTGAGGACAAGTAACATTTATGTTTGGGGGATTTTGAAACACCAAATTAATATACTTTTTTTAATTATACAATCTATGCTTCTTTAGGTGATATTGCAATTTAGAGATAGATATTTTCATTTTTTGTTGCAGGTATATCAATTTTAATCATTTGGAGCAAAAAGTACCCAAACAGAGGAAATTTGGAGCCAAAATGTAGAATTTCATGATCCTGGCGCTAGAAATGGTGTCATAGGCCACACTTTATAGAGATGTGGCTCCAGTAGTGCCAGAATTGGCGATAGAGGTCCCAGAATCTAGAGAACAGTGCAAACTTCATTAAACTGGTGCCAGAGGTGCCCTAACTGGTTCCATAAGCGCCAGTGACTAATTAAGATAGAGTCAGGCGGTTCGTAACTATTTTTTAGCAGTTTTTGAAGGCTCCAAATAATTAAAACATATCATAAAGTGGTATAATGCATCTAGACAGTTTACAAAGGCTCTTTAATGAAGATATATGTCTCTTGGTGTTAAAAGATGTGACTTTTGGGAGAAAATTGGAGGGAATTTAGAATTCCTTTTGAAAGAAGCCGTAATAAAAAGGAGAAGTGTCTCGAGAAGAAAGTATGATGTGAAATAGAGAGTAAAGTTTTGGCATGAGAGAAGTCTATGGGAAAAGTGGATTTTTTCTTAGGGTTGTTAGAGGAGTTAGAAGATGAAAGATTTCTTCTTCATTACACTTCTGAGAGAGAATTGAGTATGATTGTAAAGAGAGAAAGTGCTTAAAGGAAACTTCTAGGGATTTGCTTCAGAAAAAGTATGAGATAAGTTGATTTCTTTTTCTTCTTTATTATATAAATTTGTTTTATATATGAAATCCATATTTTGGCATATCCTTCTCATGAATTATGAGTAGTCTTCTTTATCTTTCTCCCAACAATTAGATAGGGTTTTGTGAAGAATTATTTTTCTTTTGTAAGATTTTAAATGTCAATAAATTGTGATGATTAGAACTCTGATCTTCATTTACTTTTTGATCTGACCAATTGAAAGGATAAAATTTTTTGAGAAACATATAATCTGAAAGGGTTATGCTTTCTAAAATAAGGTAAGAGTCACATTCATTTTCATGGGTGAGAATGCAATCCATTGGGTGGCATGAAAATAAATTAAGAAATATACTTTGATGGGGGCATAGTTAGAGATTCTAAGATGACAGATTAAAATCTCCAATTCGGTCCTGTTTCTTGAAAACTAAAGTGAGATTATTAGCCCACATGTGAGGGTGAAGTTAGAGCTCCAGAGTGACAGCTAGTATCCTCTCAACCTAACCACGGATTTAGAGACCAAACTCTGGATTAGTCGATTTTTCTTTTGCACTCTCAGAGGGTAAGGAATAGGATAGATTCTATTTGGCACAATAAAATTTTATATGTATTTTAAATTAATTTAATTTATTCACACTCCATAAACTCATTGTAAAGGAGAAGGATGCCTTCTTAAATTTGAACTCTTCATTTCAAAGCTTTGTTTAGTCTTTATAAGTTTACTTTTGAATTTTAGCAATTAGTTAGTTAACTTAGTTTTTTTAACTACATTTCATTTAGCGTATACTAAATTTACTTTAGACTTGTATTGATTACTTAAGTTGTATTGTTTGAATATTGTGTTTGATGTTATAACATAAGAGTTTCCAACTCCATGTGGGATTGATACTTGGTTGCGGCGGTTTATTTCTGTGATGTACATTATCAATATCTTTTAATATTACAATACACACATCGCAGCACTAATAGTAAATATGCAGTTCAATCCCTATAAAAATAAACTCAGTTTTATATATTTTTAGTATGTAAGCTGCGAAACTCCGCAATAATAACACAAGTATACATATTGCTCAAGAAATAAAGGGCTCTAATGGAGTCCTAATTATCGGTCCCACAGGTAGTTGTAAATTATTATGGTTATAACATCAAACACAAAGTTTAAACTATAAAACATAAGTAAGAAAAACAAATCTAAAGTAAATTTAATTTATGCTAAATGAAATGCAGTTAAAAGAACTAGGTTAACTAACTAATTGCTAAACTTTAAAATTAAACTTATAAATATTAAACATAGTTTTGAAATGAAGATTTCAAATTTAATAAAGCATTTTTCCCAAGTTCATGGTGTGTGAAGAAATTAAAATCATTTAAAATACATATAAAATTTTATTGTGCCAAATATG
Organism: Phalaenopsis aphrodite; assembly: GCA_003013225.1. Classification (NCBI taxonomy): domain Eukaryota; kingdom Viridiplantae; phylum Streptophyta; class Magnoliopsida; order Asparagales; family Orchidaceae; genus Phalaenopsis; species Phalaenopsis aphrodite. Next base: position 258,296 of record NEWO01000432.1, on the reverse strand, counting down.
AGCAATCCTATTTTTTACCCTCTGAGAGTACATAAAGAACATTGACTAATCTAGAGTTTGATACCTAAATTCGTGGTTTGGTTGGGAGGATATTGACTACCACTTTAAAGCTCTCACTTCTCCCTCGCCCAAAGGTTAACACTCTCTCTTTAGATTCCAAGCAACTAGACTAAACTGTGGAATTTAATTTGTCAACTTAAAATCTCAAATTCTGCACTAAACAAAGTATATTTTCTTATTTATTTGTACGCAACCCCATGGATTACATTCTCATACATGAAATTTAATGTGACTCTTTCCTTGTTGTAGAAAGTATAGCCCTTTTCCATTGTATGTTTCTGAACAAACTTTAATCTTTCAATTGGCTAGTCCGTAAAGTAAACGAACATCAGAGTTCAAATCATTACAATTTTTTTTAGATTTGATATATAAAAACAACGTTACAAAATAAAGAAAACAAAGAACACAACTTATTTCACACTCCTTCAGAAGCAAATCCCTAGAATTTCCATTTAAGCACTTTCTCTCTTTACAGTCACACACAATTCTATCTTAGAAGTGTAACGAAGATGGAATCTATCACATTTCCTCTCCTCTTACAACCCTAGAAGAAAACCCTCTCTTCTCAAAGACTTCTCTCATGTCAAAACTTTCCTCTCTATCTCACGCCTCTCTTTCTTTTCTAGACTTTTTTTCCTTTTTATTAGGGTCAGCCTTCTTTCAAAAGGAATTCAAAATTCCCTTCTGTTTTTCTCCCAAAATTCACATCTTTTAACACCAAGTGACAAGTCCCTTCATCCAAGAGACATATCTCTTCATTAAATAGCCTTCGCAAATTGTCCAGATGCATTGAACAACTCCATGAGATATTTGAATTGTTTGGAGCCTTCAAAAACCACTCAAAAGTTGTCACAAACTGCTATACTCCATCATAATTTATCTCTGGAACTTCAGTTGCAAATTCTGGTGTCAGCCTTATCGGCACAATTTTAGGGGTCCTATGGAAGCTGTCGGTTGTCGGAATGAAAATTCTAATGCCCGCATCGGAGGCACATTTAATTTATAAATGTATATTTAGCTTAGAATAATATGAAATCAAACTGATCTCATATCTTTCAAAGTTTAGATGAAAAAGTACTACACCTTAAGCTATGTATGTATCTCAAAAGATAAACACGTGACTTAATAGTGGAGCTCAATCAAAAAAACTAAGAAATATATGACATTTGTGTGATCTGCGAGACCATTTTATGTTGACCAACAAGTTCCCCTATTAAATATAAAAAATTAAATAGGGTTTATATTAAGCTGGGTTCTTAAAAGTTTCCTATCATGGTAAGACCTTATAGTTAATTACATCTTCGATAATCAAAGTCACCTAAGAAACTCTGATTAAAAATCAAGAGATATTGTCTTCAGAAAATTCAAAGGATATGATTTTTCAAACAGATTAGACAAAGATGTGTGAAATGGGAATGACTCAAATTTTGAACATTTATTTTTAGAATCCAAAGGAGGATTTCATGGATCTTGAGGAAAACCTCGGTGACTTCCTAAGTTATCCTATGGCTTGGTCTTGATTTAGAGGAGAAATATTTAAATATTTCATCCTGTCAATTTCATTAATTAGAGCTTACATTTGTGTGAAACTACCACGCAAATAGCCTAGAATTTGTGAGGGTTTAGGTCGTAATGAACGATAACCTCAGAATCCTAAAGTAAGTTAAGGCTTATGTTGTACAGCAAAGCCATACAATGGCCTAAAGAAAAGTTAAGGATTTATGTCTCACAAGAGGAAAACCTTGAAATCATATGTTTAATTCTAAGGAATGATTGTGTTGGAGGAGATCCTCATGTTGTTCTATATCCTCTTGCTATAGTAGATTACAGCCCATTAAGTTAGCTCCGAGATCTTTGAAGAAGTAGCAGGTTTAAGTTTAGAAGTGTCAAATTGTAAATATTGAGAGAAAGATCAAGTTTAGAGGTCAAGTATTCTAATGTGTCAATTTATGAGGTTAAATAAATTATTTCCTAAGGTTATTTAAATATTATAAGGGGTTAAATTTGATTAGAGTGACACTGGTTAGGATCGTGCGGTTCCCTCATTCTGGTACCACTATCTTCTTTTGAACTTACTTAGCTTAGACAAGTTATTACACTTATTTAAACCAAGAAGATCTCATTAGTAACCATGGGCTTCCTCGTCCAAGGGACTCCCATAAATTCAAAAGAGTGTTTTTTGTTTAATGATATTTCAAAGAATATATTGTTACCTTTGAAACAATTTATTTTAGATTTTGAAAATGTTGATTAATTTTTGAAAAAAGTTGGTTTTGTTTTGTAGGTAAAGGAAAGTACTCAACCAAGCAGTTTATAGTATTTTGCAGAAGTTAAATAACTGTAAATGAGTCCCTGTCCTCTTCTCGACATTCCAGCTAAAATGTTAATCATTTGCAATATCTAGGAATTTTGTAGGGGACTAAGTAAGATATGAAAGCTTTGTGTAGTTGAAGGTGTAACTAACAAACCCCAAGTTATGACTTATTGGGTCCCAAAAGATCTTGGAGGATGATTTTAGAACAAAATATGGTAAGTTTAGTTTCTCCTTCAAATTTTCCAAGAGATTTCAACATGTCACGGGAAAGACCCTAGACCACTTTGAAAATCTCTTGAAACATTTCGAGTTCATTTTGAACTTTTCACACTATTATATTAGTCAATAAAGATTAAAGCTAAGGCTACCATATTGCTCAGTGAACCCTGACTTTCAATTATCTTAAGAATAAGAGAATTATAATCATTCAAAATTTTTTTTTATAGTTATGGGAGAGGGTGCCCCAAAGGAAGAAATTCAAGGTAATTCAAGATCTTTAATGCCCAAGTTAAGGTAGGGCTTAAAGGCATTTGAAAAATATTGATTGATTTATGATGTTTATCTTTTCTAATCCCAGTTAAACAGCGCCTACATATAAAACCTAACTCATTATTAAGCTTTCTCAGTTTCAATTTTCAAAGTAGATTTATGATAATTAAATGTCGAATGAAATGATATTTTAATTTTCGTTAATATCATGCTCAACACCTAATCATCAATTTATGGGCTTCAAATGAGTGAATTAATGCTTCTATAACATCATGCCCATTAACTTTAGGATCGTCTTATTGAATTGATTTTCAAGTAACAACGATTGGTAAAGTGCACTTTTGTCTTTATTTTGGGACAAATAACAAGTTGATTTCTATCATTTGATCCATTGTGTTTCAAACCTCTAGGAGAGTTTATTATGGTTAATATTGCCCATTTACCATTTGATTAATTCTAAAATTTGATTGCGGTAATAAAATTTTAAATTACCATTTTGCCTCTGGGGTTCCCCACTTCATAATTCATCAAATGAAACTCAAGCATCTTTGAAATTTTATGGTTCCTCATTAATGAGGTAAAGAGGAGAAAATGTGATTTTTCAAAGTTTAATCACAATTTTAATGATTATTTTTATCTTGGAATATCAGGTTTTCAAAATTAATTTATTTAATTAACTAAGACAAAATTGAAATTATATATATATTTATTACATTTTTTATGGGGAAAATTGTTAGAGATTTGCCTAACCAGAGGAACATTGAGACAAAATTTTATGATTTTCTAAATAATATTTTACTAATTATAAATGTTTATTGATTTTAAGAAGTTAATTAAATACAAAATATATTTTATTTATAAAATTATTTTTATGTTTTCATTAAACCTCTCTGTGTTTAGAGAATTTTGAAGAGCAAATTTTATGATATATCTTAATTAATATATTATATTTATTTTAATGAGAAAAATAGTAAGATGCAATTTATCCCTTTAGAAATTTACTTTTAACTTAGAAAAATTAGGAAAAATATTTTAATGAGTCCTTAGTGATCAGGAAACCATTAGGAACATTTTGAAATATTTTTTGAGTTTTTAACTATTTTTAATAATTTTTAATTTAAAATATAGCTCAAAAATAGTTCTTTATTTTTTCTAAGTGCTCCTGATCACAAGGAACTGAGAAATATATTTTTCATACTTTTTCTAGGTGTATTTAATTTGATATATTTATTTTTGTGCAAAAATGCTCTTTTCACCAATAAAATTGATCTTAATAGTTAAACATATTCAAATAAGTTTTAAATTTTTTCAATGAGTTAACATAATTATTCTTAACCACTTCGAATTGACTTCATTAAATTTTCATTAACATTTAATTCAAATAAATTAATATAGAGTGTAATCATTTAACTAACTATATAAATGTACAAAATTATTGAAGCTATCACAATATTCTTCCTAAGCTCTTCTGACCATAAGAAACCTACTAAAATTGACTCCATAATTTTCTGAGGGATATTTTAGTTTATATAATTAAATTAAGCCAAAATAGTTATCCAAGCTTGAAAATTAGAGTTAGAAACACATAGATGCTCTTTGACCTTGAGAAAATAAGGGAACATGTCTGATGTCATTGGAAACATACCCTAAAAATTTCAAGCTATCGTGAGCAAAATTTAATCATAATGAATTTAAATACCTCTGAGAGTATTTAAATAATTAAAATTCAAAAATTCCACAAATAATTTTTATTTTTGGTCCACATTATTCTCCTTTGTTCACCGAGCAAGTAGGTATTTCTATTTTATTTTTATGATTTTTCTACACAAAGTTATGATTTTTCAAAGTTCTCGGATAAAAATAAATAAGAAATCCCGAATTTTTTACTTATCCAATTCAGCCGCCGCATCAACCTCGTTCGTTCCGAGCTTTACATGCGGCGATCTGCCACTTGACACTGCTAGATACATCAGCTGCCATGTGGCCCGCGGTTCACGTACCGAGAGTTTGTTCGGCTTGATCTCCTCCGTCCATCAAATAAATGCGTGATCAAACGACTCTCCGTCATCATCCCCAAGTGTCCTAATCCAAGAACCATTGAACTTAAAACCCTAAGATCTCCATCCAAACTCAACCAATTTGCATGGAGTTTGTTCCTAAACCTTCATCTACTCAACATAAATATATTTATATGGCTTAGACGACATGAAATACAGTAAATGCGTGTGGAGAATCAAAATAGGCTTAGATTAAGGTTAGAGCTTTATACCTTTGTCTAAAAGGGGGAACCCCATTAAAATGGTTGTAGCAGCTTTTATTGGGACCAAAAAATATCAAGTTGATCTCCTAGGCCCTGGTGAATTGTCTGGGTATTATTTTGGTCAAGTCCTTTTTCATGTTTTAATCTAAAGCTAAGTTTGAGGCTATTTAAGATGGGGCTTTTATAGGGAACCAACTCCTCTCACTCTGGTGATAGTGTGAGCATAGTTACTTGAAATTTGGTGGACTATGGAGGTGTGGGGAAATATGTCTAGTTCGGACTGAAATTTTGAATTCAAAATTGAGCTCTCATAGTGGGAACTAGAAGGGGAAAATAGTGGGACTAGCTGAGGAGTTCTTGGAGAGTCTCCGGAAGAAAATGGATAGAGTTTCCCTAAGGAATTTGCTAGCTCTTATTTATGGCCATGGAGGGGGTGGTTTAAGTAGAAGAGTCTATGGTGGCTCTCAGGCTAAGCTGAGGTGGCAAGGGTGGTACCTAGGTGGAGGGAAGAAGGACCTAACAGACAATCAAGCTTAGCCAGCTTAAGTGAGGTAAATTTTAGGTTTTGGCCAATTTGAGCTCCTTTGGGCTAATTGTTTCCTGTGGTTGAGGTGGTGGCTATTCAGGATCTGGTCACCTCTTAGCTCAGGGAGGTCAGGAGGTGGCAATGATGGCTAAGATATTTTAAGTTTTGGCCAAAAATGGGGTGAATCCCTTAAATCAAGAGACCATTGGTACATATATCATCTAGGGTTGGCTAGGGGAGTCTATCCTGGCCACTAGGGTGCATTTGGTGGTTGGAGTGGTCCTTGATTGGCCAATTTAGCTTTGTTAAGTCAATTTTTGGTCATGAGTCCAAATTGGTTCAAGTCTGGCTAAGTTAGGCTAGCCATGCAATTGGGCTCAATTTATTGATTAATATTGTGTGGATGACTGTCATAAATAGTTTCAAAAATATTTAGAGTGATTTTGAATTGATTTGGAGGCTCACTTGCAAGGTCTTTGGACATTTGATCAATTTGGGGATGTTTGGTTAGACTTGGATTTAGGTTAGGCTAGATTTGGGCTAAGTCCAAATTGGGGGGTTCAAAATGGTCTACTGGGATGTTATGAAGAGTTCTCAACATTAAATGGCAATCAATTTTGGGATTTGGGCATTCAATTTGGTGACATTTGGAGACATGGCCAAATTGGGGCAAAATTGGGGTTTTTGGATTTGGGTGAAATTGGGATTAAAGTATGGGTCAATTAGGTTGGTATTGGGTTTGATATGAGTTTAGTCATGATGAATTTGAGTTTAGAATTGAAATTGGGAAAAATTGTAACCAATTTGATGGACATTTGAGGTGAATTGGGATAATTGGGCCTTTAAGAGCAATTTGGGGCTTTTTTGACAAAATGGATCAAATTGGTCAAATTGGGTTCAATTGAAGGGCTCAAATTGGTTTTGGGGACATTTGAATTGATTTTGATGGTTTTGTGAAACTTTGGGCCACCAAGGGTATTTTGGTAATTTTTGTAATTTTCGGGGTATTTCGATAGTTTTGGCAATTTTGGGACGTTTTGAACAATTTTGGGTGGTTTCAAAAAGTTTGAGATGATTTCTGAACAAATTTGGGTTTTTGGGTGAAATTGGCAACTTTGGTCAAACATAGGGTTTGGGGGTGTTTTGGTAAATATTGTTGATTTGGGGGGCAAAAGGCCTATGTTAGGTATTTTGATGAAATTGAGGTGCCAACCACCCTATTTGAGCTATGGACCAATGGAATCTCTATTTGGGTCCTATATGTACGGGTATTATCTAAACTCTAGTCTAAGGCTAGTGAGTCTAAGGGACCATCTACATGAGTCTCTCAAAAGATCAAGGGATCAAAGTTAACAAGTTTAGGGTTGTGAGTGGGGTGTAATGTGCAAGTGAGTGACAGTGTATGCACTAGCTGAAGACAAACACCTAGAGTCAACCCTAAGGCCAAGAAATCCTATGGAAACACTCCTTGAGCTCCGTTATAGTGCCCCAGCTACTAAGTGCTAGATGTTAGAACTAGTATATGGAACTTCAAGTTGAGAAAAGAAGAGTTTAGAATTTCTAATGGTGAGGGTTCCTTCTGTAGTTTTCTAGGAATAATCAACAAGAAATTCCTATGGCTAGACCCTAGACTACTAAGGAGGAAAAATCCAGGCCTCAATCAAAAGTGAGGTCAACAAAGGGCCCCCAATAGGTGTGGTGTCTTGGACAAGCACACTGCACATATTGGCATTGACCGAAAAGATCGACAAACCAACATGACTCTTTGAACCAACAAACTCAAGGTAGAATAGGAAGGAGTATAGGGTTTTCACTGTGGAGTAATAGAGACTCACACCAGGGAAAAGAAAGGAGATTTCGGGGATAATCGTCTGACAAACTAGTAGTCCAAGCGAAGACTCGATTCTATTTTAATATCTCATAAATTAGTTTGGATTTCCATTTCATATTTTCAGGAGATGAAATTATGAGTGAGAAAATTGAATTGAGTGGAAACACAAGCTTAGAGAAGGGAATAGGGCTTCAAAGGCCTACCACGAATGCAAAGATGGGAATAGGGTGTCAAAGGCCTATCCCAAATGCAGAGAGGGGAATAAAGCATCAAAGGCCTATTTTGAATGCAGAGATGAGAATAGGGTGTCAATGGCCTGTCCTGAATGCTGAGATGGGAATAGGGCATCAACGGCCTACTCTAATTGCAAAGACGGGAATAAGGCGTCAAAGGCTTATCCTGAATGCAGAGATGGGAATAGGGCATCAAAGGCCTACCCAAAATGCAAAGAAATATGGGAAAAGGATGTCATACTCCATTTAAGTTGGTCTTAAAACATGTCTCAAATTAAAGATTGGGAACCAGAGTGTCGACACTGCTCTCGAGAACAAAGTGAACATAGTTTAAAGGGGTTTGTGGTGTTAAGACCACAAATAAGTGGGATGCAAAGATTGGCAGTAGTGTAGAAAGATTGAAGAGATTTGTGAGGAGTAAAAGAATCCATGGGAATGTAAAGAAATTGGTATAAACAACAAAATTTGTGCTAACAAGCAAAGAGTAAGAAACCTCGAACTCGAGAGAAACAAACTCACGCAATTATTTATTTTTTTCTTTTTATCTAAATAATTATTTAATTATCAAAGTACATTTTCAAATTTTAATTTCCATTCGTTGATTTTCAAGAACAATTTTAAATTTTAATATCAGACTTTCATTTTATTGTTCTTTGTTCATTAAAATTCAGAACCAACATATAGTTCCATGGCTTTTTATCAATTGCAGCAAAGGGCAATTCAACAAACATACTAAATTCTATAGGTATCTTCATTGCATTGGTTCAAATATGTATTACAAGTTGAGAGTATGCCAAATCTATCAAAAGGCGACACGGTAGATATAGAATGAAAATAATATACGCTGAGTACATGTTTGATGCAGAGTACATCTAAAATATCACATATCATATCTACTGCTCTAATGTGGTACAAAAGGTGACAATAACTATCCATCTATCCTAGGTGGGATGAGTTCCTGATCAAGCTAACCTACTAAATCACGCTCCAGGACAAGAATTCCTTTTACATGTACTTAGAGTTACAACCATCTCATAGCTCGTACGAGTGCAACTCCTCCTATTCTGGATCAATATGGAACCCACGTGACATATTGTTATCATCCATCCTTCTCAATGTAATGGAAACTCTACGTCATAGAACTCTTGGAATGCAATGCTTTGCTAGATCGGCTTTGTTTCCCTTCAAAATTAGTTTCGAACCCACGGGCATCGGAATTCTAACTGATCTTCTGAACTCCCCGAGTCCAACAACATCAATTTCTCTTCCAAACAAAATATTGTTTTTACTCATGAACGAGACCATGCAGAAAGGTCTGACAAAATCATGGCGATCTATATGTGGGGTGATACATTCTCGCGCTTCATAAATTTTGATGATACAAGTGTTTGGAATGCAATTTACTGGCAATACACTCCGTTCGACCATCCTTTTTATCATCTATTTTATTGCGAGAGGCAATGGATCCACCTCGTCATATCTCAAGATACCTAGGGGTTTCCCTTGTCTATCTTTGGTGAAATTGTAGCAACAACCACATTTGATGGTTATCTTGCCTTTTCCGCGCATCCACTTTCCTGGTTCTAAATAAGTTCTCTCCATTAGTTGTCAGGTCAACCTCTATTACTTAGATCAAATACACAGTAAAAAATTCTCCTTTCTTCATTTTCAGAAAAGACCCTAGTATACAGCACCACGCCCTCAAGTATATTGACAAATTTTCACTGAATTTCTTCATAGAATTCAAATTCTCTCTTCTTTACTTTGCTCATATTGTCTAATTCTACCATGGTGACCATTTGTGTTTATCGGGGCTGCTGCCTCATTTCCACATCTATAGGATAGCATGTCTGACTTGGCTCTATACATAATGGAATATATGACTTAGCCACTGGATATGCTGCCTCCTGGCATCCTGTATTAGTTGGTGTGAACTCCTCAAAGGAACTATAGTGATCCAAATAGAGAACACTGCATGTTGGGCATTCCACGAACGCTCCTCCCATTGATGCTTGTACAAGAATCTCTACGTTGCACATCGGGAAACCTCTATAAAGCTCATATTGAATTGTTGGTAGTATATGCTCTACAGCAAACTCGGACTCATCCTCCGGAGCAGGCGGACTAGAAGAAGACTCTCTCATGCAAGAATCATAAATTTCCCTCTAAGGAATCAGGGTGTGTAAATTATTTGCTTCTTTCAGGTATCTCTTTTCTTCACGTAAGAAGGCTCTGTGCTTACGAAGATTAGCATTTTGGCATTGAGTTATTCTTAGTGGCTCATCTGACACTCTTTCATCATCAACACCAATAAAATTCGTCATTGATGTGGTTATCATGGACAATAAACGGCTAGTCCCTTCTATCATATTTTATTGTGTTATCAATTTCTTCCTCTTCACAGAGGAGTCTTCTTTAGTACCAATCCTTAATAGTGATGGTAGTCCTTCCTTTTCTCAGCGGCTGACTACGTTCATTAAATGACCCTCGTAGTCCACATTGACTTAACCAAATGCTAAGTCAAAATCTCTTATACCACCCTAAGCTGCCCTTTCTCTATTCAATGCGAAATTCAAGCCATCCTTAAAAGTCAAGATTAGCTTACGTACCGACATTTTTCTGTGGAAAACATAAAAACATCAGTGCGCTGAAATTCAGTACGAACAAGAACAAAATGAAACCTTTCTTAAACAACAATTTTAACTTGAAATTTTTTATCCAATTTAATTTAAATAAATTTCAAAAATAGAAACAGAAGAAAGGAAACAAAGTGGGAAAATCCCAAAAATTTTCATTTTATTGAGTTTGATTTATTACAAAATTTTGATGCCAATCACAGATGTTTGGCCGAATAAATAACCCAGAACAATCAAAATTTCAAAAAGTTGATTTCAAGCAATGTCATGTCCTGTAATATGTCTTCAAATAGTGGCCATTGACAGGCAACATAGGTCTTTCACCTTAAAAATCCACTAGCTGGTAAGCTTTTCCTGAGTAGACTTTCTCTATGACAAATGATCCCTCCCAAGTTGATTCGAACATTTCACCTATCTTGCGGCGTGCAAGAATAAGTCTTTTGAGAACCAGTACGAGGCCATAGACTTTGAACACCCTTGGGCAGACCAATTTGTCATAAGCCTACACCATCCTTGCTTGGTAGAGTTCTAAATGTTGTTGTGCTTCTAATCACTTTCTCTCATGACATTCCAATTCTTTAAGTCTGAGCTTTGCACTTTCTTTGTTTGTATTTGGTTGGCGACGAAGACTCTCAAAGATGGTGTCTGGACTTCTAGTTATAGTACGGCCTCAGAACCATACACAAGTGCGTAGGGTGTACATTAAGTGGGAGTTTTGAATGTTGTCCGGTAGGCCAACAAAGCTTCTAATAATTTATTATGCCAATCTCTTTTGCTTTCGTCCAATGTCTTCTTCAAGATTTGTATGAGCATTTTGTTGAAGGCCTCGGCTAGTCCGTTTGCCCAGATACAGTAAATTGTAGAGCTTCTCTAATCTATCCCATGACATCTGACAAATTTTTTGATCTTTGTGCTTTTGAAGGCTGCCCCATTGTCGGAAATCACTTTGCATGGAACACTGAAATGGTAGACAACTTGACTTTTGAAAAATGGCATAACATGCTGTGTTGTAACATCTCATAAAGGAACTGTCTCTGCCCACTTGGAGAAGTAGTCTATTGTGGAATGAATGAATATATGTCCCTTAGAGGATGGGTGGTCTATAGTACATATTATGTCTGTACCCCAACCCTCGAATGGCCATGAGACAACAGTTGGGTGTAGTACATTTGGAGATTGGTGTAAGACCACCCCATGAACTTGGCAAAAGTGACATCTTTTGGTTGTATCCATGCAATCAAATATCATTGTGAGACAATAATATCCAATTCTCTTGATCTTTATTTTCATTTTCGGCCCTGACGGGTGAGCGCCACACAATCCGGCATGTAACTTTTTGACAATATTATGTTCTTCTATTCTGCTTAGGCACCTCATCCACATCTAATCAAATGATCTTTTGTAGAGGAAATCACCCACTAGAGCATATGAAATAGACCTTCTTGTGATCTGATATGCCTCGGACTTATCCTTTGACAGTTTTTCAATTTGCAAATATTCTATTAATGGCTTACACCAATCTTCATTGATGTCAAAAACTGCAATCAACATTCCTTCTTCTCTTTCGAGTTTATGAAAATTTTTAAGGTTGATCCGAAACAAAACTCATCATTGTTGAACTCTAATATCAATGGAGTCCTTCAGGGGACACGCCAAATCCTTGGCAAGTTTTTTTAATGCATCGGAAAGGGCATTATTTCCCCGAGGAATCCGATGGAGAGTCACACAAGGGATCTGTTTAAGCAGCTTCATTGCAGATTGATGATATTCTGCTAACCTTGGCTTCAAAATCTTGTATTGACTGGTGACTTGTTGAATGACAAGTTGCGAGCCACCATAGATGGCAATATTCATAATATCCATTGAGATTGACAATTCCAATCTAGTGATTAGTTCTTCATATTCAGCTTCGTTTTTAGTGCACGGCTCTGTTAGGTGGTAGAAGATTCTCAACAAGCCCTTATCTGGTGCGATGAAAATCAAACCAATTCTTGTTTTCCTCGGTTTAACTGTTCTTGATCCTTTGTCTTTTCTGGCTGATGAAGCTCCATTGAAGTACATCTCCCAGCATTGCACACTGGAGAATTTTATTTGTAACACTTGTTCATGTAGTAACTCATCATTAAGAGGAAATCCAGCCGGAAGTGGGTGTGCTGCTAGAAAATATGCTAAAATTTTTCCCTTGATAGTGCGGAGGGGAACAAAAGTAAAATAAAATTACTATAAAATCATTGACCACCTTGCTAAACATATGGAGAGTGTTGGTAGGGTCATCAAATATTGCAACAGATTAACTTTTGAAATTTGGGTTATCTTATGATAAAGGATGTAATGCCTAAGCTTTTAGGTGGTGAAAATTAAAGCTAAACAATGTTTCTCAATGGGCAGATACTTTACCTACGTTGGTATTAGACGTTGACATAAGTAGTAGAACTCATTTTCCTTTCCCTCGTCATTGATTTGAGCCAACAGGGCTCCGAGAAGTCGTCTAAGGCCGTTGTATAAAGTATCAACGATTTTCTCGGGATAGGGGCTGCCAGAAGAGGAGGTGTCATTAAGTACTACTTAACATCCTCAAAGGCCCGCTGACATTTCTCTTCCCAAACAAATTTGGCATCCTTTTTAATTAATGTTGAGAAGGGCTGACATCTACCAGAGAGATTAGAAATAAAGCGTCTCAGATATGCAAACTTTCCTTGGAAATAATGTAGTTGTTTCAAGTTTTTGGGAGGAGGCATTTTCAAGATAGCTTTAATCTTATCCGGGTCGATCTCAATTCCTTGATGAAGAAAACAAATCCTAGCAATTTTTTAGAGGCAACGCCGAAGGTTTATTTTAAGGGATTCATCTTGAGATTATATTGTTGTAATCATTCGAATGTGATCATCAAATTGTACAAAAGGTCTTTTTATTTTCTCGTGATGACCAAATCATCCACATAGCACTCCATTTGGTTGTGAATGAGGTTGTCAAAGACCTTCGACATAGTTTGTTGATATGTTGCTCTAGTATTTTTTAACCCAAATGGCATCACTGTGTAGCAAAAGATACTGAAAGTTGTATGTGCTGCATCTTTTGGAGCCATCCTGATTTGTTTATAACCTAATGATCCCTCCATGAAAAAGAAAATCTCATGTGTCGATGTGATGTCCATCATTAATTCTGGTATCGATAACGGGAACTCATCTCTTGGACATGCCTTGTTTAAATCCTTGAAGTTGACACATACATGGATTTGTCGATTTTTCTTCTTAAATGGCACAATTTTGGCTAACCATGTGGGGTATTTCTTTTCTCGCACAAAGTTAGCGTCTATTAATTTCTTCACATCAGCAATGACTTTTTGCTCTATTTCAATGCACATTCTCCTGAGACCTTGTTTTACTGGGGTCATATCTTTGTCCACCCTGAGTTTATGCATTGCGACCTCTACGGATAGCCCTGGCATTTCATCATAACTCTAGGCAACACAATCCTTAAACTCTGATAATAGCTTCATTATCTCCATAGATTCTTCAATGTTGGGTATTAAACTTATAAATGTTGGACGAGGCTGTTCATCAGTCCTGAGGTTGACCTCCTTCAATTTATCAATAGTTGACTTAATTTCTTCTTCAAATTCTCACAGAGCATCATCTATTAGTTGGTCGGCATAGTCATCCTCCACATCGAGCCAATCCTCTTCTGATTCACTAGTAATGACCATACAAAATTTTGAATCATTGAATAGTCCTATAGTACAAAATTTGAGATCTTCTTTCGAGTTAGGAGTTCGACTTTTAACATTCCATAATCTTTCAAAAAGTTGTAATTTATCGTTCAATATTTGTTTTTGAAAATGTCCCTGTTGAATTAATTTTTGTATGCAAGGAGAAAAGTAACCAAAAGGCAATTCCATTAATACATTAGAACAGTCCACATCCAAATTTACATGATTCTCAAGACTAGTAGAAGTATAAGCACAGTTGAACTTGATCAGATTTGAACTAGTGCTACAGACTTCCTTGACCTCTAAACTCTCAATGTTTTAAGGGTGAATTGGAGTAAGGGTCATGGCATTTATGTAGTGTTTTATTCGATCATACATCTTCTAATATTTGCTTTTATCCACATCTTACAAGGATATCTGGTACTGTGGTTTCTTCTATTTTATCATCATCATTTTCTCCTCGGAGCATTCTTCATTAGGACTTTCTTCCATGTCGATGTTGATGGTTAGCCTAGTCAATTCAACAATTGTATTGGTTCTTCCTCATCCACGTCACCGACCACGACCTCGAGTTCGTGAACTAAAAGAACCCCCCCAAGTGGTGGGAGATTGTTGAAGTGGAGATGAATGGCTTTACCCTTGTGATCCTTCTAAATCTTCACTTTTATTTGTCATAACTTCACAAGAGAAGATAATTTTTTTTGGAGGCACGTAGTAGGCGGCGTCTTCATGAATGCCAACTTCATGAACTAAAAAAGGTTGTAAATCTCCCTTGATGCAGTGTTTTTATCCTTTCTTGTAACACTTAATGCACTGGTGTAGAGATGACGGAACCATTTTTGTGTTCGTGAATCCACAACAGACAAAGTAGATGGCTGAAAGAGGTCTCAGCGTCAATGATATGGAATTTAGCAGTTGTAACTAATTCTCTAACTTTTAAAAGCAATGTAATTAATCCAAGGGCTCTTTGTCCCTTTTGGTTGAATCCTCTTAACATCATTTTATCAATTGTAAGATCTTGAGTCTAAATTTCCAAATAATCCAATGTCCGTAGACCCATTAAGTTGAGTGATGCTCCAAGATCTACCAAAATTCTTGACAACACAAATCTATCGATGTTAACGGAGAAATAGAGTGGTTGATTGAGGTTAGTGGTACTGAGAAACAAATCCCCATCTATGAGATTATCTCAGCCTGTTCCTTTAATGAGCAAACTTCATTTGAGGATGTGCTAGCCAACTGATCTAATCAAATCTCTGGGTCAAGCAAGGCTGTAACCAAAGTCTCTCTCATCTCCTTTGATAGGATTAGAGCATCATAGAAGCTTATTTTGGTTGGCAACCTCCTAAGATGAGCTATATAGTATGTGTTTAAAAGGCTTTCACGAAAAAAAAGATGTTTAATCTCTCGACGTTTAGACAAAATGGGTTGTGCAGTTTCTACATCCATGAAAGGTGAACTTCTTTCACAAGAAAATTCTACTTACTAAGAAATGAACCAACAACTCCCATTGGAAAGTCAATATACTCGAGTACCTGTTAAATTTCATTTAAGGCCATGAGTAGAAGATATAACTATCTCAAGAGATAAAACATGACACAATGAATTAATCTTAAAGCAGAAGTGACATCTGATAAAATGAATGATCTTGTGCAAATGTTATAAGTTGGGGATCATTCTTATTCGCATCATGATGATACACTTCCTAAAACATCTAGTCCTATACTCAACAAAAATGTATGGACACATGAGATATCAAAAAGAATCTCAGATGTTTTGAAAATTTCTATGGACACTTCTTAAAAAAAGATTTGTGAAAATAATCTTATTAAGATGTTTGAAGAAAGATTGAAAAAGTTAAAAGCTGACATCAAATGATTATTAACATGGAAAAAGGAAATTTCTTCAAAAAGCCCAAGTGAAGAATATGTGGAAATAAACATGGTAGAGACACGAGCTACTTCCTCAGCATGAAAACTACCTCCACCAGTTGAAGAAAACATAACGGAAGACTATTCGACAATGAGATGAGCAAATTAATTGTCTTGAACAAAAGATTGAAGAAATGATGGCAGCCTTACAAAATCCACCACAAATAACTACTGTACCTGCCATTGAAATCATTAGACTTGAAGCAATATGTATTCTTGAATATAAAAGAGAATCAATAGAAATTGAGGAAGCACTCAAAAATAAAAAGATTCCACCAGGAGCGAAATCCCAGAAAAATAAATTACACAACTTATGGAACAAAAAGTGAAAGAAACAATGGCTCAGGTTAGACCCGGATCATTGATTCCAAAGTGTAGACCCTATCTGGAGGAATTAGATTCTATCTAGTATCCTAAAGGTTTTGTTCTACCTCTCTTTAAAATGTTTGATGAAACTGGTAACCCTCGTCAACATCTAGCACATTTTAGAGCAAGCTACTGCAACGCAAGAGGAAGCAGTGTTCTTCTATTCCGTCAATTTATCAAAAGCCTTACTCGAGTTACTTTTAGCTGATATGCAGAACTTCCCAATAATTCTATTAGAAAATTTTCCAAACTCAAGAATCTCTTCATCAATGACTCACCGAAGCACAACATTATAAAACTGTTAGAGATTTAGTGGTGGAGAAACAAAAGCAAGAAGAAACTCTTGTGGATTATATTTTACACTAGAGAAATCTCAGCTTGAAATGTGAACCACAACTTTAGGAACAAATGCAGTTAAATTTTTGCTAAAAAATATCCATGGTTTTATAGCATTCATGCTTAAAGGATTTACAATAAAAACTATCAAAAAACTACTCAACAAAGCTTTCAACCTTTAGAAGGAAGCTAAGCAAATGAGTATAACAGAAAAAATAGAGAAGAAAAAACCGGCTAAGACATTTGAAAACAATCAAGAAATGTCTCAACAATAGAAAAGGTTAAGCAAGTGATGCAAGTACAAACCAAGCAGTAGAAGCAATGACAAAATAAAAATCAACAACAATCGTAATCATCTTCACAACTACAATTTCAATAATAAATTCCATCACCGATAGACAAAAAATCGATGTCCAAGAGAATAAAAAAAGATTATTCATTCGAAACAGAAGCTGTTGGAAAGATATTCCACTTTCTGTTGAAAATGCCAGAATTTAAATTGTCAAAAGCTAAAAGACCAGGAGAAGTCGAAACGAAAGATAATCCCAATTATTGTCCTTACCATAGGATGCTCTGACATAAAATCGAAGAATGTTTTGGCTTCAAATAATGGTGATCCCGAAAGAATATCTAAAAAAACCTAAAAAGGGTTCACTTTATATGATTTTGGCTAATAAATTTATTCCTGGCAATCCTTCTAATAATGATGACAACGAAAATAATGCTCATGTCAAATCTCTTAAAAAGACTTTTGTGGACTATTAAAGCACTCAAGATTCAACAATGATAACAGAATCTTCCAAGAAAGAAAAGAAATAGAAAAAGAAATAATTAAAAAGGTTTAGAGGTCTTTTAGACATGGGGGCTACTGTTCCTTTTGTATCTTCCACTTCCCATATTCCTCCACACTCTACTAGAATAATTATCTTGGTCGAAGGGAGGAAATCCTCAACCTGTTGACTTTGTATGACTTTCTCTTCACCTCTACTATGAATAATAATACTTCCAGTTCTTCTTATGTGTTGTCTATTTTCGATACTACCCATGAAAATGAACAATCCAATTTTAATACTGTAGATGACACTCAAATTGTATACAATCTAAATAAGTTTAACGACAATCAAGGCAACAACAGTTATAATAATAGTGAAGATGGAGACGACATTATGATGCTCAAATTACAGGGAGTACCAATTTCCATAGAATTGGAAATCTCTGACTCAAAGGAAAAAGAGTCAAATGATACCCCAGAAGAAATAATTGAAGTTAACTTGCAAAGTAGAAGAGTGCTACCTCCAATAATGGCTCCAAAAGAGAAAGAATAACCAATAGTAACACGAGAAGAAACCATTCCTTCAGTACAAGAACGATTATCTGAAGGAAGCAAGGAAAACTCCCATAACAAGGTGAGCTATAATGTATTAGCCCATTTAAGAAAGCTGCCAGCAAAGTTGAGCATCTACGACTCCCTTATCTTGTCTAAAGAAATGAGGGAATCTCTAATGAAAGCTCTTTTAGACAAGAAATTTGTTTAGCTCAACTCGCTAGTATTTCTTCAAATGCGACTAACTCATTAGAAGAACATACCAAAATAACTTTCTCTGACAATGACTTGTTGCTTATTACAGTCGAACATAATTGTCCATTATACATCACAGTGAATATTAATGATACAACACTTCCGAGAGTACTTATTGATCCTCGTGCTTCAATTAAGATTATGAACCTGAGAACACTTGCATATTTGGATATTGACGTTTGTCAACTAACAAGAGATAAAATGATGTAATGAGGATTAAACTAACAGGGAGAACAGCTATTGGGTCAATAACATTGCTTTTGAAAATGGAAAATTTAGTGACAATGGCTAAATTTCACATCATCGACTCATAAACTATTTTTTAATGGCTTACTGACCAAAGGAAAATATGTTGAGATTTTCATACCTATTTTACACTATTTTTGATGATATTGCACTTTAAAGAAAGGTATTTTTGATGTTTTGTTGTAGGAATGATGAATTAGGATTATGGGAGCAAAACGATGCAAAAAGGAACGAATTTGGAGTGAAAAGGACCAAAATATGAAGATTTGAACTAGGGTCCCGACAGCGAGCCCAATGGCGTCGAAGGTGAGAATTTCTCGAGACTACAGATTAAATAATTTAGAAGGCCCACCGACAGCGCCCTCGAGGCCACCAACGGCGAGATCGACGGTTATATCCAAAGGTGCATTGGATGTGGATGAATTTTGGAGGGATGCTTAGGAAACTCTTGGGAAAACTCTTCTACATCTTTAAAAGAAGATTTTGGTCTACAACCTAGAGACTTTTGAAGTTTGCAGAGAGGCTCCTAGGCACAAGAGAGGTTCCAGTAGTGTGTAGAGAGTTTAATTGTGAGGAATTCTTCGAGATATTGTAAGAGTGGAGGGAAAGTGAGAGATTTCTTCCTTCTTGCCATTTCGAAGAGGAATTATGTGTGCTGTAAAGAAAGGAAGAGATCAGAGGAACTTCAAGGAGTTTGCTTAGGGAGGAATTAGAGATAAGTGTTATTTACTTGTTATAGTTTGTATGACTTTGCTTTTATATATGAATCCTGAGTTTTGTTGTGTCTTCTCCATGAGTTCTGAGTAGTTTTCTCTATCTTTCTCCTTGTCATGAGATTTGTGAAATGGTGATTTGAATTGGTTGAGCCATGAAAATGCTAAAGAAGTTGTGATGATATTTTCACTTCGATCTTAATTTACTTTCAATCTGATCAATTGATTTGTAAAAATATGTTAAGTTTTACAACTAAAGTGAAGATTACATCCAAGATTCAGGGAGGTCAAAGCCCTTGGAAATTAGGTGCAAATAAATAGGGAAATAAAATTATCGAGTGTAAAATTGGAGATTTTAGAGTGACAGACTAAAATCCTAAATTTGGTCCTATCATTTGGGTGTTGAAGTGTAGATGTTAGCCCTCAAGCGAGGGGAATGTGGGAGCTCCAAAGTGAAGTCGGTATCCTCCCAGCCTAGCCGCAGATTCAATAAATAAGCGTAGCATTAGTCAATGTTCTTTATGCCTGGACCAAAGGGTAAAGAATAGGTATGCTCTTATTTGGCACAATACAATTTGAACTGATTCACTTTGTTCATTCACTATAATTTCTTGATAAGGAGAAGGATGCTTTCTTATATATTGAATATCTCATTAAAAATTTATTTAGTATAATTAGGTATTTAAGAGTTATTAAAATTTTATATTTATTTCAATTGCCTATTGGTGACAGTAAGAAATTTGAATTCCATTGTTGTGATTAAGTATTACTTTTCTAAAATCTTAGTTCATAGTTCTAATATTACTCCCTATGGGATGGATATCTAGGACTCCATTAGAGCCCTATAGTACTTGAGCGATACGTATACTTGCATTGATAAGTGTGACTTTACCATTATTGAATATTAGACATATACATCTTTATCGAATTTATAATCGTTGTTAAGTTTTTGGTGCCCTTGCTGAGGAATTAAATCTTCTAGCAGCAGTATTAAATACTTGTATTTTTAAGTATATATAAAGTCGCTGTCAAGTTTTTGGCGTCGTTACCGAAGAGTAAACAAGAATCATAATTAGAGTAACGAACAAATTAGAATTACTAGAAAATTTTTACATGAATTGCAACTTATTTTCATATTTAATTAACAATTTTTTTGTGTATTGATTTCAAATTGTATGCGTAAATTTTGACCTACAAATCTTATACCCTACAATTCAGAATTAGAACGCATTATTAGAAAAAATTAGAAGACTAAGAAGAGAACCTAGAAATTCTGATATAATGGAAAACAACATGAACAATCAAGGAATAGAAATGAACACCAACTTAGACCCCCTACGAGATTATGCAAATCCTATAGTAGATGAAATTCACTTATCTATCCAAAATCCTGATGTAGCTGCTAATTCATTTGAGCTTAAACATGCTATTATCCAAATGGTACAAAACAATCAATTCAGAGGTACACTAAATGAAGATCCAAATTTACACCTCGCTGGTTTTTTAGAACTGTGTGCTATCTTTAAATATGACAGAGTTTCAAATGATGTTGTTAGACTTAGACTTTTTCCTTTTTCACTTAGGGATAAGGCTAAGATGTGGTTAAATTTGTTAGCATCAGGATCTATTAGAACTTGGGGAGAACTTTAACAGAAATTTCTATCCAAATATTTCCCTCCATCCAAACCTGCTAAACTTAGAAATGACATAACATTATTTGTTAGATTGATGGAGAGTCGATATATGAAGCTTGAGAGAGATTTAAAGATCTTCTTAGGAAGTACCCTCATCATTTATTACCAGATTGGTTGATAATTCAAAATTTTTATAATGGATTAGTGGGATCACTTAAATTGATTATAAATGCTGTGGCTGGTGGTTCTTTAATCTCAAAACCTTTTGATGAGGCTTATTCGTTAATAGAAGAGATGGCTATCAATAATTTTCAATGGTCCTCTGAAAGGGTAAATCCTAAAAGAGTAGTTAGTATCCATGATTCTGATGCACTATCTATGTTAGCTTCACAGATTGCTGCAATATCAAAGAAATTAGATCATTATGGGATGAATTATTCTCCAACATCTACTATGATGGAAGAGAATTCATCTGGGCAATTTGTGGATGTTCAACTTTCTTATGAAACTTTAAATGCTATCAATAGACCCAACAATCCTTATTCAAACTATTATAACCCAGGTTGGATGAATCATCTAAATTTTAATTGGAATAATAATTCTGCTACAAATCAGCAATGGGCGAACAACCCAGTGAACCCATTATGAAATTCATCCAACCAAGGAAATATTAATTATAGTCCTTCTTATCCTGCAGGATTTAACAGTAACACTCAAATTAAGGAAAATAAGTTGTCTATGGAAGAGATGATATTAAACATGGGTCAACAATTGCAGAATCAAGGAAATCAATTACAAAATCAAGGAACTGCTATTAAGAATATTGAAAATCAATTAGGGCATATCGCTACTGCGCTTAATAATCGAACATTAGGAACTTTATCTAGTACTGTGGAGCCAAATTATAAAGATCAAGGAAAAAAATAAATAAAAGCGATACAATTACGAAGTGGAAAAGAATTTGAAACAAGAGTACAGAAAGAAATAGAAACTGAAAATGAAAAGAATTGGAAGCAAGAGTACAGAAAGAAATAGAAACTGAAAATAGAAAGTGGATATAAAAAAAGAAAAGGATCATGAATACCCAGAATTAGAATATCTGCTTACACCAATGAAAATTACTGTGGAGAAACCTCCACCACCGTTTCCTCAAAGATTGAAGCAACACAAATAGAATAAATAATTTTCCAAGTTTTTAGAGATTCTTAAAAAATTAACGGTAAATATTCCCTTCGTAGAAGTTTTAGAGCAAATGCCCAATTATGTGAAATTTATGAAAGATATTCTGAACAAGAAAAGGAAGTTCACTGATAATGAAACTGTTGCACTTAGCGAAGAGTGTAGTGCAATTATTCAGAAAAAGCTTCCTAAAAAATTAAAAGATCCTGGTAGTTTCACTATACTGTGTGTTATCGGTGAAAAATTTTATGGAAGAGCTTTATGTGATTTCGGAGCCAGCATTAATCTTATGCCTCTATCAATTTTCAAAAGATTAGGATTGCGAGAAGTCTCACCTACTTCTATAACTCTTCAGTTAGAGATCGTCCAGTTACTTTTTCCAAGGGAGTCATAGAAGATGTGTTAGTAAAAGTTGATAAATTTATCTTTCCTGTCAATTTCATGGTTTTAGATATAGAGGAAGATAAAGAAATACCTATCATTTTAGGGAGACCATTTTTAGCTACTGGAAAAGCTATGATAGATGTTCAAAAAGGAGAATTGATTATGAGAGTTAACGATCAAGAAGTGACTTTTAACATTGTGAAATCTATGAAATATCCTATTGTTGAAAAAGATAATGAATGTTTTCGCATGAAAATTTTAAAGAAAATTTTGAAGAGAAAGAACAATTTGAAGATAGTGATGAAGTTATTTTGGACAAAATAGAAAATGAAGAATTAGATTATGTTCATGGAAGATTTGAGATGTTGGATATTACAGAAAATGCTGATAAGAATCTAGTTTCGTCATTTATAAAACCACCTGAACTTGAGTTGAAAATATTGCCTAACCACTTGAAGTATGTGTTTCTGGGAGACTCATCTACACTACCTGTTATTATATCTTCAGAATTAATTGATTTGTAAGAGCAAATACTGTTAGATACATTAAAAAGATATAAGAAAGTTTTTGGTTGGACCTTAGCTGATATTAAAGGAATCAGTCCTTCGATATGTATGCACAGAATTATACTAGATGAACAATATAAACCAAGAGTTGATCCACAAAGGAGATTAAATCTAGTGACGAAAGAAGTAGTTAAGAAGGAAATTTTGAAACGGTTAGCCACTAGATATATATATCATATTTCAAACAGTGCATGGGTAAGTCCAATTCATTATGTCCCTAAGAAAAGAGGAGTGACTATTGAAACAAAAGAAAATAATGAATTAATACATATCTGACAAGTTACTGGGTGGCGTATTTGCATTGATTATAGGAAATTGAACAATGCCACTAGGAAAGATCACTTCCCTTTACCATTTTTAGACCAAATAGCAGATAGACTTACTGGGAATAAATATTTTTGTTTTTTAGATGGATATACTGGTTACCATCAAATTCCTATTGCTCCTGAGGATCAAGAAAAGACAGAATTTACTAGTCCTTTTGGAACTTTTGCTTTTCGAAAAATGCCTTTCGGATTGTGTAATGCATCTACAACATTCCAGAGATGTATGATGTTTATATTTAATAAGTTAATTGATGATGGATTGGAAGTATTAATGGATGATTTCTCTGTATTTGGAACATCATTTGATGCATGCTTAAATTATCTTGAAAAAGTTTTGGAGTTATGCGAAAGAACTAATTTAGTTCTGAATTGAGAGAAATGTCAATTCATGGTTGCAGGAGGAATTGTGTTAGGACATAAAATTTCAGAAAATGGTATGGAAGTAGACCTTGCAAAAATTCAAGTTATATCTAAACTAATACCTCCTACTAATGTAAGAGAGATTAGGAGTTTTCTTGGACATGTTGGTTTTACAGGCGTTTTATTAAAGATTTTTCAAAAATTACTAAACCTCTATGCCAACTTTTAGAAAAGGACAATAAATTTGAATTCACTGAAAGCTGTTTAATCGCCTTTGAGTTATTAAAGAAAAAATTAATCACAACCCCTATTATAGTTTCACCTAACTAGGAGAAACCATTTGAAATGATGTGTGATGCTAGTGATTATGCTATTGGAGTTGTTCTTGGACAAAGTTATGAAAAGATTTTTAAAGTTATATATTATGCTAGTAAAACTCTTAATGATGCTCAAATTAATTATATTGTTACTGAAAAAGAGTTACTGCTATTGTGCATGCTTTAGAAAAATTTAGATCTTATTTAATTGGTATTAAATGTGTTGTGCACACTGATCATTCTGTTATTTAATATCAGATGCAAAAAAAGGATGTCAAACCAAGGTTAATTGGATGGATATTTTTTATGCAAGAATTTAATCTTGTGGTTATTGATAGAAAGAGACTGGAAATAGATTAAAAGTAAATGAACACAGATTAAAACCGTATTTTGAGGGTAAAAGACCAAATTTTAAAGAGCTTTTAATGATCAGTCAACCTGAATAATGCCTGAATAGGTCAGGCTGACGACGTTAAACCAAGCGCTTTATGGGAGGCAACCCATAGTTATCTTTATTTTTTTTTTATTATAGTAGTTTTATTTGGAATTATCATTAGTTTGTGGTGGTATTGAACTTTACAACTCTTATTTACCTTTGAATCATCATTAAAATTGGATCCATACATAAAAATTGGAATTCTTTTAGACCAGAGTGAAACTGTGCATTTTTTGCCTTAGGCGTCGATGGTGGGTTTTTCTCGAGAGTCCAGGCAATTAAATTCTAAAGGCCCACCGACGGCGCCATCGACGCTGCTATGGCGAGACTGGTGGGATGGCGAGTTCTAGAGTTTGAATGGATAGTTTTTGGTAGTTTTAGGCGGGAGTTACTCCTTTTAAACTTCCAAATTTGATTCCTAAGTACAGGTTTCCCAAAAAATGAAGTGAAGCTCCACCAAATTCATCCTTATGGCATCCAATTCCCGTCAAAATCATAGAATGTGAGTGTTCAACGAGAGAAAGTTCATTAGTGCGGAGGCGCAGCAAATATTTAACAAGGTACTGGCAAAGAAAATATTAATCAAGGAACGAGGATTTGTAAATCGAGGATTGAATAATCCAACAATGGTAATTGAAGAGATGATTGTGCGGCAAAGATGGGAAGTGTTGTGCTACACTAAAGCTGCCGTAGTTGTTTCTGTGGTGAAGGAATTTTATGCTAATTTGCATGGAATCAACCAGGGAGTCGTCTATGTGCGAGGTAGATGGATAACTTTTACTCCTGCATGGATCAATGAATTTTATATAATCGAGAACATTCCTATCTGCCATTATTCCAACATCATCCTGATAAGAAACCTGAAGAATGAAATTTACCAATATTTAATGGACGAAATAGAAGACTAGGAAATGAGAGAAAATAGGTATGTTAGTTTTTATGTGACACTTCTAAATCCCATTTCTAAACACTGGCACTTCTTCATTTCTGCAAAATTGTTACCGACGATGAGGATCGGTAAATTTTATAAGGAAAGTGTTATTCTAAATTACTACATCCAAATGGGACTGTCGATCGATATTGGATCTATAATTATGAAGTCTATTTTGGGCCTGATCTTTCATGGATCAACTTATGGGCTTGGACATCCTTCCACAATTTTCTTACTTTGCAGTCAGTTCCAAGTATCTTATGAAAAATGGGAAAAGGTACTTCTACCTTGAAAACCTTTGGACCCAACTGAGAGATTCCCAACCAATGAAGATGAAAATTATATGACTATTATAGTGGATCAATCGTCTCATAAATCACAACCTATTCAACCTTTAGTTCCAGAAAAGACACTAGTGATCCTACGGAGAATCAAGAAATTGGAGAAGGACGTATAAAATGTTATGAATGAAAATAATAATATCTTTGATTTCTTCGATCATCTAGACTGGAGGATGAAAGAACATCTAAGCCTACCTCGAATGTAAAGATGGGAATAGAATGTCTAAGCCTACCCTAAAAGTGTAGATGAGAATAGGAAGTCTTAGCTTACCCCAAAAGTGTAAAGATGGGATTAGGACATCTAATCCTGCCCCAAAAGTGAGGATGGGAATAGGACATTTAAGCCTACTCTAATGGTGGAGATGGGAATAGGACGCCTAATCCTACCTCGAATGTAAGGAAGGGAATAAAACATCTAAGCCTCCCCTAAAAGTGAGGATTGGAATATGACATCTAAGCCTACCCTGAAAGTGTAAATAAAGGAGTAGGACGTTTAAGCCTACTTTGAAAATGTAAAGATGGGAATAGGGCGTCCAAGCATACTTCGAAAGTATAATGATGGGAATAGGGCATCCAAGCCTACTCCAAAAGTGTAAAGATGGGAATAGAACATCTAAGCCTACTTTGAAAGTAAGGATGAGTAGTGGAGTAGAAAAATTGAAGAGATCTGTGAGGAGTAAAAGACTCTGTGGTGTGGAGGAGTTGGTGTAGACGAGGATAGTCATGTTACACAAGCAAAGATTAAGAAACCTCAAAATCAAGAGTAACAAACTAAAGCAAATTAATTTTTTTCTTGTTGTCTTTATCAAATTAAATTATCAATGTATTTTTTTAAAATTTAATTTTCGTTGGCTGATTTTTTTCTAAAGGATATTTTATTTAAATTTTGTTATCATTAATTTTTTTATTGTTTTTTTTTTTTATCATAAGTTAGAACCAACGTATGGTTCTGCGGCTTTTTATCCTTTGCAAAAATGGATAGTTTGACAAATATGTTGAAATCTGAAGAAAATTTCATTAATCTGTTTGATCTCAAAACTACTTATATGCAATAGTATAATAATAATTCTGATTATATTTTCACTTATATTTCCTTATTTTGCAACAAAACCAAAAACTTGATCCTGAAAAAAATAAGAATTTAACTTTTAATTTATATATATTGGGATACTACGCAAGTATACGTGTCATTATCAAGTAATATAGGACTTTTTGATTAAAACTTGAATATCGAACCCACAGGGAAAATATGCAATATGCACTTTTTGGAAAACTTTCTATTTTTAAAAAGATGATTATTTAAACTAAAGATATTTTCGCAGTATAGAAAGTTTAAATATTTTTATTATATTTTAATATTTTTACAATAACAAAACAAATGTAAAAAGATATCTTGAGTTTTTTTAGAAGAAAAGCACTAAATATGAAAATATCTTTCTTTTTATCATGAATCAGTAATAAGTAAATGAATTATGTTATGGAAGTATGCATAATGTGTTGTACCAAATAAGAGCAATAATATTATTTACCCTTAATAGAGAAGCTATAAAGAACATTGGCTAATTTAAAGTTTGAATAGTTCTGAAGACCGGCTAGGCAGGGAGATACGAGCTCTCACTCTAGAGTTCCCTCGATTCCCTCCACCTCGGGGCTAACATCTCATATCAGAATATAAAATAATAAACCAAGTTGGGGGTTTTAAGCAATCACTTTAAATTCCTCTAACTCTACACCCTTCAATGATATTTTCTTATTTATTTGCACTCAATCATATGAACTACTATCATACAACCTCAACTGATTCTTTCCAATTTTTTTACTAAGATAATACTAGCACAGTTCTTACATGTTCTCACAACAAATTTTAGCATCTGGATTGGCTAAATCAAGAAGTAAATGAAGTACATGAATTTCAATCATCACAACTTCTTCCAACATTAAAGATCAATACTCTCCGCAACTTCCATCCAACACTTAATTACCTGTCATTTTAAGAAGAAAGATAAATAAAACTACTCAGAATCCATGGAGAAAATAAAACGACACTTTAGTTTAAAAGTAGAAATAATTGTCAAACCAACAATAAGTCTCAATGAAAACCAAAAGTAGTGTAAAACAAAAGATAAAAACTTATCTCAAGTCTTGCACCAAAGTCTTGAAGTTCCTTTGAATCTCTTCTCTTTTACAACACTCTCAATATAAAACTAAAATAAAAAGGATAAATATGTGGTGCCTGAAAATCTCTCCAACTAACTCCCCAATTTTAGAACTTTCAAAACTTTCCCAGTGCTTTCAAGACCCCTTTCAAAGTCTCAATTTTTCTTCTTTTATAATTCCTCAAAATGTGCCTTGGTATCTCTTTAAAATGTGTCTTGATTCAATGTATTTCCCCAAAATATGCATCCTTTCGCAATAATTTTTGTCAATGGTGGTTGTAACCACCTTTTAAGCCAATAGGTGCCTCAAAAACCTCTTCAAAATTTGCAAAAACCAAATTTACTCATCCAATAACTGCCACTGGCGCTTAAGCGTGACGCCTCTAAAGCTTAGGCATGGTCTTCTTTGTTTAACCCGCACGTAAGCGTCGGATCTGGCGTTTAGGCGCCAAAACACTTTCGCCCAATTTTTCACTTATTTTCTATAAATTTGATCCTTTTTCACACCTTTAAGCATTTTTTACCTTTGTACCTCTGCTTTAAAAAAACACAAAAATACCTTCCATTAAAGTGTAATATCTCAAAAGAAGCCTCTTTACCTGTACCCAAAAGTAAAACACAAAAATACCTTCCAGTAAAGTGCAATATCTCAAAAATATGTATAAAAATGTGTCTAAAAATACTATATATTTTAAGTATATCAAAATCCCTCAAACTTAAACTGTTACTTATCCTTAAGTGATACTTCAATCTTTAAAAACTAAATATGTATGATATGTATAAGAGTTTTTTTAAGAGATACTAAAATTTAGATTTAGAAAAAATAGAAGTCCAATTTAAAAAAAATATTCAGTAAATGAGACCAACTTAAAGTTTAGAAATTTTTAATGTTAAGAAAGATGAAAATATGAGATTCTATATAATTTAGAAATAGTGTAAGTCTTCCAAATTTAGAATTTAGTTCTTTTATTATCTCCACTTAAAAATTTCTGTTATTAATAATTTTACTTACTATATTATATCTATAA
Organism: Phalaenopsis aphrodite; assembly: GCA_003013225.1. Lineage (NCBI taxonomy): Eukaryota > Viridiplantae > Streptophyta > Magnoliopsida > Asparagales > Orchidaceae > Phalaenopsis > Phalaenopsis aphrodite. The sequence continues at coordinate 229,409 of NEWO01000432.1, read as the reverse complement.
GCTTACGATTTTCTCAAGTCTTATACTTTAAAAAGATCAAATGTAAAACCAACTAATCCTCAAGCTTCTCCCCCCTCACTTTTTCTTCTTCTTCCTTTTTTTACTTTTGCTTTTCTTTTTCTTTTTTTAGGCAAGGATTACTATATCTGGATAGGCCTTTAATAATTTTGAATTCTACTTTTCCTTTCTTAAAGCAAAGTTTTGATACAAAACTTTTACTTATAAATATATTAACAACTTTAAAAATTATTTTTAATAAAAGAAATTTAAGTATTAAAAATAAAAGTCTAAATTTCTAAATTTTTCAAAAATACAATGTTTCTTACTAAAGAGAGTTACTTATATTAATCATTTTCTACACTAAAAACTTTTAACTTGAAGGTTTTCTTCATTACTCAAATTTTCAATTAAATCCTCTTACTCATTTCTAAAATCAAATTTTTACTTCCCTAATATAACTTCATATACATGATCAATTTTTCTTTTCAAATCAAATTCACTTGTAGTTCATTTGAGAACAAATAAAATTAAAGTTTTAAAAATATTTTTCAACACTCCTAAACTTAAATTTTTAACAGATTAAACAGCTCAACATCAAATATATATAAGCAGGAATGAAAATTAAAATAACTGCTAAAAGGAATTTTTATACCCTAATGATACAGGTATAAAACTAAAAATAGGAGTAAAATTAATTTTGATCAAATTTTCTAATATTTTCATTTCAATTCAACATGTAGAGATTCAATAGACTTCTAAACAATGGGTATAAATATAAAAGTAAACTAACACACTAACTTGACTTCACAATCTCAACATAAAAACAAACTCACAAACATGATAAAAGAAAATAGAGTGTAGCAGTTTTTGAAATTTAATATTTTGAGACCTAAGTTAGCAAGATTTTCATCTTTTCAAAAGACATATAATTAAGTTAAGTTCTAAACTAACTAAATCACTAAATTCACAACAAATACTACCCTAGAATTTTAAAACAAACTAATTACTAACACAAACATCACAATAACAATAAATTACAAAAGTCCAAAACACAATACATAGTACATGTCATCACAAAGATGCAAATGTAGCAGTACCACTCCACATAGTCGACAACATAAAAATTAAAAACACATCACAAATCTCAAGTCCAAAGCACATAGTCTAACACATATTGCAAAACATAAAAATCCCTTAATTCTACTCCTCATCTTCTGAATCATCGCAGTACCACTTTTCTGTAGGCTCATAATCAGGATATCAAGGATATGGAGGAAATTACACTCCTGAGTCACCCCTAATTAGGTTCTCTAGAGATGAGTGAAATTTCTCTTCATAATCACTCTTTCTTCTACTATACCTATCAGTATGCTCTACAAAAAGCTCAAAATTCTCTAATGACTTTGGAGACTGGGTGACAATTTATTTCATGCTATTTTTGGCCAGTTTACCATGTTGCTGTCTTTATTGTCAGTTACCTTTGATTTCCTGTTTGAATATGTTGTTTCCTCCTTAAGATTTTGTATTCTAATTTTTCTTCATTTGTTAAAATTAATATGATCCATCCTCCTCTGCAATATTTTATCTTCGATCTCAGTAGACTTACCTTTAGATGTAGAAGCACGTGAGGTAGATGGTCTAAATGTAGAAGCATCAGAGGTAGAAGCAGCAGACGACTCCATTCCATAATTCCTAGAAAATCCTCCTCTCCATCCAAAAATATAATGCTCAGAATAAGTCTTCACATTCACCTTAGTGATGGGCTTTAGAGGTAATAAAACTTCCTCGCAGCTATCATATTTAACTCCAGCCTGCTGACACAAGGAAAAGATCAAGGAAGCAAATCCTAGACCTGCAGTAGTAATGATAGTGGAAGAACTGATGATAGTCCAACAAATCAAAGCTCCTATGTTGATGAGTTTTCCTTTGTGGATACAATAGTTTAACGTCGCTCTCTCTCTCTGGTCATTTCACTGAGATGATTTTTTGGTAGCAGATGAGCAAATATAAAATAGTGCCAGGCCTTTGAAGGTGCACATAACTTTGAGGTTGGGAAGTTCTCTCATCTCATTAGTGATCTTCCAAAGTCCTCTTCCAACAGTCAAGTAAGAAATAATCTCATCTAACTCCACTTCAGTCGAACTATAATTTGCATAAAAACATAATATATCAGGTAGCAGATATTGAAACAAGTTTATTACCTCTGGTGGAAAAGGTGCCAACTTTCCTCGAACCATGACTCTATTGTCTTCAGCCTCAGGGAGGTTTGCATAGAATTCCCTAACAACATAAATAATCACCACAATAGAGAAACAACAGAATCGCTCCCACTGTTAGTGAATGATCAAATCCTCTACGTTGCCACCTGGATTCCTAAAACATCACTTCTGAATCAGTTTTCATAATTGCAATGCATCAATGTACAGATCTTGAGCCTTCAAACTAACAAATTTACTCAAATTGAAAGAGCTCTTTCCATTGCTCCTCTTCATTCTTTGTGCCATTTTACAAATTTTATAAATTTCAAAAATAACTTTAAAAATCAAGTCTAAATTACTAAACTAAATTTCCAAAGTATAAACTACACTTCCCATGCAATTTCTATAGATTTTTTTTTTCATTTTTCATCATGAATAGTGAATTTTTGAATTTCTCCAAATGTGCTCAAGATACATAGTGAAAATCCAAAATTTTTACATAGAAGTAAAGCTCTTACCTTAAAGAACTTGGATCTAGCAAATTTCACTTGATTCCACCAAGAAATCTTCACTTTAGATGTGCCCTTGCCCTCAAAAATCACGAACTCGAGAGGTTAAAGGTGACGTTGGCGTTAAAAATGTTGATTTTTGGGCTGAAATTTCACTTTTAACCATTAGCGAACCGGCTTTCGTGAACCGACACTTAAGCGCTGCTAAATGACGCTTAGGTGCCTGCCTCTCGAGTTGGCTTGCGCTTAAGCATGAGATGTGGCTCTTAGGCGCCAGTGCATGACTTTCAAAATTGTCAAATTAAAGTAAAATGTACTATTTGCCTAAGTAAACCACCCCTAAATGGTCTCATCGCACTTAAATGACTATTTTCAACTTCCTATAACTCCTCTCTCTCTCAAAATTCTCCATAATAACTATTTCAATTTGAGGCTAAAAATAACATAAATTTCACACAAATTACATTAACTTACAAATAAGTACAAATACCTTTAAACACTTAATTCTAACTCCAAATAGTCTTGGATGAGAAAATTTTCTTAAATATAAATACACAATAATCATTTCACAATGAAACACTTACAAGAAATAAATATTAAAAATAAAACTTAAACACTAAACCACTTGAAAAAACAACTTATAACACAAAAATTCTAACACTAAACTTAATTTCATTCTTCATTCAAAGGAACAAATTCCTATCTTTCATTAGTCTCCCCAGGAATATAGAGTTGATAAAATGGACGGTGGTGACGAGCTCTGATACTATCTTCTTTAATCCAATTATAATTTATGAACATCACCTTATCTGCTTCCTTTATATAGCTTGTGTGGCTAAGTTTCATTTTCAATTACCATCCAATATGCTCTAGATGTGCATGCAACTCAAGTACCTTGGTCTCCAATAAAGCCATAGTATTCTCAATGTTGTTGATCTTCTCTGATATCCCTTTAATACTAACGGCTAAGAAACCATTATACATCTCTTGTTTACTTTGAATAATGAACCTTTTCCTCATGGTTTCTTCCTTCTTCTCCAAATCCATCTCCCATGAAGACATTTTCTCTTAATCTCACTTTCTCTTAGACTTTTAGGGCTAGAAATGATCTAGGGTGAAATTCCTTCACAGAACCCTTCTATTTTTAGGCCTAAATCTTTTTAATAACTCCTAGACACATTCAGAAACTGCCTTGTTGTAGGCTTAAATCCTTCCAATAACTCCTAGACACGTTTAGAAACTGCCTTGGCATGTTTTTACAAACTAATTAGCGGTTAAACCTTCTAGAATATTAATTTTGCACATGTTAATCTTTCCAATAACTCCTAGACACGTTTAGAAACTGCCTTGGCATGTTTTAACAAACTAATTAGTTGTTAAACCTTCTAGAATATTAATTTTGCACATGTTTTTAAACTGCCATGCTTAAGCATCGAATATGACGCTTAGGTGCCAGTTTACATTTTTGCACTAGTCAACTTAACATCCAAATTCTCATTCTAACATGTCTTGGTCACTAAATAACTTCTTAAAATCCTTACTAACACATAATAGTTTCAAAAATACTACCCCAATTTTCTTAATCACACACAAAACAATAATCAAAATAAAAATACTCTGATAACTATGGGTTGCCTCTTACAAAGCGTTTGGTTTTACGTCGTCAGCCCGACGTAACCAGTGCTTATTTTGGTTGACCCAACATCATTTCATCATTAAATTTATGCTAATCCTCTATAAAATAAGGTTTCAGCCTATGTCCATTAACTTTAAATATTTTCTCAAACTTAGGATCTTTAATATTCACTTCTCCATAAGGATATACTTTTATCACAACAAATGGGCCCATCCACCTGGACTTAAGTTTGTCTGGAAATAATCTTAACCTTGCATTATATAGTAAAACTTGTTGCCCTCAATGAAAATTTTTTGTAAGAATCCTTCGATCATGCCACATCTTCATCTTTTCTTTATAAATCCTGGCACTCTCATAAGATTCATTCCTTATCTCTTCAAGCTCATTTAATTACAATATTCTTTTTCACCAGCATCTTTTAAATTATAATTAAACTCTTTAATCACCCAATATGCTTTATGCTCAAGTTCAACTGGTAAGTGACAAGTTTTCACAAATATTTGCCTATATGGGGACATTCCTATAAGAGTTTTGTATGTTGTCCTATAAGCCCATAAAGCATAGTCAAGTTTAACTGACCAATCTAATTTAGTTTGGTTCATAGATTTTTCCATACTTCTTTTAGTTTCCCAATTGGATCATTCTTCTAAACCAATTGTTTTATGATGATAAGCAGTAGTAATCCTATGATTTATATGTTATTTCTTTAGTAACTTCTCCATTATGGAATTTCTGAAATGACTTCCCCCATCAGTAATGACAACTCTCGGCATCCCAAATCTACAAAATATTTTTGTTTTCAAAAATTTTTCAACACTTTGAACATCACATCGAGGTAAAGCAACAGCTCTTATCCATTTGGATACATAGTCCACTACTAAGAGAATATATAAATTTTGAAAGATGGTATAAATGGTCCCACGAAATCTAATCCCCAAACATCAAATATTTTAACTTCTAGCATATAATTGAGGGGCATCTCATTTCTTCTAGAAATATTGCCAACTCGTTGACAGCTATCATAAGTATTGATATAAGTATTAACATCTTTAAAAATTGTAGGCCAATATAATCCAGAATGTAAAATTTTGTATGTTATTTTATCAACACCAAAATGTGCCCCAAAATTAGAATAATGACATTTTTGGATAATTTCATAAGTTTCTTCTAATGGTAGACATCTTTGAATAATTAGATCCTTTCCGTGCTTATATAAAAATGAGTCATCCAAAAAATAAGTCTTAGCTTCAGAAATAAATTTCCTCTTTTGTTGGTTTGTCATTCCATAGGGTATAATATCGCTAACAATAAAGTTCACAATGTCGGCATACCACTGAACGCACAACTCATTAATAGTGAATAGTTTTTCATCTGGAAAGTGTTCATTAATTTCTTTTTCAAAACAAAGTGGCTTTTCAAACTCAAGCTTGGATAAATGATCAGAAATTTGATTTTCAGTCCCCTTTCGATCTACTATTTTAAAATCAAATTCTTGCAAAAGAAGAATCTATCTTATAAGTCTTGGTTTATCATCCTTCTTTTCCATAAGTACTTAATACCAGAATGATCTAAATGCACTACACAATGACTTCCAGTTAAATATGATCTAAATTTATCAAAAGCATATACTATTATTAATAACTTTTTTTCAGTTGTTGTATAATTGATTTGAGTTTCATTAAGAGTTTTACTAGCATAGTAAATTACTTTGAAAATTTTATCATATCTTTGTCCTAAAATAGTTCCATAGCGTAATCACTAGCATCACACATCAATTCAAAAAGTTTTCCCGAGTTTGGTGAAATTATAATTGGTGCAGTGATTAATTTTTCTTTTAATAAATTAAAAGCTTTTAGGCATTCCTCATCAAAATTAAAAATTACATCTTTCTCCAGTAAATGGCATAAAGGCTTAGCAATCTTTAAAAAGTCTTTAATATAACACATGTAGAATCCATCATGTCCTAAAAACTCCTAATTTCACTTACGTTTGTTGGATAAGGTAAATTAGCGATCACTTGAATTTTAGTAGGATCTACTTCCATACCATTTTCTGATATTTGATAATCTAATACAATTCCTCTTGCTACCATAAATTGGCATTTTTCCCAATTAAGGACTAAATTGGTTTTTTCACAGCACTTAAGAACTGTAGATAAATGTTCTAAACATGAGTCAAATGTAGTTCCAAACATTAAAAAGTCATCCATAATGACTTCAATCTTTTTTTCAATTAAATTCCAAAAAAATTGCCATCATACATCTTTGAAATGTAGCAGGGGCATAAACCAAAGGGCAGCCTTCTAAAAGTAAAAGTACTATAAGACTGATAAAAGTTTTTTCTCTTGATTCTCAGAAGATATTTGTATTTATTGATAACTAGTTGATCCACCTAGAAAACAAAAGTATTTATGCTCAGCTAGTCTATCCAGCATTTGATCTAAAAAGGGTAATGGAAAATGATCTTTCCTAGTGATAAGATTTAATTTTCTATAATCAATACATATTCACCACCCTGTAACTTGTCTTATAGTTATTAATTCATTATGTTCATTCACAGTTATAGTTACTCCTCCTCTCTTAAGAATGCAATAAATTGGACCAACCCATGCACTATTTGAAATAGGGTAGATAAATCCTGCAACTAACCACATTAGAATTTCTTTCTTAACAACTTCTTTCATAACAGGATTCAGTCTCATTCGAGGATCAGCCCTGGGTTTGCAGTTCTCTTCCATATGAATTCTATGCATACAAATTAAAGGACTAATTCCTTTAATATCAATAATTTTCCATCTAAGGGCTTTCTTAAAATTTTTCAAAATTTTCATCAACCTTTCTTTTTCTTCCATCGTTAATTTTGCAGAAATTATAACCAGTAAAGTAGAGGAATCTCCTAAAAGGCATATTTTAAAAGTTTTGGAGGTTTTTCAATTGATGGACAAAATGATTTATCTTTGTCTATGGTGTCCAAAATTTTAAAACTTTCTCGTACATAGTTTGAAACTTCCTTTAAAAGGTTCTTCACATTGATCTAATTCCTCTTCTTGCTCGTGTTCCAAATTGTTTTCTTCAGATTTTTCTTCATAAGTTTTTTTGAAATTGCATTCACTTAGATATCTTATAACATTCATCCTATAACATTCATCATCTTTACCTTTTACATGATATTTCATTGACCTTGAAATATTGAAAGTAACAGTTTGATCATTGACGCGCATTGTTAATTCCCCTTTCTGCACATCTATCATTGCTCTTCCTGTGGCTAGGAAAGGTCTCCCCAAAATGAGATGTTTCTCTTTATCTTCCTCTATGTAGCATAATGAAATCAATAGGAAAGATAAATTGATTCACTTTCACTAGGACATCTTCTATAACTCCTTTACAGTATGTTATCGAACTATCTGCTAACTACAGGGTGGTTACAGTAGTAGGGGTTATTTCTCCTAATTCCAATCTTTTGAATATTGATAATGGCATAAGGTTAATGCTTGTTGTTGACCTCGTGTTTGGTTGAGGTCTAGTTCTTCCTCTTTAGTAGCCTAGGGTATAGCCATATGACTTTTCTGTTGACTATTCCTAGAAAACTAGAAAAGGAACCCTCACCATTAGAAATTCTAAACTCCTCTTTACTCAACTTGAAGCTCTACATATTGGTCTTAACCTCTACCTTCCAAATATTCCTAATTAATTTTTTTTTGAACTAACACATGACCCAATTTGACCATTTTGACCAAACCCCCCAAATAGCCTTTAGGAGCCAAATTTTCCTCAAATTTACCTCAAAAGTCCATAAATTTGGGCCCAAATTTCCCTAATTTCAATTTTAAACTCATATTAACCTTCCATATGACCAATATAAATTAAAAACAAGCTCAATTGACCCATGCTTTGAGCCCAATTTTGATCTAATTCAAACCCTCAATTTTGGGCACATGACTTAATCTCACCAAATTGAACCTATAGCCCACCCAAGTTGCCACAATTTATGTTTAAAACTCTTCATAAAACTCCTACACATCAAACTTGACCTTCAATTTGCCTTAGTGAATCCCCAATTTCATTTAATTTTAAACCAAGTCCAAAAGCCCCAATTTGGCTCTAAATTGGCCATACCTCAAAATTTCACCAAATTGCTGGCACCCAATTTATGTTGAAAACTCTTCATCACATTCCTAATGACCATTCTCAATAATCAATTTGTACTTAGTCCAAGCCTAGCACAATCTAGGCCCAAGTCTAGCCCAACATGCCCAAATTGACCAAAATCCAAAATCCTTCAAATGGGGCCCCCAATTAAACTCAAAATCACTTCAAGTCTTCACCAAAAATCTTAATGATAATCATCTACACAATGTTGATCAATTAATTGGGCTCAAGGTCATGGATAGCCTAGACCAAACCCAGGCTTTTGCCATTTGCACCCTCATGGACCCCTTCACCAAAAATTAACATAGCCATGTCAAATTGGCCAACCAAAGATCCCCACAGCCACTAAGCCCTTCTTTTGGACAAGGCTAAACCCTACAAAACCCACCAAACCAAGCTATGGACTAATGGATCCACAAATTAAGGGATTTATGCCCATATTTGAGTCTTAAGCCAAAAATCCTAACCATTATGACTAACCCTTGATGGTAAGTGATAATTAAACCTCCCTCTGGCTCACGTGACCTCTTGGTCAGCTCTCCTATCCTTGTCAGCCATCCTATTGGCCGAAAAAAACCAAAACTGTGAGCCACCTCCCCTAAATCCAAACCCAATTCAAACCTTGAGGCCACCTCATCCAAATTTAAGTTTAGAGCCTCTCTGCCCTCCACATAGGCAGCACTTTACACCCTCCAAATTACCTATAGGGCCAGAATTGACCATTTTTATAAAAGGTCACCTCCATGGCTAAGTGGAGAGGTGCTGAAATTTTCTCAAAGAGAGACCTCTAAATTGGTCCCACAACCTCTTTGAGTCTTCCTCAGTTAAAGCCAACCATTTTCCCCCACTGATCCCCACTGTGCAAGCTCAATTTTGAGCTCAAACTTCTGCCAAAAACATGACAGAACTTCCTATAGCTCCACAATCCACCAAACTCCAATTAAACTCACCCACACCATCACCAAAGTGAAAGAAGAAGAAGCCCCATCAAATCCCCCTCATACAGAGCCCCTAGCATAGCTCTAGACCAACACCTGAAATCAAGCATGGTTGAATTCGTACCTAGACCTTTCACCATAGCAAGAGGCTCAATCTCTAGCCTCCTTCTACCTCCACAAATGTTTTGAGCACCTCTGATTGAAGCTTCCCTTCTCAGAGCAAAGGTATTGAACTTCCCCTCTTCCCGAGCCTATTTTGATTCTCCATTTGATTAGGGTTAGTTTCATGACATGTTTATTATATGGATATTGTTTAGTAGTCAAGACGAACATTTAGAAACAAATTTCACTTGATTTGGTTGAGAAATGAGTGAGATATCAAGGTTTGAAAATGAACGATTCTCGGGCTAGGGCATCGGGGACGATGACAACGCGCCATTGGATCGCGCATGTATCGCATGGATGACTCTGATAGTGTCGGATGGAGACATGAAACGAAAAGGTGATACATGTGGCTACTGGCATTGAAGGCGGCATCAAATGGGAGCGTTCTGTGTGGAGCTTCAGAGATGCCGTAATTTGACTCTGCCCCGCCTCACTTAAGTAGAAAAATAGAGCTTCTTTTGATTTATTTAATTCCCTAAACATTAAAAATGCATATCTTGGTGTAGAAAAATCACAAAAATAAAATAAAAATACCATCTTTCTCAGTGAACAGAGAAAAATAATGTGGAAATGGTTTGAAGTTCATTTAATTCATATTTTATTTTTAATTAATTAAATACTTTTTTGAGTCTTTTGATTCTCCTTGCATGTAAGCATTTCACCATGGCTTGAACTTTTGGCATATTGTTGGCTCTGTCTCAGAGAACATTATTTTATTTTTTCAAAGTTAGAGGAGATCACTAGACTGAGATCAATAGTTTTCAAGTTTATGTCTATTATTTGTATAAATTAATCATAATAATTAGCATGTTGCTTAGAAAATTCCAAGAAAATTTTGTAAGGTTTTCCATGATCACAGAACCCTTGGGAAAATGTTTCCTGAGCCAAGTCGTTAAAAATGTACTTAATTTTCACAAAGCCTAAAACACAAAGAAAATCAATTTTGGGAAACATAAACATCTAAATGACTTGATTGTAACTCTCCACTGTAATTTAAAGTTCATAGAGCTCCCCGAAAAAATTTCAAAATATTTGGAGCTCATTTGATAAAATATATTTTCTATGTCATCTTTAAGAGTAAAATGATTTTTAATAATTAAAATATAACTTAAAAATTTCTAAATATTAGTTTTTTGAGCTCTCTGTGATTAGAAGAATTTTATAAAAATAAAATGGTAAATAAAATAAAAACTTCATTTTTAGCATATTTTTAATATTCAAATAATTAAAAAATGATAAAAGACACAAAAAATAACAAAATTCCAGGAAATGTTCTAAATTTTTTTCCTAAGCATTTGAGAACAATTGGAATCTTTTTCCTAGTTTTCTACGTGAAGATATTTAATTTTGAAGCTTAAAATAATTTTTAAAGGCTAAAAATGGATTTTCACTAAAATAATTCTAACAATTCAATGAAAAATTAGAAAAATATGAAATTTATTTCTTTGGTTTCCTTGACCTTATAAATATTTAATAAAACTATAAAACTTAATTTTCTGCATTTAAAGTATTTTATAGTTAATAAATGCTCTATAAATTAAAATAATTCTAAGCTCAAAAAATCATGAAATTTAGTCCCAATGATTCTTTAGTTTAAGTATACCTCCAGTAAATATTTCAAGGGATTAGACTTTATCTTGGTCAAGTTATGTATTTTTCTTTGAAAAATCCTATTTTTGCATAAAAATAAATATGTAAATTAAATTAAATTTTGAAAAATCACATTCTCTCCTTTGATATCTTAATTAACCCATGAGTAAGGTGGGATAAAAATTTTAAAGTCATTTGAATTAAATTTGACAAATTATGAAGTGATAGAGCCTTAGGGGCACAATTGTAATTTTGGAAATGTGTCCTTAATTAACATTTATGCTTAATTCAAGAAGGGGAAATGGCCGACCTTTGATCTTTATTAACATATTTAGATGATTGAAATACAGGGGATTAATTGGTAGAAACCAATCGCACTTTTATTAATTAAAGGATAAAATTGTAATTTCCTTAAATTATTAAAATTTGGAAGTCTAGTCAACCAAATGATCCTCGACTTAGGGGCATGATTTTGGGTGTTGATAACTCACCAATTTAATACCCCTATTTAATGATTCAAATGACTTTTAAAAATTTTGATGATGAATCATCATCACCTAAAAGTTCAATCTTTTCAAAGAAATAATAACTAAGATATCTGACAAAATCTTAAGAGCTTAGTAGTGACCTAAGCTAAATCAAATCTGATTAAATGAGGATTAGAAAAGTAAAACAAATTAATATTGAACACCTTTAAAACACTACAAGCCCAATTAAAAAGTTAGCTAAGTGACTTAATGACATTAACTTGCCCCTTGAAGGGTCTTCACCAACATAATTCTCAAATTAAATTATAAGTGATAATTACCCTACTTATAGGGATAATTGAAAACATCAATGTTCTTCAGCATTGGAGGTATTTACAGGACGGGTTATTAAGCAACATAATAAGTTTAAATGAGCTCGAGACTTTTCACCGAGCAGTGAGAGGGAAGCATGGACCTGATTTATTCTCCAGATCAGTTGGCTACCTCGAATGTCTACTAAACTTAATATGTTTTTCTTAACAAAAAAAACATCCATAATCAAACTAATATGGACCCACCAAGATATGACCTAGTGTTGGGTAGATCACCAAAACCTTACTTTTCTGCTTTATGTAAAATGCTTTCATATGCATTTTGAGTTTCAGGTGGTAGACCGAGAAGACTAGCTATGTACGCTTTTTATAGTTTACAGTGTCATCATTCTTGTACTTTCATGTTGTACTCTTTTATGCTTACAAAACTTGCATGCTAAACAACAATGTCACCCTACAGGAAAACCAAAACTATTAGGATAGCCGTAAAACCCAAAACCAAAATTAAAATCAACCAAGATAAATATCACCGCCACAACATTCAGAATATAAAACAACTCAAAATTTTATCACAAACATCACAAAAATCACAATTGCAGCTAAATTAAGATGTCACTATCGGATGACCGGGAATCCTTCGGAGGAGATAAATTACGGTTGCTAACGAGGCTTCTCACGGTTTAATTGAAATTATGTAACTCATTAAGTTAAGTTTAGTAAATTCATTTGGACTAAGTGAATATAATAGAGAATAGTGGTGTCGGAATAAGGGAATCGTAGGATCCTAACCGGTGTTGCTCTAATCAACTTTAACATGCTCTAAAAAATTAAAAAAAACTACAACCATAGGGCCACCAGATTTGACATCATAACTTGACACCCTGAAAACTCAAACTCGTTACGGCAAGGAGCATTGAGCTAGCATGGTGGGCAGTACGACCATCTTCAACAGCAAAATCTGTCTTCCCCAACTAAACTTTTCCTTCCTTAGAATTAAACAACCAAGCCATAGGACTTCGAGGTGGTTTGCTTATGGAACATAAATCCTCACCTTATCTTTAGGCCTTTGTACAGCTCTAATATACATTATAAGCCCTAACTCGTCTTACGATTCTGAGATTGTCGTTCATCACAACCTAAATGCTCACATCTTCCAGGCTATTTATGTGATCGTTTCACATAAATATAAGCCCAAAAAAATAAAATATGCACTATGAAACACTTAAATAAGTTCTCCTAAAAACTGAAGCCAAACTATAGGATAGACTAGGAAGTCACCAAAGTTTTCTCTGGATTCATGACATCCCCTAGATCTTCCTCCTTTGGACTCTACAATAAATTTTCCAAATTTGAACCATCCCCTTTTCACACCTCTTTGTCTAATCTCATTGAAAAGTCCTATCCTTTTGAAATCCTTGAAGATAATATTTTCTAATTTTTATCGAGAGTTTTCTTAGATGAATTCGATCATTTAGGATGTATCTAACTATAGGGGGCTTGCCCTTATAGGAAGCCCATTCGAACTCATCTTAATATAAACCCTATTTAATTCTTCATATTAAATATGAGAATTATCGGCAAATAAAATGATTTTCCAGACCAAATGGACATCATATATCTCTTAGTTTATTTGATCAAGCCTCATTCTCAAGTCTTGTGTTTATCCTTCGGGATAGATACATGGTTTGACGTATAGTACTCTTTCATTTAAATTATGAAAAATTTGGGGTCAATTTGGTTTCATATTTTTTCATATATATATATATATATATATATATATATATATATATATATATCTGTGTGTGTGTGTGTGTGTGTGTTTAAATTAAATTGTCCATCCGAATCGGGAGACGGGATTTCGATTCTGGTGACCAACAGCTGCTTATGGGCAACTCCTCAAACAAAATAGCTTCTGGCAACTCCGTTGGGGACAAGCTTTTCTCTCCATTTAAATAAAGAAATATTATGTTCACACATTGGTAATGTGCCCATATCCCTCTTGGACCAGATTACTCTTCTTTTGTTGACATACTTTACCCATTTATGTCTTAGGAAAGTATGACCAACTCCTTGGACTTTCAAACAGTCTGTTCAATCACTTTTGAACGGAGGGGTTCAGGAGGCCATTATGGACTCTTTTAATCTTCATGTGGGGTCGAACCCCAATAGGTGTGTTGGTAGACTAGTTCCACCTAGGCATTTTGTGTTGCTAAATGGACCCCGCACTGGGTCTTAAACACTTCACATCTCATTTTCGACTTTAATTTGCTATTCTGCAAATTAAATAAAATTGTGTTGTGCCACGTGCGCTTCAAAATTAATTAAACTTTTCTACTTTTAAATACCTTTTTATTAAAAATTTTAAAATCCCCACAAACTAAGACTTACCCGGTCTACAGATCAACCTCTGTTAGTTTTTAGTGCTTGCACTAAGATTACAAGGTTTTGGCCATATAACTAACCCCAGAGCTTTCTGTTTTAAAGCTGCTGCGATGGTCTACCCAACGCCGACTTTTTATGCAATTTGCCGACAAGCCATGAAGCCCAGAATATTGCTCCTACCATTAAGTTTGGAGCCAGAATTGAAGACCTCGAGGTTATCCTCGAGAAGGCCTCATTCGTTGTGATGAAAGTCACCAATCCAGAAGTTCAGGAGCCATCTGCTAAGTTCAACCTGAGCTTTCTTTAGGACTTCCCTTCTTATAAGAAGGCCAAGACTACTGCTACCACTCCGACACCTACCAAGCCTGCTGTTCCCGCTACTGCTAATGCGAAAGAGCTAATGATCATTGAAGATCCGACTGAGGTATTAGCTATCCCGCCATCAATATTTGAAATCGGATTGATTTCAATAACTGCACCACTAACCCGAACTTAAAGGTGAAACCGCAATAGGAGAGTTCAGAGGGCCACTAAAGCTAGGCTCCTAAGGAGATACTCGTTAAGGAAGATCCTCACCAAGACAAATGAGGATCACCGAAAACATATCCACTTCCGAGGGAAAGTAGATTCCATCCTTTAATGGATACTGATAGGTATGAGAGTATTTAGAAAATCACCGCTGTGTTACCATTTCTTCATGGACAAGGTGTGGAGAGAAAGAAACCTGCTCCTATCATCCGATTCAGTTCAGTTTTTCAGAGGCTAGCCGCCAAAGAAAGTTGTTCAGTCAGCAAATTACTTAAATGAGTGGGGCATGCAATATCCCCTTGTATGAAGAAAGAGATTTTAAAAGACGTCATATCCTCCAAATGATCTCAAAAGTCAACTGAAAATTTGCCTACTTGCATTCCCGTTTGGTTTTGCTTGGGAAGCACAAATGATACCACTATTATTACCACTAATTCTACCGCTACCACGACAACAGGCCGTCGGCCGGTTAAGTCACGATTGGGTTCGAGGATCCTACCAATCACCCATTACAAAGACATTCCTAAAATTTCAAAGGAAAAGATGAAGAAATTGCTCAGTGTTGTAGTTGGTCTATACCATGGGGAGCATACTTCCCTTCAACATACCAATGTTTCTGCTAGGACACATTGTCCTGAGACATCATTGTCAAAGAAAAGGTTTTGATACCCATGGTTGTTGTACTGATACAGTCCAGTAAGCTCGCAGGGCAAGATCTTGGAATGAAGCCAGGGTTAAAAGTATCTGACATCGTTGCAGCGATTTCCAGTGAGATGGAGGAGCCAGGAGAGAAAGTCCAGTAGGGTCCTCCAGATCTTAAGTCAATCCAAGAATCAATAATTGAAGAAAAAGTTGAAAAACTCAGAGTCCAGCTTTCTGAGTTGGCTCAGGAATACATAGTTTTTATCGATAATGATGATGAAGATTTTGACTACAATGATTACCTCGAAGAAGATTTCATGGATGTTCATGTCATCGAAACAAGAGCCGCTGCATCTGTGTGCGACGCTCAACCTCTCATTGAAGACAATATCATATATGAACTACATAGGGTTATCCTCCTAAGGGATGAACAAGTCACCCAACTAGAGAAAAGGATAGAAGAGATGGCTACAGCCATGACCGTCATGGCCACAGTTCAAGGACAATCTCAAGTACCACAGTTAGCATCTCTAGAGGTCAACCAACTGGAGATAATACACATTACAGATGAAAGAAAAGAAGTTGCCTCAGCCAACGGAGATGAGCAATAAAAGAAGGATTCTCCATCTGGCACCATGCCAGAGAAGGAGTTTAAATAAATGGTCGAGCAATTTTGAGAGGCCTTAACCCAATCTAAGGGTGGTGCATTAATTATGAAGGGTAGACTTTACTCGAAGGAATTTGATGTTGTACTCTTTCCTAAGGGTTTCGTGTCCCAAAACTTTAAGATATTTGATTGGACTTGAAATCCCAGACAACATATAGCACAATTTTGAGCCAGTTGTGGCAACACAAGAAATAACGAAGCTTTACTCTTCCAACAGTTTGTTAGCAGCTTGTCATGGATTGCCTTCGAATTTGCCCAATGGATCAGTAAAAACACTTGCTAAGATGGAACAATTCTTTGTGAAAAGATTTGCCGGAGTGCAACATCATGTGTCCATAGAAGAGCTCATGATGGAAAAGTAAAAGCCCTGTGAGACTTTGGTGGACTATATTTTGAGGTGGAGAAACCTGAGCATGAAGTGTGAACCTCAGCTACATGAACATCATGTAATTAAGATCTTACTTTAAAGCATCCATTTGCCAGTAGCTTTCATGCTCAAGGGACTCACCATCAAATCCTTTGAGAAGCTACTCAGTAAAACCAGCTGTCTTCAAGAAGTAATCAAACATATGAAATCGCATGAAAAGTTCAAGGCAACCAGAGTGTTTGAAAAGTAATAAGGAATAGTAGCAACTGTCGACAAAGGAAAACAGTCAATGAAGATATATGCAGAAATTTCTCTTCACTCTTCATCACAGCAGCCTCAGAAAAAGAATAGCCAGTCCAACCAGCGACTGCCTCAAGAAGGATCACCTCGAACAGGGAATAAGAAATATCTTTAGCAGAATGATAGAAAATGGTATATTCTTTCAAAGACAAAGTCATATCCAAGATGTTCAGAAGTCCGACAAAAATCTTGAGTTCAGACTACCAGAGCTAAGGAAACCCGAAGAGATCGATAAGAAAGATCAACCAAACTATTGTCTCTACCACTGATTGCTTGGGCACACTATAGAAGAATGTTTCATCTTTAAGGATTGGCTCGAGAAGAACCTTAAAGAAGGGAATATAATGATTCCAAAAGAATATTTAAAAGAATCTGAAAAAGTTTTCATAAATATGATTTCAGCCGAGCCGATCCCTCCGATTGATCCATATACTGGAGAAGATGGATGGAGTACGACTTGGAACGAGCTCAAGAGGGTCCTAAAACAAATCCAAAATTCATCCAAACAATCTTCCGCAAACATTGAAAAAGATGGATGGAATGAAGTTTGGAGAAAATCTTCCAAGAAAATATTAAACCAAATCCAGAACGCGTTAAAACAAACTTTTGTTCAGAATCTTTAGTTTGTCAAGCCTGAGATGAAGATTTTGCCACAAGATCCATCATCGTCATGTCAAAGAGGAAGAAGAACACTACTACGAAGATTTATAACACAGGGGGTAGGATAGGGGATGCCTCTACCAGATCGTTTGTCTTGGATTCGGGAAAGAAAATCCTCAAACCCCTGACTTTGTATGATTATCTTTTCACCCCTCCGGGGTCATAAAAATATAATGATTTTGATTTTAAATACATTTTAAATGTTTCTGGTGATTATATAATTGAATATAACCAATCTAGCTTTGATCTTGATTCCCAAAATGATCCTCAAGTCGTAATTGAGTCCGATGAACTTGCTAACAAGACTGAAGAAGACATCGATAATACCTCTTATGACAGCACCGGGAGCGAGGAGCCAATACTCGTGCATCAGGGTGCACCACTTAACATCAACTTTGATCTTTTCAACAAATAAGAAACACTAGAAGATTCAACAATGATATCCTAAGAATAAGAAATTATAGAAGTAAACTTAAGGAGGGGGAAAATATTGCCCCCAAGAATAGCTCCTACACATAAAGAAAAACAAATAGTAACTCGAGAAGAACTACATCCACCTCCATCAGTGGAAGAACCACACAACCAAGAGAAAATTGGAGGACCATATAAAGTGAATTACAATGTGCTAGCTCATCATAGGAAGTTTCCGGACAGATTAAGCATCTACGATGCTCTGATCCTGTCAAAGGAGATGAAAGCGTCTCTGGTTACAGCTTTGCTTGACCTAGAGGTTTGCTTAGCCCAGTTGGCCAGCACATCCTCAGATGAAATTTTCTCATTGAAAGAATATTCTGGGGTCACCTTCAAAGATGAAGATTTGCGCTCGGTACCACCGACCACAACCGTCCACTCTACATCTCCGTTAACATTGACAGATTTGTGTTGTCCATAGTTTTAGTAGTTCATGGAGCATCTCTCAACTTGATGAGTCTACGTACATTAGCCTATTTGGACATTAAAGCTTAGGAACTTAAAATGATGCAAAGAGGATTCAACCAAAAATGAGAGAGAGCCCGTGGATCCATTACATTGCTTATGAAGAATGGAGAACTAGTAAAAACTGCTAAATTTCATATGATCGACGTCGAGACCTCTTTCAATGCTCTACTTGGTCGACCATGGATTCATGAACACAATATGGTTCCATCGTCTCTACAATAGTGCATCAAGTACTACAAAGAAGGATAACAACATTGCATCAAAGGAGATCTTCAACCATTTTCAATTCATGAAGTTGGTATTCATGAAGATGCCTCCTACTATGCGCCTCCAAAGAAAACTGTCTTCTCTCGTGAAATTGCAACAAACAAAAGTGAAGATTTAGAAGAATCATAAAAAGGAAGCCATTCAACTCCGCTTCAGCGATCCTCCACCTTTGTGTTACGATAAATTGGTGGGGGTTCTTTTAGTGCGCGCACCCGAGGTTTTGGCCGGGGACGTGGACGAGGAAGAACCAACTTAATTGTTGAATGAACTAGGCCAACCATCAACATTGCTGATGAAGACAGCTCCGAAAATGAAATAATGATGCAAAACAGAGGAAACCTCAGTACGAGATATCCTTAGAAGATGCGGAGAAAAGTGAATATGAGACAATATACAATAGGATAAACCGCTATGTGAACACCATGACCCTTACTTTGATTCTCCCCCAAAAGGTTGAGAGTTTAGAGGTCAAGGAAGTTTGTAGCTCTGGTTCAATGCCGATCAAGTTTTATTGTGCTTCTACCTCTGCTAATCTTGAAAATCATGTAAATTTGGATGATCCTAATGAATTAATGGAATTTCCTTTTGGTTATTTTTTGCCAAAACAAATGCCAAAAGATAAATTACAACTTTTTGAAAAATTGTGGAATGTTAGAAGTAGAGCTCCCAACTCAAAAGAGGGCCTTGAATTTGGTACAGTCGGACAAGTCGATGACTCAGAATTTTGCATGGTTGTTCATAGTGAATCAGGAGAGGATTACCTCGATATAAAGGATGACTCTACTGATCAGCTAATAGAAAGCACTCCGCCAGAATTTGAGGAGGAAATTAAATCAACGTTTGATGAATTAAAGGAAATCAACCTCGGGACTAAAGAACAACCCCGAACTACATTTATAAGTTTTTTGTTCAATGATGAAGAATCTCTACAGTTGATCAAATTGTTAACAAAATTAAAAGATTGCTTCGCATGGAGTTATAACAAAATGTCAGGACTGTCAGCAGATGTTGCAGTTAATAAACTCGAGGTAGACAAAGATATGTCCCCAATAAAATAAGCTCCAAGAAGAATGCACCTCAAAATAGAGTAACAAGTAGTTGTAGAAGTGAAGAAATTAATAGACGCCAACCTTGTGCAAGAAGAGCAATACCCCATGTGGTTAGCCAACATTGTACCTGTTAAGAAGAAAAATAAACAAATTCATGTTTGTGTCGACTTCAAGGATTTGAACAAAGCATGTCCATAAGACGAGTTTTAACTACCAATACCAAAAATGATGGTAGATATCGCTTCAACACATGAAATTTTCTCCTTCATGGACGGATTGTCAGAATACAACCAAATCAGATGGCTTTCAAGGATGCAGCACTTACAACCTTCAGAACACTGATTGGAATTTTTTGCTACATAGTTATGTCGTTCGGCCTAAAGAACGCTGGAGCAACATATCAACATGCAATGATGAAGATTTTTTATGACCTCATTCAAAATCAAGTAGAATGCTATGTGGATGATTTGGTCATCAAAATCAAACAATATATAAACCATTTATATGATTTGAGGATCGTGTTTGAACGGTTATGATAAGACGACCTTAAAATGAATCCCTTAAAGTGCGCCTTTGGCGTTACCTCTGGGAAGTTTCTAAGAATCGTTGTCCATCATCAGAGAATCGAGATTGACCCAGATAAGATTAAGGATATTTTGGAAATGCCTCCTCCTAAAACCTTGAAATAACTACATTCCTTCCAAGGGAAGTTGGCATATCTGAGATGCTTTATTTCTAATCTCTCAGGTAGGTGCCAGCCCTTCTAGGCATTAATTAAAAAGGACGCAAATTTTTTTTGGGAAGAGAAATACCAGTGGGCTTTTGAGAACATCAGACAATATTTATGACACCTCCCGTTTTGGCAGCCTCTATCCCAGGGAAACCATTGAAACTTTATAACGCGGCCTTAGACGACTCTCTTGGAGCCCTCTTAGCCCAAGATAATGATGAGGGTAAAGAAAATGCAATCTACTATTTGAGTCACCATCTAATACAGATAGAGATAATGTATCCGCCTATTGAGAAGCATTGGCCAGCGTTAATTTTTACCACCCAAAAACATAGACATTACATGCTCTCTTATAAGATTACCCTAATTTCAAAAGTTAAATTGTTGCAATATTTGATGACCCGACCAACACTCTTCAGACATCTAGCAATATGGTTAATGATCTTATTGCAATTTGATATAAATTTTGTTCCCCTCCGTGCTATCAAGGGATATATTCTAGCATACTTCCTCGCTGCACACCCACTGCCAGCTGGGTCCCCTCTCAACAATGAACTACCAAATGAGCAGATAATACAAATGGAATTCTCCAGTGCACAATGCTGGGAAATGTACTTCGGTGGTGCTTCATCAGCCAGGAAAGACAAAGGATCAGGAAAGTCATACCAGGTAAAGACGGGATCATTTTGATCTTTATCATGCCAGATAAGGGTACGCTGAGGTTATCATACCACCTGATAGAACCGTGCACCAACAATGAAGTAGAATATGAAGGCTCAATCACCGTGTTGGAGTTGGCAATCTCGATGGGTATAACAGACATTGTCATCTATGTCGACTCATAACTCAGCATCCAGTAAGTCGTCGGACAATTCAAGATCCTAAAACCAAGATTAGCAGAATATCACAGATACGCAATAAAGGTGCTGGAACAGATTCCTTATGTGACATTCTACGGGATTCTTAGGGGAGATAACGCCCATGTCGACGCTCTAGCAAAACTCGCTAAAGAGCTAGCTTGTCCCACGGAGGATTCCATCAAAATCATAGTGCAAGGAAGACAAATTTTGTCTTAAATTAACCTTGACAACCTACACAAGCTAGGAAAAGAAGAAATAATGATTGTGGTTGTGAATATCAATGAAGATTGGCATAAGCTATTATTGACCTCATTTTTGGTTGAGGTTTAGTTTTTCCTCTTTAGTAGCGTAGGGTCTAGCCATACGACTTTTCTTGTTGACTATTCCTAGAAAACTAGACATGGAACCCTAACCATTAGAAATTCCAAACCCTTCTCCACTCAGCTTGAAGTTCCACAAATTGCTCTCAACCTCTAAATACTTAGTAGGTGGGGTCACTGTGGGGGAAACTCAGGATGAGTCACATTTAGGATTGCTGGACCTTAGGGTTGACCCTGGGTGTTGGTCTGGAGCTAAGGTACTCACTACACTCATCTTCACCCACAATCACTCATAACCCTGAACTCAAATTTCTAGCTTAGATCCCTTGATCTTCTGGGATACTCATGTAGATGGTCCCCTAAACCTACTAGCCCTAGGGCCATAGTTTAGTTAAGACCACTATGTAGAGGACCCAAAATGGGGTTTCCTTTTGTCCATGGCTTATTGGTGAGGGTTGGTACCTCAACTCTGCCAAAATACCCATCTTGGCCTTTTACCCCTAAAACACCCCCAAATTATCAAAATACCCCTCTTTCACCCAAAATTCTAAAAATTCCAAACAAATCCTAGAAAATCCTAATAAATCCCAATTATTCTCAATTTCATTTCTCTTAACTACCCCATGACCCAATTTGGCCAATTTGACCATCTTTAACCAAGATCCCCAAATTGCCCTTTAAAGACCCAAATTTCCCCAAATCCAACTCAAATGTCCATCAATTTGATCTTAATTGACCCCAATTCCAATCCTAAACTAAAATTCACTTTTGATATGACCAAACTAAACCAAATCCAAGCTCAATTGGTCCATGATTTGAGCCCAATTTTGATTTGAGTCAAAACCCCAATTTTGACCATATGACCTAATCTCACCAAATTGAACCCACAGCCTAGTCAATTGGCCTCAATTAATGTTGTAAAATCTTTATAAAGTTCCCATACATCAGAATCAACCATCAATTGGCATTGGTGAAGCCTCAAATCCATTTGATTTTGGCCTAAATCCAAAATTCCCAAATTTAGCCCCTAATTGGCTAAGTCCCTAAATTTCACCCAATTGATGGCCTTAACCTCCAAATTGGCATCCAATTCATGTTGGAAACTCTTCATGAAGTCCCTATTGACCATTTACAATAATCAATTTGGACTTAGCCCAAGGCTAACCCAAGCTAGACCCAAGCCTAGCCCAACATGACCAAATTGATTAAAGTTCAAAATTCCTTCAAATTAACCCTTCAATTGAACTAAAAAACAGTTCCATCTTTCACCAAAGTTGTTTCTTATGATCATATACACCAAATGAAACAATTATTTGGGCCAATTTACTTGGCTAACCTAACCCAAACCCAAGTTTTGGTCATTTGCACCCACTTGGACCCATACACTAAATGTGACCTAACCACCTTAAAGCCACCAAATTAACTCCACCACAGCCATTAGTTGGACTTAGTGACCAGTCCAAACACCATGAAATCACCTAAATCAAGCCATGGACCAAAGGTCCCCCAAATTAAGGGATCTTATTTCCAAAAATGCACATGCTTAAGATAACTTTGTCAAATCCAAACACATTTGCATTAAATTGTTGTGATGGATTCCTCTGGGTTCCCTGAGCTCCTAGCCACCTCCCCCTGGCCGGCCGGCCAGCCTAGTGGCCGGAAAAGCCCAAAACCGAGAGCCACCCCCATGGCATCTCACCCAAATCAAACCTAGAGGCCAGTTCATCTAAATCAAACTATGGAGCTCCTCTGCCCTCCACCTAAGCACCACAATGCACCCAAACTTATGCCCTGAGAGCCACCCCATGACCATTTTTATAAAAACTCACCTCCCACGGCCATGGAAGGTGTGCTGAAATTTCCTTAGAGAAGCCTCCCCAAACTTCATACAGAGCTTCCCTAAGATTCCTCAGTGCATTCCAACCATTTTTCCTCACCCATTCCTGTTGTCGGAGCTCAATTTTGAGCTTGAAACCTTGCCGAAAACCAGGACAAAACCCAATACACCTCCACACTCCATCAAACTACAATTGCTTGTGCCCACACCTTCACAAGAGTGAAAGAAGCCAAAGACCCATAAAATTCCCCTTCCACAGAGCCTCTACCATAGCTCTAGACCAACACCTGAAATCAAGCTTGGTCAAATTCATACCTAGACCTTACTCCAAGACCAGGGACTCAATCCCTAGTCTCCTTGGACCCCAACGAACGTGTCGAGCACCTCTGATTGAAGCCTCCCTTCTCAGAGCAAAGGTGTAAAACTTCTCCTTCTCCCGAGCTTATTTTGATTCTCCATTTACTTAAGCTTGATTTCATGGCATCTTAACCGTATGGATGTGTTTGTCTCACTTAGATGAGTTCATAGGATCAAACCCGAAGTGATTTGGTTGAGTCTAGGCCGAGATCTCAAGGTTTTAGTGTGGATGGGCACGGGATCATCCTATCGGGGGCGATGACGAGGAGTCGTTCGATCGAGCGTGTATTAAATGGATGGGGGAGATCAAGTCGGACAACACTTCGGGACATAAACAGAGGGCCGAGCAGCAAGTTACGTGGACTGCGGCGCCTAACCAGAGTGCGCCACACATGCTTTCGGAGCCGTCGTAGGTTGAGGTGGCACGCGCAGTTTAAATAGAAAAATAGGGGTATTTTCTTATTTATTTAATCCCCGAAACTTAAAAAAAACATAACTTTGTGTAGAAAAATAAAAAAAATAAAATAAAAATACCCTTTTGCTCAGTGAACAGAGAAGAATAATGTGAAATAATTTTCAAGTCCATTTGATGTATAAAATATTTTTAATTAATTAAACACTATTTGGAATCATTTGATTCTCCATGCATATTGACACATCATCTTGGTTTGAAATTTTGACATGTTGTAGCCTCTGTTAGAGGAAGTATTCTACGATTTTTTCAAAGTCGGAGAAGGTCCATATATAGAGACCCATATTTTTCAAGTTATTTCACATCATTTCCTTAAAATAATCATGGAAATTAGCATATTGGTTATTAAATCCCAAGAAAATTTTGGAAGGCCCACCATGACCAGAGAAATTAATTTCATGGGACAAGTCATTTAAAACATCCTTAAATTTTCCAAATACTAAATTACTAAGATAATTAATTTTGGAAAATTTAAACATTTAAATGACTTGATTTTTAATCTCACTATGGTGTATGATCCAGAGAACTCATCATAAAAATTTCAAAATATTTTGAGTTCATTTGACAACTTAAATTGATTTTTTAAAGATAAATATCACTCTTCGCATTTAAATAATTTTTAAAAATCAAAATATAACTCAAAAAATTATGAAACTTAGTTTTTTGAGTTCTCTGTGATCAGGGGTATTTTATAAAAATAAAATAATATTTATAATAAAAACTTGATTTTTAACCTATTTTAAATATTTAAAATAATTAAAAATCCATAAAAATCACAAAAATAATAAAACTCATGGAAATGTTCTAAATTGTTTTCTAATCACTTATGAACAATTAGAATATTATTCCTAATTTTCTAAATAAAGATATTCATTTTCAAAGCTTAAAAATAATCTTTAAAGGCTAAAAATGAATTTTTCACTAAAATAATTTTGATAAATCAAGAAGAAATCAAAAAAATATAAAATTTGCTTCTGTGAGTTTTCTGACATTATGGAGATTTTTAAAAAATATAAAACTTAATTTTCACCACTTAAAATATTTTATTTTTATTAAATAACCCAGAAATTAAAATAATTGTAATAAATCACATGGAATTCAAAAAATTGTGAAATTTGGTCTAGAGGCTTCTCTGATCTCAGTCTACCTCCAGAAAAAATTTCAAGGGATTATAATTTACCTTGGTCAAGTTAGGAATTTTCTTTGAAAAATCCTATTTTTGCATTAAAATAATTATATAAATTAAATTAAACTTTGAAAAATCACATTTTCTCCTCTGATGTCTCAATGGACCAATGAATGAGGTAGGATAAAAACTTAAAAGTCATTTGAATTGAATTTGACAAATTATGAAGTGTTAGAACCTTAGGGGCAAATGTGTAATTTTGGAAATTTTGCCTTAATTAACATTTAGGCTTAATCCAATGAGGGAAAATGGGTAACCTCTGATGTTAATCAATTTATTTGATGCTTGAAACACAAGGGGTTAATTGGTAGAAACCAATTTCACTTCCTTAATTAAGATTAATAAATTTCTAGATTATTAAAATTTGAAAGTTTATTAAAATTAAATGATCCTGGACTTAGGGGTATGACTTTTGAAGTCAAAAATTAATCAATTTAATACCCCTACTTTGCTTTTCAAATAGAATCCTAATCATGAATCATGACCACTTAAAGCTTAACCTTTTCAAAACTAATTGAGACACTCATCTAGGTCTTAAGGGCTTAGTGGTGGCTTAGGCCAAATCAAAATTGACTAAATAAGGATTAGAGAAGTAAACATAATCAAACATCCTTGAAACACCACTAAGCCCAATTAGGTTTTAAAATTTGGCTGTGTTCAAATTACACTAACTTGCCCTTTTAAGGGTCTTCACCCACATAATTTTAAAATAAAATGACAAATGATAATTACCCTATTCTTAGGAATAATATAGACATCAATGTTCACTGAATAATAAGGGTATTTTCAGGATGAATCATTAAGCAACATAATAAGTTTAAATGGACTCGAGGCTTTTCACTAGTTGATGAGAGGGAGGCATGGACCTGCTTTCCCCTCCTAACTCGTCGGATACCTCAGTGGCCTATTAAACTTAATATTCTTCGCTCAATGAAATCATCCTTAATTAAACTTTTAAGGACTCACCAAGATATGACATAGGGTTAGGAAATATACCAAAATTTTACCTTTCATGCTCTTCATAAACTGCCTTAACATGCATTTCAAGTTTCAGGTGGTGGAACGAGAACACTCGTCAGGTACACTTTTACAGTTTATAGTACAGTTTTTCTTCCGCATTTTCCTTACATGTTTCATGCTTGCATTTACCTACATAAACTTGCATGTTAACCAAAACCATAACCTGAAATCAAAACTAAAATCAACCAAGATAAAATTCACCGCCACAACATTCAAAATATAAAACAACTCAAAATTTAATCACAAATATCACATAAAACTACAACTTCAACTAAAGTAAGACGTCTCTATCAGATGATCAGGAATCCCTCAGAGGAGGTAACCTACGGTTGCTAACGAGGCTTCCCACCGTTTAAATGAAATTATGGAACTCATTAGGTTGAGTTTAGTAAGTTCATTTAAACTAAGTGAATCCAATAGAAAATAGTGGTGTCGGAACGAGGGAACCATAGGATCCTAACCGGTGTCGCTCTAATCAACTTTAATATGCCCTCATAAAATTTAAAGGACTTCAACCATAAGGCGACCTGATTTGACATTATAACTCAACACACTAGAAAACTCAAACTCATCGCGGCAGGAGCTTGGAGCTAGCATGGTGGGCAGCACGGCCATCTTCAACAACAAAATATGTCTTCCCCACCTAAACCAATCTTCCTTCCTTAGATTTAAATAACAAATCCATAAGATTTCGAGGATGCTTGCTTATGCAACGTAAATCCTCACCTTATCTTTAGGCCTTTGCATAGCCCTGCTATACAATAAAAGCCCTAACTTGTCTTAGGATTCTGAGGTTATCGTTTGTCAAGAACTAAATCCTCACATCTTCCAGGCTATTTGTGTGATCATTTCACATGAATGTAAGCCCTAACTAATAAAATTGGCAGGATGAAACACCTAAATATTTCTCCTCAAAACTGAAGCCAAACATTAGGATAGCTTGGGAAGTCACCGAGGTTCTCCTCTAGATCCATGACATCCCCTAGTTCTTCTTTCTTTGGATTCTACAATAAAATGTTCCAAATTTGAACCAATCCACTTTCATACCTCTACATCTGATTTCGTTGAAGAGTCCCACCCTTTGAAATTCCTTGAAGATAATTTTTCTTGATTTTTATCGAGAGTCTTTTTAAGTGACTTTGGTCATTTAAGATGTAATTAACTATAGGGGCTTGCCCTTATAGGAAGCATGTCCGAACCCAGCTTAATATAAACCCTATTTAATTCTTTATATTAAAAAGGGGAATTTGTCGGCAAATACAAAGGTTTCGTAGACCAAACGGACGTCATACTTTCCTTAGTTTTTTTTATCAAGCCTCTTCCTCAAGTCTTGTGTTTATTCTTCGGGATAGATACAGGATTTGAGGTACAGTGCTCTTTCATTTTAAACTATTAAAAATATGGGGCAGTTTGATTTCATACTTCAACGTCCTTCCGAAGAGTGCGATGGGATTTTGATTCCAGCGGCCGACAGCTTCTTATGGGCAACTCCCCACAAACCAACCCGAAATATTGCCGACAGCTATTGATAGAATATTTGCAAAACTGGAAAGCTGCCAGAAGACAAGTCAGTAGCACACCATATCACAAATGGGGCTATGTCGTATGCTCTAGTAGGAGATGTCCTTTACAGAAAATCATTCAATCAAATGTGGCTACGATGCCTAAACAGAGTCGAAGCCCAAAATATAGTCAAAGAAGTACATGTGTGGCGCTCATCAGTCAGGGCCAAATATGAAAATGAAGATTAAAATACATAGATATTATTAACTAGCAATGATGTCTGATTGCATGGATAAAGCTAGAAGATGTCAGCAGTGCCAAGTGCATGGGGTAGTCTTGCACCAAACTCCGAATGTACTACACCCAACTGTTGTCATGTGGTCATTCGAGTGTTGGGGCACGGACATAATAGGTCTGATAGACCCTCCATCCTCCAAAGGACACAAATTTGTACTTGTCATTATAGACTATTTCTCTAAATGGGCAGAGACAGTGCCGTTACGAGAGCTTATAGCACAACACGACCTTCAATTCTTCAAAAGCCAAGTCGTCTACCGTTTTAGTGTACCGCAAAGAATAATTTCCGACAATGGGACAACTTTTAAAAGCATAAAAATCAACAATTTCATCAAAAGACACGGGATAGATTGGAGATACTCTACAATTTACTATCCCAGAGCAAATGACCTGACCGAAGCCTTCAACACGACATTAATACATATTTTAAAGATAACACTAGTAAAAAGTAAAAGGGATTGGCATAACAAACTGTTAGAAGCCTTGTAGGCCTACCGGTTGATGTTCAGGACTCCCACTTAGTTTACACCCTACATGCTTGTGTACGGGCCTGAGGCCGTGCTACCATTAAAATTCAGATGCTCTCTCTGAGAGTCGCTGTTGCCAACCAACTCACAACAGAAGAAAGTGTAAAAATCAGACTTGAAGAACTAGAGAGTCTTGAAATAAGATGACTTGAAGCACACCAAAATTTGAAACTTTACAAGGCAAAGATGGTACACGCTTATGACAAATTAGTCCGCCAATGGACATTCAAAGTTGGTGACCTCATCCTCGTGCTCAAAAGTCTTATTCTTGAACACCGAAAGATAGGTGAATAATTCAAGCCAACTTGGGAGGGACAGTTTGTCATTGAAAAGCTTTGCATAGGAGGAGCCTACCAATTAGTAGATTTTCGGGGTGAAAGACCTATGCTACCAATCAACAGAAGATACCTGAAGACATACTACGCAACCTGATGTTACTTTCCTTCACTTGATTTGAAATTTTGACATTTTGATTGTTTTGGGGTTATTTATGTGGTCGAACGTTTGTGACCGGGTCAAAAAATTCTTGTAATAAAATTAACCTCAACATAATAAAAATTTTTGAAAATTTCACACTTAGTTTTCTCTTTTTAAACTTAATATCCTACTAAATTAAACAAAATGCACACATAAATAAACAATTTTCTCACCAAAACAAACTAAAATTTTCTATAATAAATACTTTTTTTTGTTCTTATTCACGCTAAGCTTTAGCTCACTGACATTTTCCCTGTCTTCTGTAGAGAAATGTCAGGCCAGAGGCTAATCGTTGACTTTAAAGATGGCTCGAACCTCACACTCAATGAGGAGATGGCGCCACAGGGCGGTACTATAGACTTTCAAATGGAATTTAGTCAAGTCAACATGGATTATGAAAGGCCTCTAATGGATGTCGTCAGCCGACGGGAAAAAGATGGGCAACCCTCACTGCTAAGGTTGAACACCAATGACAATTCATCACTGAAGGAAATGAATGTGATGGTGCAATAAGACCTGATCGAGCCAGCCGCCTACCTTCCATGATAGCTACACTGACCGGAGGCCTAGTCTTTCCGATAATGGAAGGCTTCCAGAAATGCCAGTCACCGAAAGCATAGAGCTACACTATGAAGAACTCAGCGTAGAAATGCCAGTCACCGAAAGCATAGGGCTTTCTTATGAGAAGAAAGAAGACGCCAGAAAGTGATGGAGAACTCACTTACTCCTATTTCTAAAGGAAATATTTATGATCTAGGCATGAAATGGACCTCCTCCAGCCTGCCTGCTACAAATGAGGAGTCCATATTTGTTACAAAGCTAGAAATACTACCAGCTTTAGATGTTTTGTGTAAAAGTTGCCCTACCTATAATGTTGAGATACCAACACAAGCGTCAGCTACAGGGGCATTCGTGGAGTGCCCAGACTACAATGTCCTACATCTACAACACTACAACACTTCCAAGGAGTATGCATCTAATGTTGAGGGATCTCAAATTGCTGATTACTTGATGGTTGTAGAGCCATATGTCCCGAGGGGTATAGAGCCATACGTCCCATCAGACGCAGAGGCATACATTTTGCTGCAGATTGAAACGGCAACAGCTTAGGTTCCCACCACCATTGAAGTAAGGGAACATCCTTGATAGCCACCGATCATAAGTACGACAGAATACTATAGAATAAGCAAAGTAAATAAAAGGGACTTCGAGTTCTATGAAGCAGTGCAAGGGAGGTTCATCAATATATTAGAGGGATTGTAATTATACATCAAGGTCTTCTCAAAAAGCAATGAACGAAACATTCTTGACTGCAGTTTTAACCTGCGAGATAGAGGTTGAGTAGGCCTACTTATGGAAAAAACCAATTCTGAGCCAAGAAAGTGGATGCGAGGAAAGGGGAGGATCACTATCCAGTGCGGCTGCTGCTATAACTTTACCAACGATAGATAAGGAAATCCTCCTTGGATTCTCAGACACAATCAGGTGGATCCACTACCTTCAATCATAAAGTGGATGATTAAGAGAATAGTCAGATGGAATAAACTGCCAACTAACTACATCCCTAACAGTTATATTTTTTACATATATGATGAAGGAGATTGCATACCTCCGCACATTGATCATCATGACTTCGTGAGGCCTTTCTACACTATCTCATTCATGAGCAAAAGCAATATCCTATTTGGAAATGAAATAGATCCATTGATCCTGGCAAATTCAGAGGAGCTATAGAAATTCAACTGCCTATTGGTTCAGTGCTAGTCCCGCCAAACACTGTATTCTAGGGGTGCGACCGTAGGGAGTCCATGACCTTTCAGCTATTGGACAAAAGTAAAATTCCATATGGATTTCAACCAGATCCAGAATTGGAGGAACTGCTACAGTACGAGCTACGAGAGGGTTGCACCTCTAAGCAAATATGAAGAGAACTCTTGTCGTGTATCGTGGCTTAGAAGGTCAACTCGATCAGTGCTTTCCCCTTCAAAGACAGACATTCAGAGGATTCCTTTCCACTTTGTTGCACTACATTACAGTAGATATGATATGTATTAGACATGCTCAGTTTATGATATGTACTTGGCATGGCCTATTTTTGGATGTATTTTGATGCAATCTGTGCATTGTACTTCTTGAGGCTTTGGCCTACTCTCAACCTGTGACAATTATTGGAGCAGATGATTGAAGTTTCTTTTGAAAATTTGTTTATTTGTTAAATTGTCTTTTTGTGTGATGGATAAAAGCCACGGACCATGTGTTGGTTCGGGATTACAATGAATAAAGGACAAAACAACAAAATTTTTGACGATAATAAAATTCAAATAAAAAAATGTAATAATAATAACAAACAAACAATAAAACAACTCTCTTTTTGAAAAAAATCAACCAACTAAAATTTAATTTTGAAAACATATTTTGAAAAGTTAAATATGATAAAAATAACTAGAAAATAAAATTAATTTGTTGAGTTGATTCTCTCGATTTCGAGGTCTCCTACTTTTTACTCGCGCAGCACAACTACCTTTGTCTGCACAAATTCTCTTA
Source organism: Phalaenopsis aphrodite (assembly GCA_003013225.1). Lineage (NCBI taxonomy): Eukaryota > Viridiplantae > Streptophyta > Magnoliopsida > Asparagales > Orchidaceae > Phalaenopsis > Phalaenopsis aphrodite. The sequence continues at coordinate 197,495 of NEWO01000432.1, read as the reverse complement.
ATATCCTCGTGGAATTTCACGATCTGCCAAAACCACACAAAATTTCACAAATCTTGTTCAACAATGTCAACCTTTGAGCACGACATATGTCTTTGGATTCAACAACACCAATTCTCATCTTAGAATCAGTCCCTAACTTCTAATTAACTCTTTTCGAGCCCGGTCCATAACTTCTGACTATCTCTTTTGAGATTGCTTCTTAACTTTCAACTCTTATTTTTAAATCAGTCCTTAAATTATGATTCCTTCCTTTTATGGTTGGTCCTTAACTTCTGACTCTCTTTTGAGATTGATCCTTAACTTTCAATTCTCATCCTGGAATCAGTCCCTAACTTCTGATTCACTCTTTTGAGGCCGGTCCTTAACTTCTCACTCTCTTTTGAGGTTAATCCTTAACTTTTAATTCTCATCCTGGAATCAGTCCCTAACTTTTGATTCACTCTTTTGAGGTTGGTCCTTAACTTCAAACACTCTTTTCTTGATTGATCCTTACCTTTCAATTGTCATTTTGTAATTAGTCCTTAACTTCTGATTTCCTCCTTTCAAGGTCGGTCCCTAACTTCTGATCCTAACTTTTGAGATTGATCCTTAACTTTCAATTCTCATTTTTGAATCAGTCCCTAACTTCTGGTTCACTCTTTTGAAGTCGGTCCCTAACTTCCGATCCTCTCTTTTGAGATTGATCCTTAACTTTCAATTCCCATTTTGGAATCAGTCCCTAACTTCTGATTCACTCTTTTGAGGTTGGTCCTTACCTTCTGAATCTCTTTTGAGATTGATCCTTAACTTTCAATCCTTATCCTGGAATAAGTCCCTAACTTCCGATTCACTCTTTTGAGGTCGGTCCTTAACTTCTAACTCTCTTTTTGAGATTGATCATTAACTTTCAATTCTCAGTTTTGAATCAGTCCTTAACTTCTGATTCTCTCTTTTGAGGTCGGTCCTTAACTTCTAACTCTCTTTTCTGATTGATCCTTAACTTTCATTACTTATCGTGGAATCAGTCCCAAACTTCTGAGTCACCCTTTTGAGGTCGGTCCTTAACTTCCGACCCTCTCACTTAAGATTGATCCTTAACTTTCAATTCTTAATTTGAAATCAGTCCCTAACTTCTGATTCCCTCTTTTTGAGATCAGTCCCCAATTTCTAATCCTCTTTCTGACTTTCTTTTTGGAATTGATACCAAAATTTCAATTCCCACCTCAGGGTCAGCACTTAGATATTGATTCCCATTTTCTATAAACATCTAAAATCTGATAACTCAAAACCCACTCCCCAATCCTCAGCGAGAGTTCCTAATTCTTGATTTCGATCAAATATCCACCTGCTAATATCATTTGTTGACCTCACTTTTGGTTGAGGTCTAGTTCTTCCTCTTTAGTATCCTAGGGTCTAGCCATAGGTTTTTCCTGTTGACTATTCCTAGAAAACTAAAAAAGGAACCCTCACCATTAGAAATTATAATCTCCTCTTTACTCAACTTGAAGCTCTACATATTGGTCCTAACCTCTAGCACTTAGTAGGTGTGGTCAATATGAGGGACCTCAAGGTGAGTTCCCATAGGACTGCTTTCCCATAAGGTTGACTCAGGGTGTTGGTCTAGAGCTAAGGCAATCACTACAATCACATTGCTCACAATCACTCAATACCCTAAACCCAAAATTCCTTGACTTTGATCCCTTGATCATTTGGGAGACTCATGTAAATGGTCCTCTAAACCTACTAGCCCTAGGTTGGGGTTTAGCTAATACCAGTACATAGAGGACCCAAATGGGGTTCCCATTGGTCCATAGCTCATTTATGGTGGTTGGCACCCCAATTCTACCAAAAATACTCAACTTGGTTTTTTGCCACTAAACTCTCCCAAATTACCTAAGTACCCTTGAAATCTTAAATTTGGCCAAAATTCTCAAATTTATCCAAAATACCCAAATTTGTTCAAAAATTATTTCAAACCTTTTGAAAACATCCAAATTACCTAAAATCACCAAAAAATTATCAAATTACCAAAAAGCCCCTCCTAAGCCTAAAATTTCAAAAATTCTAAAAATCCCAAAATTTCTCAAAACCTTCCAAATATTCCCAATTTCATTTTTCTCAACTACCACATGACCTAATTTGTCCAATTTGACCATTTTGACCAAAACCCCCAAATTGCCTTTAAAGACCCAATTTTCCCCAAATTTACCTCAAATGTCAATCAATTTAGGCCCAATTTTCCTTAATTTCAATTATGAACTCAAATTCACCTTCCATATGACCAATATAAACTAAATCCAAGCTTAATTGACCCATTCTTTGAGCCCAATTTTGATCTAAATCAAACCCCCAGTTTTGGTCATATGACTTAATCTCACCAAATTGAACCTATAGCCTACTCAATTTGCCACAATTTATGTTGAAAACTGTTCATAACTCTCCTACACATCAGAATTTAACTTCAATTTGCCTTTGTGAAGCCCTAATTTCATTTAATTTTGACTCAAGTCCAAAAGCCCCAATTTAGCCCTAAATAGGCCATACCTCAAAATTCCACCAAATTGATTTCCTTAACCCCAAAATTTGCACCCAATTTATGTTGAAAACATTTTATCACATTTATATTGACCATTCGCAATAATCAATTTGTACTTAGCCCAAGCATAGCCCAATCTAGACCCAAGTCTTGCCCAAGAGGCCCAAATTGACCAAAATCCCAAAATCCTTCAAATTGGGCCACCAATTGAGCTCACAATCATTTCAAGTCTTCACCAAAAATATTCATGAAAATCATATACACAATTTTGATCAATTAATTGGGCTTAAGATCATGGATATTCTAGCCCAAACCCAAGCTTTGGCCATTTTCACCCTCATGGACCTCTTCAAAAAAAATTAACTTAGCCATGTCAAATTGTCCAACCAAAGATCACCACAACCATTAAGCCCTTCCTTTGGACCAGGCTAAACCTTAAAAAACCCACCAAACCAAGTTATGGACCAATGGGTCCCTAAATTAATGGATTTATGCCCATATTTGGGCCTTAAGCCAAAAATACTCACCATTATGACTAACCCTTGAGGGGTAAGTGATAATTGAACCTCCACATGGCTAACCTGACCTCTTGGCCAGTTCTCCTATCCTTACCGATCGGCCTAGGGGCAAGAAAACACAAAAATCATGAGCCACCTCCCCTAAATCCAAGCCCAATTCAAACCTTGAGGCCACCTCAACCAACTTTAAGTTTAGAGCCTCTCTTCCCTCCACATAGGCAGCACTTTGCACACTTCAATTGACCCACAGAGACATCAATGACCATTTTTATAAAAGCTCACCTCCATGGCCTAGGGTAGAGTTGCTGAAATTTTCTCAAAGAGAGACCTCCAACTTGATCCCACAGCCTCTTTGAGTCCTCCTCGGCTCAAGCCAACCATTTTCCCCCACTGATCCCCACTGTGGAAGCTCAATTTTTAGCTCAAACTTCTACAAAAACTAGGACAAAATTCCTCATAGCTTCACAGTCCACTAAACTCCAATTAAACTCACCCACACCATCACTACAGTGAAAGAAGAAGAAGCCCCATCAAATCCCCGTCATACAAAGCCCCTAGCATAGCTCTAGACCAACACTTAAAAATGAGCTTGGTCGAATTCATACCTAGACCTTTCACCAAAGCAAGAGGCTCAATCCCTAACCTCTGTGGACCTCCACGAATGTGCCGAGCACCTCTAATTGAAGCTTCCCTTCTTAGAGCAAAGGTATTGAACTTCCCCTCTTCTTGAACCTATTTTGATTCTCCATTTGATTATGGTTAGTTTCATGGCTAGTTTATTGTATGGATATGTTCTATTAGTCAAGACGAGTATTTAAAAACATAATTCACTTCACTTAATTATAAAATGAGTGAAATATCAAGGTTTGAAAATGAACGGTTCTTGAGCTAAGGCATTGGGGATGATGACCACACATCGTTGGATTGCACGTGTATCGTATGGACGGTTCTGATCGCACCGGATAGAGAGACATAATGAAAGGGCGGGAAGCATGGCTGCTGTCATGGAAGGCGGTGTCAAATGGGAGCGTGCAACGTGGAGCTTCGGAGCCGTCGTAGCTTGACGCGGCGCCGCATCACATAAGTAGAAAAATAGGGCTTTTCCTGATTTATTTAATTCCCAAAACTTTAAAAATTCATATCTTGGTATACAAAATTACAAAAATAAAATAAAAATACCCTCTTGCTCAGTGAATAGAGAAAAACAATGTGAAAATGGTTTAAAGTTCATTTGATGCATATTTTAATTTTGATTAATTAAATATTATTTTGAGTCTTTTGATTCTCCTTGCATGTAGATATTTTACCATGGCTTGAACTTTTGGCACGTTGTTGCCTCTATCTTAGTGAACATTCTCTGAGTTCTCCAGAGTCAGAGGAGATCTCTAGACAGAGATCCATATTTTTCAAGTTTATGTTTATTATTTGCATAAAGTAATCATACTAATTATCATGTTGCTTAGAAAATTTCAAGAAATTTTTTTAAGGTTTGTCATGACCAAAGAACCCTTTGAAAAATGTTTCATGAGCCAAGTCATTAAAAAGGCACTTAATTTTTACATACACTAAAACACAAAGAAAATCAATATTGGGAAACATAAACATCTAAATGACATGATTTTAACTCTCCACTATAATTTGAAGTTTAGAGAACTCTCCATAAAAATTTCAAACATTTTGAGCTCATTTGATAACTCAAATTGATTTTCTATGTTAAGTGTCATTTTTAACACTAAAATGATTTTAATAATTAAAATATAACTCAAAAATTATAAAAATTAGTTTTTGGAGTTCTCTTTGATTAGAAGAATTTTATGAAAATAAAATGGTAATTAAAATAAAAACTTCATTTTTAGCCTATTTTTAATATTCAGATAATTAAAAAATTATAAAAGTAATAAAAAATAAAAAAAATAATGAAAATGTTCTAAATTGTTTCCTAAGCACTTAAAAACAATTAGAATATTTTTCCTAATTTTCTAAGTGAGGATTTTGAATTTTGAAGCTTAAAATAATTTTTAAAGGCTAAAATGGTATTTTTCACTAAAATAATTCTAACAATTCAAAGAAAAATCAGAAAAATGTGAAATTTATTTCCTAGTTTCCTTGACATCATAAATATTTAATGAAAATATAAACTTAATTTTCCACATTTAAAATATTTTATAGTTAATAAATGCTCCAAAAAATAAAATAATTCTAATAATTCAAATAAAACTCAATAAATCATGAATTTTGGTTCCAATGATTCTCTGGTTTAATTCTACCTCCAGTATAAAAATTCAAAGAATTAGGCTTTACTTTGGTCAAGTTATGGATTTTTCTTTAAAAAATCCTATTTTTGCATAAAAATAAATATGTAAATTAAATTAAATTAAATTTTGAAAAATCACATTCTCTTCTCTGATGTCTTAATTGACCCATGATTAGAGTGGGATAAACATTCCAAAGTCATTTGAATTAAATTTGACAAATTATGAAGTGATAGAGCCTTAGGGGTAAAAGTGTAATTTTGGAAATTTGTCAAAAACCAATCTCACTTTTATTAATTAAAGGATAAATTTGTAATTTCCTTAAATTATTAAAATTTGGAAGTCTAGTCAACCAAATGTTCCTAGACTTAGGGGCATGATTTTGGGTGTTGATAACTCACCAATTTAATACCCCTATTTAATGATACAAATGACTTTTAAAAATTTTGATAATGAATCATCAGCACCTAAAAATTCAATCTTTTCAAAAAAATAATAACTAAGATATATAACAAAATATTAAGGGCTTAGTAGTGACCTAAGCTTAATCAAATTTGATTATATGAGGATTAGAAAGTAAACATAATTAAAGTTGAACACCTTTAAAACACTACAAGCCCAAATTAAAAATTTGGCTAAGTGACTTAATGACATTAACTTGCTCCTTTAAGGGTCTTCACCAACATAATTATCAAATTAAATTATAAGTATTTAATTTTAAACATCAATGTTCATTGAGCATTGTAGGTATTTACAGGATGGGTTATTAAGTTTAAATGAGCTCGAAACTTCATCAGACATAATAAGTTTAAATGAGCTCGAAACTTCATCAGACAGTGAGAGGGAAGCATGATACTGCTTCTTTCTTCAAATCTGTTGGACACCTTAGAGGTCTACTAAACTTAATATGTTTTACTTAATAAAAAAAATCAGCCTTAATCAAACTAATAGGGACCCACCAAGATATGACATAGGGTTTGGTTGATCACCAAAACCTTACTTTTCCACTTTATGTAAAATGCTTTCATATGCATTTTGAGTTTCAGGTGGTGGAACGAGAAGACTCACCATGTATTCTTTTTATAGTTTACAGTGTCATCTTTCTTGTACTTTCATACTGTACTCTTTTATGCTTACAAAACTTGCATGCTAAAGAATAATGCCACCCTGCTTGAAAACCAAAACAGCTAGGAAAGCCGTAAAACCCAAAACCAAAACTAAAATCAATCAAGATAAAATTCACTACCACAACATTCAAAATATAAAACAACTCAAAATTTAATCATAAACATCACAAAACCCATAATTGCAACTAAATTAAGATGCCTCTATAGGATGATCGGGAATCCCTCGGAGGAGGTAACTTACGGTTGCTAATGAGGCTTCCCATGGTCTAAATGAAATTATGGAACTCATTAATTTGAGTTTAGTAAATTCATTTGGACTAAGTGAATCTAATAGAAAATAGTGGTGTCAGAACGAGAGAACCGTAAGATCCTAACCGGTGTCGCTCTAATCAGCTTTAACACCCCCCCATAAGATTTAAAGAACTACAACCATAAAGCCACCTGATTTGACATCATAACTAGACACCCTAGAAAACTCAAACTCTTCATGGCAAGGAGCTTGGAGCTAGCATGGTATGCAGCACGACCATCTTCAACAGCAAAACATGTCTTCCCCTACTAAACATTTCCTTCATTAGAACTAAATAACCAAGCCATAGGATTTCGAGGTTGTTTACTTATACAACATAAATCCTCACCTTATCTTTAGACCTTTGTACAGCTCTGCTGTACAATATAAGCCCTAACTCATCTTAGGATTCTGAGGTTGTCATTCATCACAACCTAAATCCTCACATCTTCTAGGCTATTTGTGTGATCGTTTCACACAAATGTAAGCCCTAAGAAATAAAATTTACAGGATGAAACACTTAGATAACTTCTCCTCAAAACCAAAGCCAAATCATAGGATAGACTGGAAAGTCACCGAGGTTTTCCTCTAGATATATGGCATCCCCTAGATCTTCCTCCTTTGGACTCTACAATAAATGTTTTAAATTTGAACTATTCCCTTTTCACACCTCTTCATCTGATCTCATTGAAAAGTCCTACCCTTTTGAAATCCTTGAAGATAATATTTCCTGATTTTTATCAAAAGTTTTCTTAAATAACTTCGGTCATTTAGGATGTAATTAACTATAGGGGCTTGCCCTTTTAGGAAACATGTCCGAACCTTAATATAAACTCTATTTAATTCTTCATATTAAATAGAGGAAATTATCGGCAAATAAAACGGTTTTGCAGACCAAACGGACGTCATACATCTCTTAGTTTATTTGATCGAGCCTCATCCTCAAGTCTTGTGTTTATCCTTGGGGATAGAAGCAGGGTTTGAGGTATGGTGCTCCTTCATTTAAACTATGAAAAATATGGGGTCAGTTTTGTTTCATATTTTTCTAAACTATATATATATATGTGTAAATTAAAATGTCGATCTGAAGCGAGCGACAGGATTTTGAGTCTGGTGACCGACAGCTTCTTACAAGCAACTCTTCAATTAAAATAGTGCCAACACTTGCACCTAAATCACATAAAGCTTTCCCATAAAATATGTCTCATATTGCACATGGAATTGTAAAACTACCAGGATCTTTAAGCTTTTCAGGAAGCTTTTTTGAATTATAGTACTACATTCCTCACTAAGTGCAACAGTCTCATTATCTTCAAACTTCTTTTTCCTTTTGAGAATGTCCTTCATAAACTTTACATAGCTTGATATTTGTTCTAAGGCTTCATCAGCAAATTGAGTATCAATGGTAAGATTCTTAACTATTTCTAGATATTTTGAAAATTGCTTATCTAACTTCTGCTGACAAAGTCTTTGAGAAAATAGAGGTGGTGGTTTTTCCAAATCTATTTTTTTGTGGAGAAATAGGTCTTTGAGAATCTTTTGGATCATCCTCTTTTGATTCTTCAATTTCTTCTCTCTCAACTTCAATTTCATTTTGAACCCTACCTTCCAACTCTCTTCCACTTCTAAGTTGAACGACTTTTACTTGCTCTTTTTTCTGGTCTTTTGGATTTAATTCAGTATTACTAGGAAGTGTTCCTTGGGATCTATTACTTAATCAATTTGATATTTGCCCAAGTTATTCTCAATATTTCTAATTGTAGCTCCTTAACGTTGTAATTGATTTCTCTTTTGTAACACCAATTCTTCTATTAACAACTTCTTCTCCTTAAATTGTGTATTACTGTTGAAACATGGAGGATAAGTAGATCTATAATTATTATTCCCTTGATTGTTCTAATTTCTTAATGGGTTTACTTGGTTGTTCTCCCATTGCTGAATATTTCCACCTGAATTGTTATTCCAGTTAAAGTTGGGATGGTTTTTCAAACCTGGGATATATAATTTGAATATGGGTTATTCTGCTTTTTATTTATGGCATTTAAAGTTTCTAACGATGCTTGAGAATCTACCATTTGACCCAATGAATTCTCTTCAATCATGGAAATTGGTTGAGAAAAATTCATTCCAAATTGGTCTAACTTCATTGAAATTACAGTAACTTGATTTGCTAACATATTAAATGCATTAGATTCATGAATATTGGCTACTTTCTTAGGATTCACCCTATCAGAAGGCCATTGAAAATTATTTGTAGTCATTTCTTCAATTAAAGTATAAGCGTCATGAAATGGTTTTGACATCAATGAACCACTAGCAACGACATAGATAATTGATCTAAGAGATCAAACTAATCCATTATAAAAAGTCTGAATTATTAAATAATCTGGTATAGCATGGTGTGGACACTTTCTTAAGAGTTCTTTAAATCTTTCCCATGCTTCATAAATAGACTCCCCTTCAAACTGATTAAATAACGTAATATCATTTCTAAGCTTCGTAGTTTTTTATGGTGGAAAATATTTAGCAAGGAATTTTCGTGCTAAATCACCCTAAGTTCAAATAGATCCAGGAGCTAACAAATTCAACCACATCTTAGCTTTATCCTTTAGTGAGAAAGAAAATAACCTAAGTCTTATGGCATCATTTGATACACCATTGTATTTAAATGTAGAGCACAATTCTAGAAATTTGACAAGATGTAAATTTGGATCTTCAGTTCATGATCCCCCAAACTAATTATTTGATACCATTTGGATAATAACAGGTTTAAGCTCAAATGAATTTGTCAATATAGTAGGTTTTTGAATGCTACAATGAAGTTCATTTACAGTAAGGTTGGCATAATTTCTTGAAGGTCTAAACTCTTGATGAATTTCAGCATTTTGATCATTTTGGTTTGCCATTTTTGTAATTTTTTTTTAATTTGTCAAGATTTTTATTTTTTTTGGTTTTTCTGATTTTTCTAATAGTTCTCTCTATTTCAGAATCATAGGGCACTAGTCCTTCAAAACCTGAACTACGCATACACTAATATAAAATAAATAAAACTAAACACACACAAAATAAAATAATATAACTTAAAGTTTAAATAAGACTCTAAAAATAGAAATTTGTTTTTAAATCAATAGATTCTTTACAACTTTCACTTCACTTCCCCGGCAACGATGCCAAGAAACTTGATCCCGAAACTACTCATATGCAACAGTATAATAAAAATTCTGATTGTACTTTTTACTTATAATTTCATATTTTGCAACAAAACCAAAAACTTCATTCTGAAGAAAAAAAATGAATTTAACTTTTAATTTATATATATTGGGATACTACGCAAGTATACGTATCGTTATCAAGTATTATAATACGTTTTGATTAAGACCTGAATTACTAACCCATAGGAAAGATATGCAATATGCACTTTTTTTGAAACTTTCTATTTTTAAAAAGATAATTATTTAAACTAAAGACATTTTCGCATTAAAGAAAGCTTAAATATTTTTGATAAATTTAATATTTTGACAAAACCAAAACAAAATTAAAAAGATAAAGTAAGTTTTTTGTAGAAGAAAGAACTAAATATGAAAATATCCTTCTGCTTATCATGAATCAGTAATAAGTATAAGAATTTTGTTGTGAAAGTATGCATATTGTGTTGTGCCAAATAGGAGCAATAATATTTTTTACCCTTACTAGAGATGCTATAAAGAACATTGACTAATTTAAAGTTTGAAAAGTTCTGAAGACTGGCTAAGCAGGGAAGATAATAGCTTTCACTCTAGAATTTCCTTGATTCCCTCTACTTGGGGACTAACATCTCGCATCAGAACAATTTGGAAGTGCCAATATTAAAATTTAAAATAAATTGTGATGGTTTTTCAACTCCACTCTTAATTTACTTTTCGATCTGGGCCAATTGAATTGTTAAAATATGTTGTGAAACATATGATCCGGGAAATGGAGTATGATTTCTATAACATAGTGAGAATCACATTTAAGTCCATGAAGGAGTGCTTCGTTCATGGATTAAGTGAAAAAAAATAGGGAAATATAATTTGTTGGGTGTAGAATTAGAGATTTCTAGGGTGACAGACTAAAAATCCCCAATTCGATATATTCAAGCAAGATCACATTCGTCCACTTCAACCAACCAACTTAACTTCTACTATTAACATCCCCATCTATATCACCATCGCTTTGAACAACAGACCCGAGATATCTAAATCATTCACACCTTTTAATAATTTGATCACCCAAAGTTACACTTCTCTCACTAGAGCTACTACTATTAAAAATTACATTCCATGTATTCAGTTTTAGTTCTACTCAAATGAAGGCCTTTAGACTCCAATGTAGATCCCCATAATTCATTTTTTTCTTTTGCTTTTTCTCTCGTCTTATCCATGAGAAGGATATCATCAGCAAAAAGCATACACCAAGGTACATCCTCCTGTAAATGCCCAGTAAGACCATCCATAACTAAAGAAAAAAGATATGGGCTTAAAGTCGATCCCTAATATAATCCAACAAAAATAAGAAATTATTTGGTCAATCCTCCTTCAATTCGAATACAAGTAACATCTCTAGTAAACATATCTTTAATGACTTGAATATAAGTCATATCAACGCCTTTGTTTTCAAAAACCCTCCAAAGGATATCTCTTGGAACCTTATCGTAAGCTTTTTCTAAAGCAATAAAAATCAAATGTAGATTCTCTGTATTATCTCTGAGCTTCTCTATCAAACTTCTCAATAAATGTATAGCTTCCATAGTAGACCTGCCCGGCATAAATCCAAATTGATTATGAGAAATTTTTGTAATACATCTTAACATAAGTTCAATTACCCTCTCCCATAATTTTAAAGTAGGACATATCAACTTAATTCCTCTATAATTTGCACACTCTTGTACCCTCTTTATTCTTAAAAACGGGGACCAAAATACTCTTTCTCTACTCTGGCATTTTTTTAGTTCTTAAACTAATATTACAGAGTTTAGTGAGCCAAGAAACTCCCAAATCTCCTAAACAATTCCAAATTTCAATTGAGATATCATCAGGTCTTACAGACTTTCCACCCTTGGTTTTCTTTAAAGTCTCCTTAACTTTTTTTTACTAATGTGACGGTAAAAATGAAATGTTTTATTATTATTAATCATATTAAGATCACTAAGATCGATCGTAATCTCAGAAATTTCTTTAAAAATTTTATCAAAATAACGCACCCATCTATGTTGAATTCTTTTTCTAAGAAAAATACTTTTTGATTTTCATCTTTAATACACTTTACTTGAGTTAAATATTTATTTTTCTTTTCTCTTTATTTAGCTAGTTTATACATATAATTTTTACCCTCCTTGGTATCTAATTTTTTCCCCAATATATTAAAATCTGCTTTATTTTCTAATTTTATGTTTGGGCAATTAGAATTGCAGTGTAATGATTGGAGGTTTTCTGCTCCATCTTTTGTAGGACTTCATTCGAGTCTAGCAATATGTTTAATCACTCGCCAATCCTAAAAAAAAGTTCTTTAATCAGCTTTTGTGGAGGATCAAGTTACCGTTGATAATATCATTATAATAGCTAATATGCTTCATAACTTCAACAAGGGAACATTATTTTCTATGCAAAAGTGGATTTAAAAAAGAAATTTTAATTATGTTAAGCTTAACATTTTTGCCACTTTGGTTTTTCTCTAGTCCTTGCATAATGGAACTCTACTTGTATTTCTGTCATCTCCTTTTGGTTTTAAATGAAGAGTTGCACAATTTCTTTTAAATCCATTATTGCCTACAGTCTCCATATTTATTCACAATTATCAAGGAAGATTTATGTTTGAATTCTTGAAGGAAAAAATGCCACCACTTGCTACTCTCTTATTGCTAAAAACTTTAACTTTTTTATCCCATCTATATTTTGTTAGATGACTTACTATTATAATTTTAGAAAATTAATATTGGATAGCTAAGAATTAAATAAAATAACTATATGTTTTAAAAAAATAATTATTTCATGTCAGTCAAATTTGATATAATGAGATGCATGATTGCCACTTATCAAATATATTTGAATTAAAACTCAAAATAATGTTATATTTCCATTGATTGATGCATCAATTGATATTACTTATGTCATCACTCTAATCTGGCATGCACAAAATAATCATAATGGTATGTAGATGGGAGGTACCTAAAGAAATCATATAAGAAACCTTTATATTAAAAATTAAAAATCATGTAAGAAATTATTTATAATAACTATATAAAAATTTTATTTATTTATAGGCTAAAATTTTATTTAGAAATCTTTATATTTAATAAAAACTTTGTTCGGGACTGAATGTTAGTGCAGAAATGAATACATCTTCTTCAGATTTACAGTCTCCATATTTATTTTCACTGTCCTAATATAAATAATATGAGATGCTACAGTTTACTTTTTCTCTTTGTTCAAATAAAAAACATCAAGTGAGCAGAAAATGGTCTATTTAAAACCATTAACTAAACATTAGTGCGCTAGACAAACACAATGAACAAAGCCCATACGGAGACCAAAAACTGGACATAATTATTTTTATCTGGAAAAAATAAAGAAAACTCTAAAAAATATGATTACGAATTTATGTGAATTTGCAATTGATTTTTTGTTCTATAAATTTACTGTTTCAAACAAACAGTCCCAAAAAAGTGGTGTTATTTGTAGCTACGGTTAATTAATGTAAACTCCTCTTAATGTGATAATTTGTTTTTTTTCTATCATGTCCCAATGCAAAAGGCAGGCTTGATGCAAGAATAACAGCATCTAAATAAAGGACATACATACGACATAATTCTTATATATTTACATATCTAACACCTAAACTTTCTCATTTACATTCATAACAATTTGGTGTTATAAACCTATGCATAAGAAGATATATTTAACTTTTAAGAGTAGGAGATAGTAAAAATTTTGAAGTGATGCTTAAAAATTTGAGTGCCTTTTAAATATTTAAAATTTCGATGTTAGATATATACACGAGAATTGCGTGGCAGGTAAATGGCCCCCCTTAAAAAAAAAAATTGATGTCATATGCAAATAAGGTGCATGTCCTGAAGGAACTGCAATTCACAAATGTATTAGGGAAAAAAACAAGTTATCATATGCGGATCTCTACAGAGGAGAAGAAAAACAAATACTATATAGCTTAAAAGATGCAGACTAGAATATAAATACTCAGTTCTATAAAAACTGTAATGTTTAATCCATAATTTCTAAACAGGTTTTTTTCTCCTGCTTCTATCATAGCAACTAGCATGAGCTAGTTGTCATGGAAAATTCACAGAATAGATGTCCAGTTGAGCTAAAAAAATTAACTCTGGCGCCTATATCCAGAATTAGCATATCCTTCTGCGCCATAGCCATCGCCAAGTTAATCAACCAATTTTTGGATCTTCTGATGTTCCCACTGTTCCCTGTGATGATTTTTCTGATGATAAACTTTCTTCAGGAATGTTCCCAGTTCTTAAGGTTTGATGCTCTAAAATCTGGGCGTCCTCAAAAGGTGAAACTGAAGATTTAAGCACATCCAAATTAATATTTTGGGCGAGTTCTGAAGCTTCTGAAGGCTTCAAAACAACAGAAGGTGCTTCTTTAGAAATATTAGAAGGTTTTAAAATATCAACATGGAGGTCGTTAGAAACATCAAGAGCTGCTTTATTGGTCTTCAACAGTGCCTCTTCAGGAAGTTCTGGAGGGTCTGAAACATTGGAAGGTTTGGAAACTTCTGAAGATGTGGCCATCGGAAGCAATGAAGAATTATAAACATTTGAAAAGCTGGACGAGGTTAGCAGGTTCTGGTCGGAAGTTTCCATAGCTCCACCCTCAGCAAAAACCTTCAAAGTTTTCAGAATATTTGGGGTTCCTTCTGTCATGTATAACTGCTGATCAGTTTGCTCATGGCTCGTAAAGGAAGACGTGGTCGGAGATTCTTTAGGTCGAATATGTCGCCTAAGTCCATTTTGTTCCGAACCATCCCGCGAAGAATCATCTCCTTGGTTGATAAAACCTTCCTTAACCAGAGGGTAAAAAACATTTCTTCCAAGCATCGGGAGATGTGGGGCGATGTCGTTTTCGGCCGAAACTGGAATACAGAGCCGCGGATCGAACACCAAACCAGTCAGGATGGGGCCAGAGCCACCCACTCTAACATTTAGCAAATATCCAGCATCAAATACTCCAATAAAAGAGCAAAAAACCTCTCGACCCACTAACCCGTCTTCGAAACTTGAACTTTGAAGCACCGTGCATTGCTTTCGTCTTTTATTAGATTCAAATCGACAGACTTCATCCTGACGTCCATTCTTTCTAGGACGACCCCGCTTGCGCTTCATTGGACTAACGGTTGTGTTGTAGGAATTGTCTTGTTGATTTGGCTCCATATTTTGATCAGATATACTGCTCATTTGGTTATTGGGAATGGATCATCTAGAGAAAGCAAAGTTCACATTTAATTTAAAAGTGGAAGTTTCAAACATAGAACACACAGCTGGCAATATACAATACTTTTTGGGAAATTTACATGCGTGGTTTTACATATCTCACACCTAAACTTTCATGTTTACTTACACAGTACTTTGTGCTTTAAAATTATGCATGAAAATGTTTGCTTCATTTTTAAAAAATGTTAATAATGCTACTTTTGATGTGATAGTAAAAATTTGAGTGTTATTTGTGTGAAAATGACAGTTTAGCTGTGAAATATGTACATACGCACGAATTGTGAGCTATGTATATAAATATCTTAAAATTTTAAGTGGAAATGGAATCATACACATGTACAAAACACAACCTATGATTTCAATTACATGTTTGACCGGTTCAAATGAAGATTAGCAAACCAAAAACAGAAGAAGAGCACAGTTTTAAAGGAAAGGTATTTTGAGGATTGCGGGGGTGTTGGGAAGGTACCCTCACGGTTCCCCAGTCTCTCCTCCTCTATACCTTTCCGACATAATAGTTGATAAATCCTACATAACAACAAATTAAGCAGACACAAAGCATGCAAAAAGGAAATTTAACTTTAACCGGGCAAAATGGAGAAATGGCATGCCATTCAAAATTTAATCTTAGTTAAATATATTAGCAAGAATCAGCTGTTCCTCAATACATTATGATTCATGTAAAGGGGGCATTTGATAAGTCACCAGCCAAATAACTTAACCTAAATAAGAATAATCGTTGCCTAGAATATGTATTATGTTTCCACTCCCATTGCTTTATGTGGTGAATGTCATAATATTCATCATCATCATTAGCCATATTGCTTCATATGTGGTGAATGCCATCATTATCAGTAGCCATATCCCAATAGTTTATGAATCTTTATTCACCTTCATTCTTATTTAGCCCCAAGAATAATCGTTGCCTAGAATATGTATTATGTTTCCACTCCCATTGCTTTATGTGGTGAATGTCATAATATTCATCATCATCATTAGCCATATTGCTTCATATGTGGTGAATGCCATCATTATCAGCGGCCATATCCCAATAGTTTATGAATCTTTACTCACCTTCGTTCTTATTTAGCCCCGTTTGGGACCGCGGTTAACGCGCGGTGCGGCATAATGCCACGAAGCTTCGCTGTTTGTAGGGGCGGGCGGAGCACATTGGCCTTGCGTTAGGAGAAAAAGCGGGCCAGATCGAACCCCGCGGCCCGCGGTTGAGCGATGGCTTATTACACTTTACCCTCACTTTGCTCCTGTTCGACGATCCTTTGCTATTTGGGTCGGTCGTCGGTCGTCGCTCGTCGCATCTTGCTGAATCATTCACTCCCATTCAATGCACGCATCAGTGTTTTCCTTTCAATCCATCTCGTAAAGTTCTTCCTTTTATTCCGATTTCTTCGCTTCCTCGTAGCTTACATTTTTGCTGTTAACGTCTGGTGCTGTCGGAAAGAGTAGAGATGGCAGAATGGTGAGGACTTGTGTTCAGTCGACGCCGAGGATTTTGAATTTGGTTATCGGATTGGTAGAGATGTCATGATTCTATACTCTCTAGATGATTTGTGGTTGGTTCCGGAAAATGTGGGAGGTTTCCCCGTGCTTTACTGGTTCAAGCCCTCCATGGTTCGCGGCTCTTATTCAATCCTTCTACATTTCGCGTTCATTTTGTTTAATAGTTTCCAAATAGTCATTTTTTTTTCTTAAATATTTTTTAATGTTAAGAAAGGAACTTTTGAATCAATTTTTCTTCTATTGTTATTGAAAATTTTTGTTTCTTCTTGGAAGTAATATCAGTGCCTGTTTTTTGAGCTGTCAGCCATTTGTTTTAAGGATTATAGATTTATTCTTTACTTTGTGGGCCATGTCGGGGATTAGAGTGTTAGATTTCTTGTCTTTTCACTGCTATTAGCTGAATGATTGCAGAATTCCATTCTATGCTTAAGTTCTTCTAATCCATTTATGAAATGATTTAGTTATTGTTTGTTGATTGTTTAGATTTGTCTATTTTAGAATTTCTATGAACCAATTAATGTTGATTTGCAGGTTCATTTTTTTCCTTTCTTGGACAAGGAACTTTCTTATGTGTGATAACTTGCTCAGGACATATTGCTGCTGAAACTATCAATGGACATTGCCTTTCATGTGTATCCTTTTTCCATCGAAGCCAAACCAAATATTCTACTAGTATTTGATCTCTTGTATTTTGCTGCATAGTGATGAAAATTTGCAGCTTTTCACCACAAAGTTCTTCTTCCATCAGTTAGCTAAGGTTATCATTTGGTGAAGTCCATTATTGTTTGATAATTCTGTTGCAACATGCTAAAGCAGGTTCTGTAGTGATATTTCTTTATTTAATGGTTTTCTAGAATAATCTTACTAGTAAATTTAGAATGATTTTATTTATACATAAACTAAATTTGAAGAAGGTTGATTGTTTTTGGCCTTTCGAATTTACCTATATGCATTAATTTTTAGGTTTTGATCTAGAATGTTGTAATTTTACTCTGATTTGATCTGCGTGCTGCATACAGTCACATACTTTTATTTCGAGGAAACTATGAATCACATGTGTTCTTTACATTCCGAATTTCATAGTTATGTTCACTTATCTTCCTTGTAAGGCCTGGTTCATGATAAATTTTAGCCATCATTTCAACAAAATGAAATTCAAAAGTAAACATTGTTAGTTAATTCACATTCATTGTGGATTTCAATATTGCCAAATGATGCTACTGGTTTCAAGACCATATGCTAGGCCTAGACACCGTCATAGAATCAAGGGAGTGAGAGATGACATAGAATGTCTACTTAAGAAACCTCAATTTGTTAGGGAAACATAAAATTAAAATGTCATTGCATTCCATATTCCGAAATTTTGCTAGACTAATTATGAAAACAATTTTTGATATATCTAATATATGGTTAGAAAAGTTCTGTTACAAATAACATTACAAAATAAGAGTAGAATAGTCATTTGTCCAGAAACAGCTGCCACACAATTGGTTTCACACACCTGCAACAAACAATAAGTCAGCTTCCCCTGAGTAGCTTCGTGGGGCAACTAAACTGCAGCTGCCCCAAACAGACCCTTAATGTGCATGAGATATCAGCTCTATTTCATATAAAGTTTTTGCAGAAATTCTATACATGTTACCATATTTCTACTTTTTTCTTCCAATTCTTTCCGCTAGAGTCTTTTGCAAACAGTTCATGTTCGGCTCGCCAGGGAGTTCGTGTTGAGTTCATTCGATAAGCAAACGAGCCGAACACAAGTTCGGTTTATAAATGAACCAAACACGAACAGACATGTGTTTAATCTTGATCGAATCGATATTGTTCAAATTATAAAACAATTTAAAATAACTATATATAAAAAGTTATAACTATAGATTAAAAATAACTTTAAATTGAAAAATAAATTTATATTTATATTTTTAATATATCTTATGTTAATATAAATAATTATATATATATATATATATAAATTTAATACTAAATAATTAGAAATCAATATATTTATATTTTAAATATCTTATATTAATATTAACTATAAATACATACATACAAACATATATACATATATATATTAGTATATAAATATACTTTACCAAACTCAAACCTAAAGCCTTGATCTCTTCGCATTCGCAGTGCCTCGTAGGAGAAACTTCGAGCGAAAGCTCTTGGTCTTGGTTAGGGCTTTTCTTCATCAACGATGACGATGATTTCCTCGCCGGTAAAGGACTAATAGTCTCTCACTCTTTCTTGCTTGTGGATTTTGAGCCGTGAGTAGTGACTCACCTCTGTGAAATCTAAATTTATTCACTTAGTTTTGTGAGGTTTTTTTGGCTAGCCCCTCTCGTCTCTCATTTTTATTATTTGTGAAGCTATTATCCTCATTTGAGGCTAAAATGCGAGTATGATTTGATTATTCTCTAATTACTAGTTAAGGTTTTCTACAGTGGTGTACCAGCGGCAACTATTCATGTTATTTGGGTTTATGGTGATGCATATCTTAGACTAGTACTTTACGAAGTGTGCCATTTTATAGATTGAAATGTTCCAATAGCTATTTCATTTTCAGTTCCTCGTTCTAGTGGATTGTATCTACACTTTTTACCGGTCTTGATGCTGAGTTGCAATTTTTAAATTGTTGCTATAAGCTATAGCCTCCAGGAATTGACGTGAAAGCCCTTTTTCCTTTACATATGTACTGCTCATTTATTTTGTTTATTTACATATCGAACACTTAAACTTCATTTTTTACATGTAACTCGGCTTATCTATGCCTGAAAAGATGTATTTCTCTTTTTTAAAAGTTAAAATAGTGGTAGTTTGACGTGATAAGGATGGTTTGGCTAGTATAAATGCAAAAGCAAAGTCTATGAGTTAGATATGTAAATAAATTAGAATTGGGTGGCATGCATGTAAATTCCCCTTTATGTTATTGCTGCTTTTGCAACATGAAAGAGGAGTTTCCTGTTATCTAAAGTCTAATAGAAAATGTGTTAAAATGTTTTGCATTTGAAGCAAGCATGTATTCATTTTTCTGCTAAGACATTTATAGCATTTATTGGAACAATTGGATGATTCCGTAAGTGAGAAAATATTGTGCGACTGAAACAGAGTTGAACCACTCTCTATAAAAATCTAAATTGGTTGACTCACAATTTATCCTTGTAAGTGTAATGTTCTCGGGTTAGAGTAGCCTGAGAATGCAATGAAACTAATCTTTGAATACTCCTCATTCTGCTAAGTATTGTCAAAACTTTCATTGGTCTGTTGATCTCCTAAAGGATTTTGTTCATTGTTGATAGCCATTATCGCAAAATATTGTTATTATTTTTGTTCTCTTTTTGTACCTCTTTCATTATTGTCGTGTTTTGATTTTATTTAAAATTTTCATTTCCTCAGCTCTATTTTCCTCAGAGTTAACAGGCAAGATTAACATGCATATTACTCGATAGTTGATTCTTATGTTATTGAGTCAAATTAACCACTTGAGTTATAATCAATTTCACTTCTTAATTTCATTTCTTCACTAGATATCCTAATTTATTCCAACACCTAGCCTTCATATTTAACACAATTCATATGCATTTATAATTTCACATATTTAAAACCAAAATTTTCATTTATGCATACTGAAAACCTTTCTCGCATGGATTTTTTAAATTTCTCGGTATATTAAAGCTATGAAAAAAAAAAAAAAGAATTTGGAGAAATGAAGATTAAGATTTGGAAGATATAAAAAAAATACTGAATATATTCTTTATAAATGTGCAATTTGTTAGTCAAAGAAATAATCATTAGTAGAAATTGAAGCTTCAAATTTTATTAAATCTATTAATATAATTTCTAGTAATATAATCGAAGAAATTTTTTTTTAGATAGATGGACGTAAATTTTTTCATGATTTTTTAATAAATAAATAAATTTATTATTTTTAAACTTTTTTTAGCTAATTTCAAACATAACATGAGCGATTTGAATAATTAGAACAATTGAAACAACTTAAACAATACAAAAAATTTGAACAATTAAAAAAAAATTCAAATAAATCGAACCGAATACGAATAAACCATTTCACGAACAATTTTGAACATAAGTCTATTTCAAATGAACCAAACATAAACAGGAGCTTTGTTCGCTCATGTTCGGTTCGTTTACACCCCAACTTTTCACTTTTTTTTACATCAATATATTTTACTAGGCAATCTTCTACATTTTATCGTATATACCAAAATCATTTAAATCTCTTTTCACAAGCATGTTTTCACACATGCTAGAGTTACAAATGAAATGGTTTGAGTTGAGTACATCTTTTTTTAACTTAGTCATTTATTTCGATATTTAGTTTGAGTAGAGCTTGGATATGATTTGGGTTACTCTTATTCAAGCTTATTTTCTATTTTACTATCAAGTCCGAGCTGTAATGAATACAACTCATTTTATTTGGATGCTACTGATTTAAACTTAAAACTATAAAACCAAACATAATTGAATTTACAAGTTTTCATTAAACTAATATACTAATATAATTTTCTCAATATATTAAACTTGTTTTGTGAATTTTAAATATTAATAAATATGGATGTATGTTGTGTGTGTGTACGTGTTAATATATGTGTGTGTGTGGTGTGTGCGTGTGTTTTGATCTTATCCTCTAATAATATACAGACATTTTTTAAATGCATCAAATCTATAAAAAAATTCATACGACAACATAAAACAAGTCATCGAATAAAAAATTAGGCCATCATGAAATACACATTTTATTAAGTTCTTAACAAGAAAAAGTGTTAAATAAGCACGAGTATGTTAATGAATACAAACAAACAAATGGTGAAACTTTCAAACTCATTTATATGATGAGCTTTGAAAATTCTGTTAATGCTTGTTCAATCTTGTAAATGAATAAATGTCTTATTGATAAAGGAATCAACTCAAAAAACAACCAGCAAATATTATTACTGAAAAAGTCAATAGACATTTGCAACTGACACATAAAAATATTTTAAAAAAAAATTGCAACAATAAGAGTAAAATAGGTGGCGATCAGATGGGTTGTGGCAGGCTAGAAATAGGTTGGGATGACAGGGAACAACAACTGATGAGTGGGAAGGTTTACGATGGGGCCTAGAGGTGGAACGGGTGTCCGGTGGTTGGGTTTATAGGAGGGAAGGAGGGTTGAGGGTAGTCGAGTTGCTATTAAGGAGGGTTGGATAAAGGCAACAGGATTGGAGTAATGGGGGAAGACAATAGCACCAGGGCGGCAAGGAATAAGCCCGACTGGGAGTGGACAACAAGAAAAAGGGTCCAGGGGATGCGACAGGGGGAAGATAGTTGCATGAGGAAAGGATTGGGGTGTAGGAAGCATAAGACAAACAACACCTTAAAACGTGCTACAGTCGGAGCATTACTCACCTTTGGATACAACCCTCGAAGGGAGAAATGGAAACGCCCATGACTGTCTTGATGAAAACAGATGCAAAAAATCACCTAAAATGTGAAGAAAACATATAATACTAGGGTTACAAAGGAGAGACTCCACTCCTTTTGGGCAGCAGGTTTAGACCAGATAAGGGCAAGCCAAACCCCACTCTCCTCAATTAAGCCAATTCGGACGTCCACGGCCAGTCCCATGTGTATTTCATAACACCATGCTCGCGTCAGTTTTACAAGGTTCGGCGAGCTAAGGGTTCATCTATTATGGGATTGAGTCTTTCGAACCTTCCCATGGGAATCTCTCTTTCTTCAATCTATTCACACTAGTTCTGCCTTTTGAAAAGTCATTTTCTTCCTGGTTTTATTAGTTTGCACCAGGAACTTGTGATTTTGTTTCGTTACCTCTTTCCCAACATTCTCGCATAGTCTTTGAATCTCTTGTAACCTCACCTCAGCATCCGCACAAACCTCCCACTTAGGAAGAATTGGCACTAGCTTTAGTAGAATGAGTGGATTGTGCCCACACACAATCTAAAAGGAGGTAAGTCTCGTCTGATTCACGTAACTGTTGTAGGAAAATTCAAATTGGATTAGAATCAGATTTCACTATTTGATGTCTGTAGATGAGCCATCGAGCTGAATTGAAGCTTAGTACCAAGTTTTCCCTATAGGGTTCACCATAATTGACTCAAAAACTCAACGCCACTATCCTATCAGATCTAATGGTCTTGGGTATTTTATGCAGCCTCATGATATCCCTGAAATACAATCAATAACATGTGATGAATACAGCATTCGGTGGCACGACACGAAATCAACCACCTTCGAGAACTGGTCACTACGACCATCACTGAATACTTATTTCGCCACGTCCTCAGAAGACCCACCTCAAATCAATATAAACATCCATCCAAGGAGACACGGGTATTAATAACGGTTTGTATAGCCTTGTATATTGCCCTCTAGTCTTGGCCAGATGACAAACTGAAACACCAAAAATTCGAGTAATCAGGTTAAAAGTATCCCAAATTTCGCACCCCTCAGAATTCAACTGAATTATTTTTATAAAATTCTAAATATAGAACTAATCAATTCGATATATAGCACAATATTTTTATTATGAATGGATTGTAAGATAAAAAAATTGAAAGTTATAGTTTAACTAACTTAATTTAAACCATAATTAACCTTAATGATAATCCTAATCCTATCCTAATTTCATCTCTCTACTGTAGCCATCTGACTCCCAAGCATTTTCTTGCGCATGCAGCAGTTTGATTGAGATCGAATGGCTATGGATGTGAAAGGAGATATGTTATATGTGCATTTTCCTTGCATTCCCCACTCCCTGCTATTGTGTCCACAGTATGAACGGGTTCTCCGCTCACTTACTGTAGCAAACCGCTAACAGAGGGAGGGCAGGTAGCCACTTGGGAGCTACAACTCGTGTTATCTTCTTTCACGCTATTCTAAACTTTTATTTTTTTCCTCTTGTTTATGTTTTGAAATTTGCCACGAATTTGTTAATTTTTCATTTCTAGTAGTCGTAACAGCCGTCAAATTTGTGTCGGAAGCGTCAAAACTTGATTTGTGATCTTCCTTAAGGGTTTTATCACGAGACCAACGAAAGGCAAGGGAGGATTGAAGTGTTAGGAAGAAAAGAGAAGTTTAGGTTGATCAGATAAATGTTAGTTTATGTCGTGAGCCCATTTAAGGTATGTATTGGCATTTAAGCTATGTTTTGGGTTAATGTATGTTATGAACCAATTTTCATGAAACCCTCAGCTGCTTAAGAATTCCGGGTTGTTTATACGAGATGGCGATATCGAGGTGCGTGAGGAAACTTATCATAGGGCTGCTCTGTTAAATCAGGTGAAATAATATAGTGTTAACTTATGAAAAATAATCTTCAATAAATTTTCATATGAATTCTCATTTGACGCGGATTCATTTATAATTTTATGTATATTATGGAGGAATATCTACATTGAATACATAAATATAATTTGATTTTTTTTTACGATACATGTGTTGTTATTATGCTATGATACAGATGAATATGCTTACAAAATTAATTATCTACAAGTATTCATTTGTTATGATTCATGTATGTGATATATGAAAAGTCTATGTTTGCTAAATGTATTATGCGTTAAAAAAATCCACAAGTGATGTTATGAGTAGACTATCACTTGAGTTGTTACAAGTGCACTATTAAGGGATATAGCAGTCCTGACTCTTAGTGATCAGACGATGATAATTTTAGCAACAATTGAGGTTAGAAGATGACGGAACGTAAAAAAAGACGTTAGTATCATGGGAGGCTATTGATAATAGTCATATTAAGAGGGGTCTAACCTTTGTCGATACTTAATATGACATTTAGGGTAAGGTGACGGCACATGATATAATAGGACAAGAAAACAGTTGAGACTTATATATTTACAAATAATATAGTTATGCTATGATGACATTGCTATCATGATACCGCTATGATGGCATTGTTATAATTACATTACTATGAGCATGCTTATGACTACACATTTTAAAACAGTCATGATTTTCTGCACTACCTACTTTCATTTAATGTTTTATTTGATTCTAATATGTTATCACTTGTGTGTAGATATGTACAATTTCATATATTTTTTTTTCCGTCAGTAAAATTTTATTCTAGTCTTGATTATTTCTATGATCTCGTTGTTGTTCAATATACATTGTTGTCTTCAGGAATGAGCAAGGAGCATTAAGGTGACTAGTCATATTTGATTTGCATAGCTTTTGCTCTGTATAATTTTGGGAGCTTGTACCGTCTTTGAGTACGTACTTTTATTATATTGGATCTAGCAGCTCTCTATAGATACGTATTTTGATAACATGATTTCTCACATTTCTGAGTATGAATATGAATCGATTATGAAAGGCAATCTATAACTTATGTTTGCGACAATTTAGTTAAACTGATAGATTGGTTCACCACCCACTGGGTACTGGTTCTGCAAGTTAAGATGAATATCGGTGAGAATTTTAGTCTGGCTGAATTGTCCATCTTACTAGCACCTTAACCGACCATTAAAAGGGGGCCAGTTGGGCATGACACAAACTATGCACCGTCAGACATAGTGATCCACATCTCTCGTCGTTTGTGGCTAGAAAAAAGTGTTCATTCACTAGTGTGAGAGTTGTCTCTGCCAAAATAATTTGTTAATTCCTCATTATGACTCTTGTAAATGATGAACTCCCTCAGTAAATATATGGGAATACCCAACTTGTTCTGGTGGAACATATAACCATCAGCTCGTTAGTATGGTTTTGTATGTCTCTCCTAACACTGCGCCCAAATTTCCCTGAAAACCTCTTCCATCTCATACATCTCCTTCATTACCTCGAATCCCACAGCTCAAACTTGCATGGAGGTGATTAGCAAGTGGCGGCGACTCAATGCATCTCTTACTAGGTTTTGACTGCCTTCCTTATGCCTAATCATGAACTGGAATGACGCTAAAAATTCAACCCATGAAGAATATCAGCCCTTCAGCTTGCTTTGACTATTCAAGAACCTCTGAGCCTTCTAATCCGTGAAGAGAGTGAGCTCACTCGTTAACAGAAAGTAACTCAAATGCTTAAGAGATCGATAATACATAAAACTCTTTGTCGTATATTATATACTTTCTCTTCGACTCATTCCAATTCTCACTAAAGAGAGTTATGGGGTCTACCTTGACTCAACACTGTTCCAATCCCCGCATTAGAAGTGTCACACTCCACCTCGAACAACTACTAAAATCCCATAAAGCTAACATTGGAGATTGTGTCAAATTCTCCTTCAGAGTGTCAAAATTTGACTGGGGTGCCTCAGTCCACTAGAACTTCTCTTCCTTAAAAAGCTCTGTCAGGGGAGTTGTAATAGTACTAAAGCTTTTGATGAACCTCCTAGAAAATGTCACCAACCCCAAAAGTTGCCTCAACTCGGTAGAAGGCTATGGAGATTTCCTACTCACGATAGCTTCGATCTTTTGCATGATTAATCTGAATGACTACACTTGATACAATGTAAGGTTGAGCATCGATGGATGCTAAAAACTTTAGGATAATACTAGAGTTAGGCTAGCTCTAATGCCGAATGATACTGGAATTATTACTAAAAAAGTGAATAGACAGTTTAAAATTAACAAACTGAAAGGGAAATAACAACTAACATAGACAAACATACCAAAGTTGTATCCTAAGGGGGTGTTGGCGATGAGGTGGGTTGCAGCATGCTAGAAGTAGGTTGGGATGACAATGAACAACAACCAATGAGGAGGAAGGCTTGTGGTGGAGAAGGCTGAAGTAAGGCGACGGGCAGTGGGGCTGCAGTTAAGGAGGGTTGGATGGAGGCAGTGGAATTAGAGTAATAGAGGGAGACAACAGGATGGGGCGACAGGAACTGGGAGTTGGTAACGGGACAAACGACAGGGGTGGAGGAAGATAGTTGAAGAAGGAACAGGATGATATGCAGGAAGCAGAAGACAAAGACCACCTTAAAATGAGCTATAGCCGGAGCACAACTTGCCTTTAGATACATCCCTTAAAGGGAGAATTGGAGACACCAACGACCGTCCCGATTGTCAAAAATGAAAAAACTCACCTAAAATGCAAAGAAAACAACATATATAACACTAGATTTACTAAGGAGGACCCCGCCCCTTTTGGGCAGTAACATTAGACCACAGGAAGGCCGGTCGGCCCCCACTCTCCTTTGCTAAACCGGTTCGGACGTCTATAGCCAGTCCCATATTCGGTTCAGCACTCCACTGTTGCGTCATTTATATGAATAATTATCGAGTTGTTCGTTGAGATGGTTTGCTTACCAGCCTATACATGGAATATTTCACAAAAAAACCTTTAGTTGGTTCCCTCTTTGCCGTATTATTTCACTCCCATCTTAGTCTACATAAAGCATGTCATGAGATAGATTTAAAATTCACTTCCATATACTATGTATAAATTCAGAACAGCCTTGTATTAGCTTTGATTCATGGTATAAATAAATACAACAAAACTTAGTTGCAAAAATCTTGAGCAATATGATAACACAAAAAAAAATCATGCTTTAAATGTCGCCACTTTGGCTATATGTTTTGAACTGCATCCCAGAATTACACTTCAAATCAATGCCACTAACTCTTAAATATGAAGAATGGGTGAGTTAAATCTAATCATTTATGTTTCATGTTAAGTCTGAAAATCTGACCCAAGAAAGCTAACTGTTCAGGATCTCTAGATAAGCTTGAACTGAATGGTAAAACCAGAACTACATACTATGTGGCAAGTACAAAATAAAAGTATTTGAAATGAATATATATTATCGCATATAATTTTTTACATAGTAGACCTTTTTTTTGGGATCCAAGTACGATTTATTCACCAATCTATCGAGCTGTTGTAAGCTTACAAACCTAAAATTTTCCCGTTTGACATTTTAATATTTAAATTGCAATTAGCTTATCTCATCATCTTCATATTTTTTCTTTGAATAACAAACCTATCCAAAACACTTAATTGAAAGTAGCGCACCAAACTAGTTACCAATAAATATGCACTAGGTTAACTGCAAATAAAGAGAGCATAAATATCAAATTTCACATAGCGAGCTAGTGAATAATTAATTTAAACAAAGTAAGAGGCTGAACTTGAATCTATAAACTCTACTCTATGAACTTCCTGACAATAAAATTCCGATTTAAAAACAAAGGCCACTATAATATTTCAACTGAACAATTTAAATATTAGGATATCTATGTAATCTAAAACTGAGAGAATTATATAACTAATAAGATATGACTGGAATTCAAGATTGTCAATTTAGAAAGGAATAAATTGTTACATTCTTGCTTCAAACCATTTTAGATTCTTTGTCATTTTTAAAGTTGAAAAAAATTGCTAACCTTTGGGTGAAAGAAAACCATAAAATAGCTTTCTTTAAGATAAACATCGCTACCTAAAATAATTTTGATGCTCAGCTTCCGTTTTGCAACGAAGGATAAAAACACTTCTTTTGCACTATTTGCCGCTTGCAGATGATCCCATGTAAACATTTCCAATAATCATTTCTAACAGACATAGAATAATGGGATTCTTGCCTAAAAAAAGTTATTTTGATGGGAAAGAAAGTTGTTTTAACAAAGGATAATGCATGGTACAATCAAATCAAAACAAATCTGCCCACCAAAGCTCAATTTTTCATGAATCAATCACATTGAGTTAAAACAGGTCATAAGGTGGTTGAACGGAACCTGTATTCACCAAATGGGTATAACATGAAACAATTAGAGAGGGCCGTTAGAAGATAAAGTATTAACGAAATAAAAAATAAACGATAAAATGATAGACAAGTCAAAGATTAGCAGCCCCATTACTCTCATAAATCAAGAAGACGAGTCCTTTTTGCATCTTGATTCAAACATAGTAAATCTTGTGGGACCGCAAAATGTTTTTTTACTTGTACTTACCTCTCATAGCAAATAAGATTTGAAGCCTTTATCCACTTAAACATTGATGATTGGAAAACTAGCATCAGATGCTGGTTCACTAGCATACAGAACAAAAGGAAGTTTAGAGTATGCACTATGACAACAAATGAATCCAAGTAAATATTCTTGCTTGAAAAGTGGACCCCAACCACAACCGTGAAGCTTTGAGTAAATGCAACATCAACAAGAAAAGGAATAGATTCCATAGCAGGATACAAGATTGGTACCACATTTTTAGTACACTCTAGATTTGATGCAGAAGGAACAATGGCCACCATTTTGGTAAGTAGGCTTAATTTTTTATAGAATCCACAAAAGATAATTTTCTCAACTCAAACTGAACCCTGAAGCAATATTCAATATGAATATTGTAACCAATATTTACAAGATCACTATTAGGAACCCTTAAATTCAGCATATTGTCATTGACCATTTGAGAAAACAAACCAAAATCTCCTTAAAAGGAGTAGTTATCTCCATTTCAGGTAGAAGCCAAGCCCCATACGACCAACAAAGCCTAACAATAACAACATTTACTTGTAAAATCTATTCAAAAATAGAACAAGTGAAATAATTGAAGTATTGAACACGAGGCCGAGGAATTAAGAAAAAACAAATTAAAGTTAGAGGTAGTTCCTCAATGGAGTTAAAGAATGGAGACCATTTAAGCATATGTATGACAGCCATTCACATAAAAGGATCCGCGAGATAAAATCATTCTTACATCTAGAAATAATTTGACAAGAACATGGCGCAGATCTAGTAGCACAAAAGAGAATCTTAAATCAAACATATGTTAGACATAAATCTAAAATCTATGATTGGGTCGACCCCAAGAAACCTTTCCTACCACAAAAAAAAAAAACAAAATAAAAAAAAAACAGAGAAAATTATGGAACTGCTACCTTAAAAATCTCAATTTTGAAGAAAACGAGGTTTACCATAAAAGGTTGAGAGCATCTTGTATCAAGATTGGTATGAGCCTTGTTAAAAGAATATATGAAAATGAGTGTATGAAAGAAGCAAAATCATTATTTTCTCCCAATAGCTTTAAGAAAAAAGCAAACTCATTATTTTCTCCCAATAGCTTTTACAAAAGAATGTGGAGACACACAAATCAAGAAGATCAACAAAAATTGACCTAAAAGCTTGCAAAGGAATCACATAGCAAGAGCGCGACAATTCCAACCAGATGTTCTACAAACTCCAAAACACAATTTGGAGGGATAACTGATGAGCGGCGAGTTGATGAAAATTGAGCCGGCATCGGCAAGAAGGAATGTGAACGATGACAGCAGGAAGAATATAGGGATAAATGATATCAAGAATACATCAGGTAGAAGAGTGGATGAAGATTGTGGAGTAGATGAAAAGCAAAGTGATAGTTGACGATCTGCAATGCCAAGAGAACCATTTGCGATGAAGACACGATGAAAAACTCCAGCAAAGTTAGACATCTAAGTGCTTAAAAAGGTAAGATGCCAATACCAAGATGCAACATTAAAGATGGAATTTTCAAGAAAGGACACTAAACAGAATGAGAAGAAACTCTAGCTATACTGTGAGACTAGAAAAGGAAATGACCATTAAAGTGAATTCTAGGGGATGCCAAAGTGAATAAGCAAGAGGTAAGATCAAACTTACAAGAATGCTATTTTTATTAGGTTGTCTTATGCTTTTGATAATATTATATTTGAATTTAAATTTTTGGCAGGATTAGATTTAATTTCAAATAATACTAGATTTGATTTTGAAATATTAAGCCTTATCTTCGAAACTTATTTCTATATTTTAGTATTGATAGCTTTTACATAGATCATTGACCATTAATAAATAGCTGTATGAAATTACTGAGGTCATTCTTGATCCAAATTATATGGATAAATCACTCCAAATTGTGTACATAGAGTTTATTCCTTATATTTCTTCTTACATCCACAATATTAAAAAATAATAATTTTACAATTCTTGATACACATTCTAAAAAGAGCATAACTGTTGAGATGTGGGTTTAAACTTTTCATCACTTTCCTCCTTTAATTAAAAGGCCCTTGATTGAAGAACCAGAGATATCATATGATGGCAGTGTGAGTCAAGAAAGTTTACCTAAAAAGTTGATGCAATCTTTATCGTCCATGCGACCTCCATCATTATTACTCAACCCTGACACTAAAGTGTTGGGTGAACCTTGCAAAAAAAAAAAACCTGTCTTAAGAAATTCTCCCTTATCATGATGTAACAGTTGTTTCTCATATAAACTCCTACTTCAATTCTTAGTAATTTTTCTCCTTCTTTCAGCATACTTCCGAAGGCCACGAGACTTAATTATCATAGTTTTAGTTATAATCATGAAGGATCTAATAACATATGGAGTACCATTTTTCTTGTAAAGCATGCACATTAAACAAGCAGCATCAATGCCATAATGATACTCAAGAGCCCATATCATGCATTTATGTTGCACAATGGAGCACACACTCTTATCCTTTTGTTAGTCACTTAATAAAGACACAAAGGTGCTAGTAAAGCTGCATCTATTTGTGTTTTTGGCTTTGCTACATGATATCCATTTTATTAATTGTTCACCTACCTGATCATATTATCATGTAGTGAAGTACGCCCAAAGCTCTGAGACAAACACTTCTACATACACCTACACACACAAAGCCCATTCCTTTATTAAAGAACTGTGTGAAATCCTTATTGTCATTACCCTGGTACCACTAGCTATCATCATTACAAGCCTAGAAATTTGGTTCAATTTCATTATAAATAACTGTTACTCGGGGGCCTAGCTTAAGAATAATTTAGTCTTTTGTGTGCCTAAAAGCAATTTAGTCTTTTGTTATTTATTATTGTTTATTATAAATAAACCCTAATAGGCTTAGGCTTAGGATATGCATGAGGTTGTGATTGTAAGTCTTAGGGTTAGAGATTGGGAGAGGTTTCCTACCTCCTGAATTGTAGGATTTATGAGAGATCGGCTACCTCGCAAATTCTAGGTGATGATCTTTTATGTATTCATGTGAGTTGTTGGGTTGTGTTGGTTTGTTTTGGATTATTGAAGAAAAATATATATTTTGCCCTAATTTCAATGAAAAATAGTGTTGAAACGTATCAATTGGTAGCAAAGTCATCTCCAGAGTTTCGAGCTTTCCAGAGTCTAGAGTTTTGAGTTAGCAAAGGATCGCGGTATCCAATATTCCACACCGAAAATTTTGCATTTGTTTAAATATGGAGCAAGTGGAGAACCTCCTCAAGAAAGCTTATATTATGAGGTGTCATCGCTCTTTCAAGGCCAAGTCTTAAGGCAAATCTAAAACTAGAAAGTATCATTTTCAAACCCTCTAATTTCAAAGTTAAACTATGAAAATTTTATTATGAACTCATTTATTGTCCTTATTCCTTATTTCAATTAGTTATATTTGTCAAATAATTCATCCTAGCAAAACAAGGAATTTTTTTTTTTAATAATAATAATAATAACTTCCTTTTAATACAAGTAGTGGTAGGATCTAGTATTGATGTGTCTATCACTTTCAATGGCCATCTAGTGTAAGTTAGAGTTTCCATTGAATTTTATGTTTGCAAACCATACTTATCCCTTACATAACATTGTTAGTCAATCAAAGAAGTAATAAATATCAATTTTCCAGTACAAAAAAACCCCTAGGATCTATTGTCTCAGAAATGTAGACGCATTAACTTCAACTTTCCTAGTTACATCCTCGTCAATAAATAAATAAAGGTTGTCACCTCTGATTATCATAATTTCATTAGCTCCCTCCCTTTGATGCCTATTATGGTTATTTCTTTAATGGTGGGTTTCTTGTTCCCTAATAGTATTATGATTTTCATTGAGAATAACTAGATATCTAGTTCATGCATCATAAGTTCAATAATTTCCAAGACATTTAGTAGATCTTTAATTACATTTATTTTAGTCCATGTTTGATTTTCTTTAGCTAGCAATTCCTTGATTGATTTTTGCAAAGTAAATAAAATCACAGCAATTTGGTGATCTCTTAACTAACCCTAATGATGAGCTTTGCTTACCTTAGCTGTAATATAAATTTGACATGGAATGTGTTAGGGTTTAGATTTACAGATGCAAACCTGCAAGGGGATGCACGAATGCTCAACTTTAAATTTTAGAAAATATTAGTCGCAACACATTTAATGCAAAATTAGTAAAAATGCTCCTTTTATTCTTAAAGATAATTTAGTAGTCACTAAAATCAGAAATTTCATAATAAAAAATGAGAACGAATACAAACTTCTACAAAAATCAAGCTTCAAACCACAAGAAGAGCAGTAGATATCACACATGACAAAAAATTAATCATAGATACACACTAATTACCAACCGAGTGACTACGAAAAAATAAAACTACAAATCACCTAGTGGGAGATCCATCCACATATTGATACAAGGAAACTCGTACCCTAAAAAAAGTGGTCAAACTTGTGAACATCAAAAAAATTCCACATTTAATAACACGTACACAAAAATCAAGAACAAATATAGCTTTATTTCACCATTTAATATTTAAAAATTTTATATGCCTCAAGGCTTCTACGGAGCTCACAAATATCAAAATAAAAAATTTCACACAATTAACAGCCTGAACTTTCATTCATCATGGTATTGTCCGATTTCGCCAAATGGCCTCACGATTTTTCCCCACTAATATAACTTCCAAGGAGATCACTCATCCTAGGATTTGCTTCAACATAGCACAGTTAAATTTGGAATTTCTATCGAAACTCCACTGTCATACCAAAAGACACCCAAAGAGGTTTCACAATCTCTCCCACTTAACTGACTTTATCATCACTTCTAATAGACCAAAATCATCCATCAGATAAATAGGATTCTAGAAGTGGCTCCCACCATATAGCACTTTGTCTCATTCTGGGCTCAAGAGGTGACTCCCAAAACTTAGCAATTTGTTCCACATGGCAATTAGTTCTCATCTTCTGGCTGGTGTAATGCTCTGATACCATTTCTCGATTTATGTGTGTCATCCTTGCACAGGGGTCATGCTAATCTTCTCTGTATCGTTCCAATTAATCAAGAAGGGAACGGTTAGCCGGTGGAATTTAATTTTCTATTATTCTATTTTTATCATTAACAATTTAATATCCACATGTTAGTAAAAAAGAGTCACTTAAAAAAGTAAATTAACAAACAATTAAATATTTACCTTTCAATTGTTGAACTTATCTTCTGTACACATTGGTTTCTCTAATATTCATATTATTCAAAACCTTGAATCTTGAAAAAATATTAAAAAAAATGATTTAACATTGCTTTCAAAGTTTAATCTTTAACTTTATTTTTTCTTTATATCTTAATTTTTGCATATATATTAGTAGCACCATTAATACATAACCTAACACACCCCTGATCATGATCGATAATGTCTCGTCGGCATAACGATTAGCAATCTGAATATCATAATTTTCTGAGGTGATAGGAAAAAATCTAAGAGGGCAAGTACACTCGCATCCTCTGCCAGTACCATAAGGGGAGGAATTTTTCTTAATATGCACATACAAATATTCCTGTATGTAGATTTCATTTCAATCTACAAAGCACAAATTGTTTTCTTTTACATTCTTCTACTCATGAACGAGTGCACGTTTACTAGAATAAAAATGACATGCACCACTCTAATAACTTAATTGATAAACCATTACACAATAGTTTATGCAAAACAATTAACATGGATGTTTCCAAAAGTCATTTAACATAACATTATGTTGCATACATCTCAACTAGAATCTAAAAGCATACAATAATTTGATATATGCACATCTATTATAATCTAAAAGTTAATTCAATACTCTGATAACTTTATAAGAAATTCATTTGCAACTTTTTATCATACATATTTTCATATATAATGATATAAAGAAACAGTTATAATCTAAATCTGACATAAATAGAGCATAATTGAAATCAAACATATATTTAGAAATAATAAAAATTATTGAAGTTTAAGAATATAATTACTTACATCGATCTTAATTGATTATCTTGCTCTTAAAATCTGACACCTCCTTCAAGTAACACCTATAATATATAAATTATTGCATTTAATAAATTTATTTTAGATTATTTAATTATATTTAATTATTTAAAGTTAAATTTCGTGATTTTAATAATGAGTTTCTATCCTTAAATTTTAATTATTGCAATTAATACTAATATTAAATAACAATAATTTAAGCAAATTACTTTTGAAACTTAAACTACATTTTGTCAATTTCTCTTCTTTTGCACAGATCACCAATCTCACCTAGTCGTTTAGTTTCACTGGTTGACCAATATTAAGCACTAATATTAATTATCATAATTTAATATAAGTTAATAGCATTTAATTAATTAAACATAACAATTTATAAAAATAAAAACATAATCTTAGCTTCACTATTTTCTTTATCATTACTCCTCTCAGCACGTTGGGTTCGTTTTGGCCTTCACTTCTTCCTTCGTGTTGTTCAATTTCCCCACCTATATGTAGTCGTCTTTGACCTCCTCTTCTTTTCTTCCTCTGTCTTTCGTTCACTTACTAGACGCATGAAACAATGATCCCAGCCTTCGGGTTCAAAGCTCCACTTCCCTCACTAAACCCATTTCCTTTTCCTTCACCCAAAAACACACACGAAATTCATCTCCAATCCCACTACATGATTCGTTCTCATCTCCTTGACTGTTTTGCTAGGGTTACCTACATGGAGCATCAAATTCCAAGCCCTAAATGTACATGAGTCTTCTTCAGCTTCTACTTCGACCTCAACCGATCCTCCCTCAAGGATGACACTACCCCACTTCTTTGTCACAAAAAACTGAACGTGATGTTGTCTTCCTTCGTACAGGACGCCTTCGATGTCTCATCCAGCTATGATTCCTCCTCTTCTCCTTCCTTCTTTATCTCCCGTTCTCACCTTTCACCCTCTTTCTCTCTAACTCTATTTCTTTCTCTCACTCGGTTTGAATGAGAAGAAATATGGGGATAAGCGCTCGTTTTTATTTCTCGGGAGCGTCGCATTTCCTTCGAATGATAGATATTATTTGTATTTTTTAATTTTTTTTATATATTTTTAAATAGTTATAACGATCCCTCCTTTATAAAACTATGTCCTCAAAACTTATGAATTTCTCATAAGACATTTCACATTATGAAATTAAACAAAACTATCCATATTATCGTGAAAGTCTAAATCTTGTTAACCACTATCAAAAATAAATATAGTAAGTGAAATATTAGAGATTAAATAATCCAACATTAATCTCATAACAACAGCACCACATCTACAACAATGCAACATAAATAACACTACACTCAGGATAAACATTAATCAAACTCTATGCATCACATCGGTAGCAACAAGTTCTTCAGCTTTCTAACGAGTTAATGAGAAGACTCTACGCCGAATACTCTACCATAGTTGCTCCTTCTAAGTCACTATATCAGCTTCCATCATTTTCTGTGGACCACTTCTAAAATTAGATCTCTCTTGAAATTTCTCGAAGTTGAATCCCTTCTTGGGTTAGCATTTGATGTGGATCTCTGCGCATAATTTGGGCAATTTCTCATTTGATGTCCAGATTATATGTGTAAATAATTTCAACCAAATAGACATTTCACCTCGGTTTAGCTTCCCACACATGCCACAAGCCTCTGTAGTGTTGTTGCTAGCCTAACTATTAACTCCATCAGCATATGACTTTATCTTCTTCTTATTAAACTCTCCAAGCTCTTCCTCTTGTGTGTGTCATTATGCTTTTGAGTCTACTAAAAAATCAATTTTCACCCGCCATGCCCTCTCAACTAGCCCTAAATAGTCTTCAATCCCAAGTGGCATTAGTGGTTATCTAATCAAATCATTCAATCCAAAAAAGAATCGGTGACATTTCTCCTCTGCTTTTGGAATGACTCTGGTAAATACAACGACAACATTATAAACTTCGCTTTATTCTGCATAACTGATCAATCTCTCGGCTCCAATTTGATAAATTGATCTTGCATGTCTTCTAGCTGAAATTGGTTCAAACTAGTCTCTAATTGTGTTCACAAACTCATCCCATAGTATCAAAAGACTGGTTCTACCTCCAAACTCCTTCAGTAATTGTCCTCGTCACCATCTCTCTGCTTCTCCCTCAAAAACAAAAATAACAAGTGTAACCCTCCTCTCTAATGAACAAAAAAACCCATTTGCAATCTTCTCCACTCTCAACAGTCAATTCTCATCATCCACTAGACTATCTCCTCCAGAAAAAAGAGGCCACATACCGCAAAATAGCTTCAATTATTCATACATCTGGCCTCCCCCACTACAACTGGCCTGAAATTAAGTGTTTATAATCATCTGAGTCACTGCACTCACCATCTTAACAAAAGTATCTGTGTTCAATGTAAAATTCTGGGGCATATCAATTTATACCACATCATCTCTAATTTTATCCCCTAATTTTTAATATTTATGAAATAACAACAAAATAACTTAATCAGACTAAGTTAAAATTTTAATTTATATTATTTTTATCTTAATTGAATTATTTATGTCTTAATTAAACTTTGTTAAACTTAATATTAGCATTCATGTTATTCGATTTAAACGCTGCTCTAAAACTACTTTTTTCATGACTCAGCTCGAAGCTTGGAATTAAACAAGATGTGAATCGATAGTTGAACGGTGAAATTTAATTTTTTATTATTTTATATCGATAACTACTAATTTAATATCTACATATTAATAGAAAAGAGCCTCTAAAAGAAGCAATTTAATTAACAATTAAATATTCACATTTTCGGTTGCTGAACTTGTCTTTTGTAAACATTAGTTCCCCTTTTATTCATCTAATTCAAAAGCTTAAAATCTAGAAAAAATATTAAAACTAAAATAACCCAATTAAAAAAATGGCTTGTAAACTACAATAACCCAAAGAAAACAAGACAATATGTATGCTGGTATTTCATATTTCATTATAAAATTCATTTAATAATCTAATACATATATTCTTTACATTTAGTCAATAAAAAAAATCTAA
Source organism: Phalaenopsis aphrodite (assembly GCA_003013225.1). NCBI lineage: Eukaryota > Viridiplantae > Streptophyta > Magnoliopsida > Asparagales > Orchidaceae > Phalaenopsis > Phalaenopsis aphrodite. The sequence continues at coordinate 159,791 of NEWO01000432.1, read as the reverse complement.
ATTTATATAGCATTAACTCCTAACTTTACCTCTAAAAATTAATCTTGAACTTTACTTTCACTATATACTCTTAAATTTACTTTCAAGTTTTAATTTTTAACTTCACATTTAAGATTTAATCTTTAACTTTATTTTTTACTTTATGCTCGTAACTTTCATATTCATCTAAAGAGCATCGTCAAAACATAACCAACACACTCATGACTAATATTATCTCTTTGATATAACGGTCTGTAATCAAAATTACATGATTGTATGTGGTGCAAAGGCGTTTATTCTCTATTGACCACTATTACTCCATCAACACAGAGATTAGAGATCTAAGCACAATTGTCTGGTGTGGTAAGAAAATATCTACACGCGTGAGTACACTGGTCGCTACCTGTACCATGAGAGAGTGAACTCCTCTTAAGATGCACATACAAATATTCACATATATAATATTTTCATTTTATTCTTTACAACATATTGTTTACTTTTGCATTCATCTACTCATGAATAAGTGAATGTTTACTAAAATCGAAATAGCATGCACTAATCTAATAACTTCATAGGTAAAATAATATGCAACCCTTTCTGCATGACTGTTAACATGCATATTTTTAAAGGTCATTGGGGTTTATTTGAGGCAAGTCACAACTTATCAAAAAAATTTTGTGCATCAGTTGTGTCAGGAAGCTACTGCGCAAAAGCTATTGTGGAAAAGTTATGTTCGCTTGTTTTATGCATTTGTGCAGCAGCTATACTACAACTGTTTATGAAAAATAAACTTTTTGTCATTGTACTATTGTAATGTTTATAACAGAATCAGTCCTGATTGCACATTTCATACATAAAAATAGATATTCGATTTTAATATTACATAATAAAAATCAACAAATCACTAAACAGTAACACAACAATAAAAATTAAAAATAAAATTATTAAAAAAGCAATTAATCTTATCATAATGTTGAATTTAAAATGTAGACGATTAAATTCATTAGATAATCTCTCCTCCAACAAAACTCTCCACTTGTGATCACGTAGGTAGAATCATCAACTCGATCCGACCACCCAAAGAAGTCACAGTTCTCTGATTTATTCCTTGAAAGCCTATAAGATTTATCTCCTATAGATATGCTTTTATCGTGAAATAAGCAGAGAACATTGCAGCAGTGCAATAACTTGGAGGCACCGGAAGACCTCGAGTTCATCTTTTCTAAATGTTTAAAGCCACAAAACACAAAACCCTTAAATGCAACATTAGTAAGGAAGAATAATAGAAATACACAATTAAATTTGTATAAAGTTGTGAGACCCAAAGCATAAAATTTAAATCAACAATAATATGTCATTACAGGAAGACAATATACCTTAAAAAAAGGTTCTTGATTGTCTTTAAACCACAAATACTAAGCTAGTATGTGTTATAAAAGTATATCACCACAAAGGTCATCCAGAAAAATCCTATCAATTGTATGACCAAAAAAAGGGTGATCTCGATTGCCTTTAAACCACATAAAATCGTGCTTGGATGTGTCACAGAACCATATTACCACAAAAAGTCATTCAAAAAAACCACAACAATCATTTGGCTATAAAATAAGGGGTTCTAAGTTGCATTTAAACCATATAATACTGAATTCGTATGTATAGCAAAATCATATCACCACAAAGGTCATTCAGAAAAACCCCTAAGGTCATTTATGTCACCATGGACCTCAAAACCAAAAAAAACATGCAAGAAAAAAAAAACATATATTAAACCCACGGTTACCTAAAGGTCATCCAAGCGGGAGATAAATGAAAAAGTAATTTGCACCGAATCAAAATTTCAAATGAATATCATTGCACATAGCATCATTACAATAAGCAAAAGTTACTTTTCCAATACATTACACAAATAAAAAAATGACTTTCCCGTATTAACTATTATGCTTGTAATTTGCTCTCACAACTCTATTATTTCCCCAACACCTTTCTTATCTTGTGTACAAGACCCATGCAAATCTGATTCATCTTGTGATATTAAAAGGCCTAGGCAATATTTGTATGACTCGGCAAAGACATGTGATTGGTCCTTATCTGCACTATTGAAATCAATATCACCACATGAAGGATGCTCACAAATATAATTGTGGAGAGTCATCATCGCAACCAAAATATTCACTTATTTGTTAAAAATATATGTGGGCATATCACCGAAAATAACCCATTTTTTCCAAGCATCAAATATTCTTTCAATAACATCACATAAAGACGTGTCTCTTGTTAAATATCTCATTTCTGCCCCGAGCAATGTTGTTGGCTCTATCGAAATCGACAATATAATATTTTGTATCAGAGAATAACTTAACATAACCTTTTTTCTATGGATATCGAGCATCAACTAAATAACATTTTTCTATTGTAAGTTTATTCATTAGTAATGTAGTAAATATATTATTTATTCATATATAAGCAAACATGGAGGCGGCTTCGAAAAGTTGTATTTATCAATTTTCATGGCATACTTAAATCTATGCTACCGTGGACGCTTATTTCCCATCTGATCATCACAAAAATGAAGCATATATTGAAATCACATACAATTGTAGTATTTTGTGTTGGTGACCCACAACGTCCAATATATGCAATCTTTTCATCATTTGACATGCGTGCATCCACATGTGTTCTATCAATTGCTCTAATAGAGTCATAGGTAATTTATATAAGATATTAAGGTTAAGAGTCTTAAGTGAATTTTGATAAAAATGAAGATAAAATTTTATCTTGAAATACGACATTAAGCGTTGATCACGTGAAATCTCAACAGCGGTGTTTTGGAATGTTGAGTCTTCAAGTATTATAACTCCTGAGGATAAGCTGGTAAGAGCATACAATCCAACCAAAAAATATATGTTAATTATTTCTCAAGTGTGTTGAAATTACTCCATGACTCCTCTCATAGACTCATTTTGTGACAAAATATAGAGAACTATAGCTAACATCTCTCATGAAGTCATCCTAGATGAGTCATAGACTCCATAATTCATGTGCATTTATTCTAACAGAACAATAAATACGGGGTGTATCATACGAAACATATTGTTAAATATTATCGGGTGACCCGCAAGCAACTCTCTAACCCACTTATCGTCTATACATGTAAATTTCATGCAAGTAAATCGAGCAATATATGAGTTGAAATACTTATATGTTAAACATAATGCAGCTGCAAATCTTCTTCTACGACTTTTCCAATATTTATGTTATTCATTGTTTATACAGCTATCATATATAAATAACACTAAATTAATTATAACATGTATTAAACAAAAAACAATAATTACTAAAGCTCCAAAAGTAATGAAGAGTTTGTTCTACCTGCAAAGAAGTCCCCATAAAAATCAAACAAAAAAGTGTCCAAGAAATAAAATTCAAGAACAATGAAAGTAGCATAAATAATGTCCCCAAGAAAATCAAGCATAAAGTGTCCAACAAATAAAATAAAACTAATGCATCCCGCTTGTCAAGGAAATAACGTTAGTAATTGACCCTACGGTCAGGGGTCATCGAAATAAAGAACACTCTTTTAGTCAAGCAACTTCATAGATAACAAGTAAAACGGTGTATCCTCATAAATTTCTAGAGTTTCTTCCAAAATTCGCATGACTTGCTGAATAGAAGTTGTTTGTGATGTGTTAGGGTCATTGATGTATGAAGCAACTAACTGTGAAATCTAGTTTCTAATGAAAATTTCACTATCTTTTTTTTCTTTTTCACAAGACTAGCATGTTTGGATCAACTAATAGATTCAACTTCATTGAGATTATGGTTGGAGCCTTTATTGAAGTTAGCAGGTTTCTTGGCATCTACATGCTCGGCTCTGCTAGCAAACCCTCTCGCGCTCATGCGTGATCATTCGTAACCACGACCCCACCAAACATACGATCCAACTTTTCTTCAAGCTCATGATCAAATGCTACTGAATTTATTTATTTATTTGCATTTGGTACGACTTACAAGTTAATTAATAATTGATTTGTCGATGTAATTGCAAGAAAAAAATGGTGAAGGATTGGATGTTTCATAAATTCTCACATCCAATCTCTCAGTTTACCAATCTTCCAAAGCAACAATGGTTTTCCTTATCGGATTCCAATTCAAGCCCGTGGATCCACGCTTGAACTCTTTCCATATTTCTCAATCATTTTTTAACTGAACCCACTTGTTTTTCAATTGCATCCTATCACACTATCTTATTGTGCTTTCCATGAATTTTTTTGTTAAATCTGTCAGGCCTCGTTGTTAAAATAGGTGGTCGGTCTATTTCCCAATTCCACCACTTTAAGTCAGAGATCGCAAAATATTAGCTTCAACTCTTTATCTCACACGATATACGAACCAATTCTTGTCTTAACCATGATGACTAATGAAAAAAACCAAGCAACATAAATGTGTGATAGAGAAAACATAAAGTTCCATTTAAAAGACCACAACTCGAAAAGATAATAGAAAAGAAACATTTGAAATCTATTAACACATCACCACCAGCACAACGCCACCAACACAACAACCCCACCACATCATCAATACCAACATACCTCCACAACCACATCATCACGAACAAACAACCACCACCACCACTACCAACCAACACACCACCACTACCACATCATCATCACCAACAAACTACCACCAAGACCACCACCACCAACCAACACGACCACATCAACAACACCAACACACCACCACCACCACATCATCAACATCCACATATCAACACCACTAATAAACTACCACCAACCCAACAAACTACCACCACAACACCAACAAACACCACCACCACACCATCAACACACCAAACCCACCACTCTCATCTCCAAATGCACTACCACACATACCACCTTGTTACAGAAAAATGCAAATTTACGACCAACAAACCAAGACCAACCAAACCGAGAAGTGGAGCAGCAAAAGCATATTCTAAGTACAACTGAATTGAACCAGAAACAAAATAGAGCAAAGTGCCTCGACCGAGCAAGTCACACCGTGCAAATTATAAATTCCTTTCCTTTCAGAGGCCACAAACTGCAAAAAGCAGGCCACAGACCCCATCGATCAAGAACTGAAAAGAGCAAAAAATCAGATACATCAAAGAGCAAAGCCCACACAAGAGAAAACTCAAATCGAATCATTCTAACATGGAGCAAAGCCAGAAATTGCAATGAACAAGCCACATAGGACAAACCTCAAACCACAAGGAGCAAACAACCGCAATGTATAGTGTAGAGAATATCGTAGGATGGCGGAAAGCAAAGGAATCAACAAAGCCAGAGATCAGAGAAATGTGAGAGAGGAGAAGGGACTTTGCCATAAGGGCTGGAGACCAGAAAGAAGTGAGAGAGGAGAAGGGACCTTGCCACCAGAGCCGGAGACTGGAGAGAAGTGCAAGAGGAGACGAGAGCTAGGGAAGAGATGTGAGAGAAGCACGTGAGAGAATATTTGAACTGCGGGGCACGTGAGGAATTTGTCGAGAAAAAAACATTGGTCATGTAGTCAACCGGCAGCCCGCGTTTGGATAAGATTATCGCAAAATTCCACCGCACAGCACTATCCAAACATACCTTAGGGATTTTCCTATCACGTTACAGCAAAAAAGATGCCCCAAACGCACCCTTAATATTATGTTGAATTCATCTCTATTAAAATCTTAAAGCATATAATAATCTGATATATGAATCTCTATTATAATACTCTCATAACTATAAAAGAATTTCATTGTGTAATTTTTTAACATACATATTTTCCTAGTTAACAATACAAAGTTGTTATAATCTTAATCTCACGGGAATAGAGCATAGTTGAAATCAACAATGCATTTAGAAATAATTAAAATTACTAAAATTTTTAAATATAAGATTTCCTTGCGCTTAACTTCTGACACCTCATTCAAGTTAACACCTATAATATATAAAATATTGCATTTAATAAATTTATCTCACGTTGCTTAACTATATTTTAAATATTTATAATTAAATTTCCTCGTTTTACTTTTGAGTTTAAATCCTTAAATTTAGATTTTAAATCTTACAATTATTACTAATATTAAATAATAATAATTTAAAAAAATTACTTTGGAAAATTAAACTCTGAACATTTCTCTTCTTTTGCACAAATCACAAATCTAGATCTCATCTAGTTGTTTAGTTTGGTTGATTGACCAACTTTAATCATTGATATTAATTACCATAATTTAATATAAGTTAATAACATTTAATTAATTAAACATAAGAATTTATATAAATAAAAACACAATCTTACCATCATTGTTTCCACTGTTGTTACACCTCACTGCACGCTTGATTCGATTCCGCCTCCCTTCTTCTTCCATCATGCGGTTCAACTTCTCCACCCGTAAGCACAACCACCTTTGACCTCCGCCTCTTTGTTTTCTTCCTTCACATGCCAAACACACACAACAATGTTCCTAGATTTCAGCTTCGACTCTTCACTTTTTCCACTAAACCCTCTTCCCTTTCCCTCGCACAGAAACACACGCGGAGTTCAACTCCAAGCCAAAGACACACTTCGCCCTCCTCTCCATGACTGTTTGGCTAATGTTTCTAGCACGCAGTGTCAACTTCAAAGCCCTAGATGTACATGAGTCCTCTTCCTTCGGCTTCAACTTCCACTGCTCCTCCCACAATGATGACACCACCTCGCTTCCTTCTCTCAAGAAACCAAATGTGATGTTGTCTTCTTTCGTATAGGACGCCTTCAACTTCTCCCCCTTCGGCCAGGGTTCCTTCTCTTTTCCTTCTTACTTCCTTCTTTGTCTATCATTCTCGCCTCTTGCCTCACTTTATCTCTTACTCCCTCTTGCTTTCTCACTCGCTGGTTCGAATCAGATGAAATATGGAGATAAGCAGTCGTTTTGATTTCTCAGGAGCATCACATCTACTTTGAACGATAAGTATTATTTATTTTTTTATTGTTTTTTTAACCGGTTATTACAACACCTCTAAGATTAAATTAAAATTTGCAAGTCTTAATTCTTCTAGCATCAAATAGTAAAAATCAACACTATTTTTACTATTACTCAACTATATATAAACTAAAAATGAAAAACTGCAAGAAGGTGATTATAGTTCACATAAGAAAGATTCTATAGATCATAGTGAGTCACTTGCAGACGAGTAAGAAAAACCGCACATAAGCACCTAATGAAAAATAGCATGCAGGTGAGTAAAGCGATCAAGAAAAAAATGCTCAAGAAATCTGCAAAAACGATTAAGACCTATAAGCTTAGGAAGGTAGCCATTCAGATTCGAAGGCAACCCTAGAGAATTTTTCCAGGAACAAACTTAGGATAATAGGCAAGAAAAATCTAAAAAATTCAAGCACGCGCCATTCACGGTGCTTACAGGATTGGGACCCATATAGTAGCGAACCAAGCCTAAAAATATAATCAAAATATTGGAGAACACAAGTCGTTCAAAATGGATCAACATTATAAGCATGTTTTAATAACATAAACTGAAAAAGAAAATATAATACCAATTAAAAAAAATACAATACAAATTAACATGTTCCTCCTTAAGTTCATGTTCAATACTTTTGAAGAGTTTAAACATATAGATTTCCTTCATTACATTCACAAATCATCATCAAAATATGGAATCCATAATATTGAATTTGCGCTGCAGGGAAAATATAATCAGAAAAAGCAAATAAAACAAATTTAACCATGAAAATGATAGATGGTCATAAAACAAGGATTAAGTATTAAGGGGTGCTTGGAGAGATACGTGCACCAAAGCAAATAAAATTGGGAAAAGTAGAGTCAGACGAAATCAAGCTTGGGCCTCAAATTTAAGGATGAGATTAGCGGGAGTGCCTCAAATAGAGATTTAACAACTTTCACAACATATATTGATCTGCAAAGGAGCTGAAGAGGGAAAGAGTTTTTCTCAGCATATGAGGGAATAGTAAATGTAAACGGGAGTGAGAAAAGAGGAGGTGAAAAAGTGAAGGCCATGTTGGAAGTTGATGGCAATGATAGAAAACTACAAAAGAGATGGCAATCCATCAGGCCGAGTTGGAGACTGCTAAAGGGAGTACAAAAAAGGCTATTTCCGTCTTTTCGTGACGAAATACATTTGCATAGAAAGCTAATGAGACCAATCCTAGAGATGGTTTATACACGATATAAAAACTCATCCAGTAATTGGATTAGTGTTTTGCATATGCTTGGCACATAATAAAAACTATATATAACTATGTAAGAGTTTGAAATTTGTCAATTATGACAGGTTTCAAGCCCTGGGCCTAACTACTAACTTGGGACCCACACAAAAAAGAATACCAAAACGATTAAAATTTTATAGCCCACAAAAACTTAATAAGCCAAAAAATTACTCTAATGAAAAAATAAAATCACATGAGACTTGCTCCGAATGAAAATTTAGATATCATCAAAATCCAAAAAAAAAAAAAATCTAAGAATTAAAAAAAAACTATACAGCTAGTAGGAATTCACAGTTCTTTGAAAAATGTAGTTGACTTAAACGAACCTCAATCACACATACAAATTCAATCACTGTGTGTTTAGATGAAAAAGACAATGATAGAAACATTAAAATCAAGGAGTTCATTTAAAAGGAGTTCAAAATTTTATTTAGCATAAAGTGATATATTTAAATGTCTTAGGGCCCTCTTTATAACTAAAAGGAACAAAGAGCTTCAACAATCTAACCTAACAGTATAAGTTTTGATTTCGGCAAATTTAGATTCTAAAAAGAAAAAATAAACCCAAAGTAGCCAAAGTCCAACTTCTTTCCACTGCAATTAAATGCACATTAGCATCGCTACAGCAGAAGATTGCACTCAGAAGGGACCTGACAATAATACACAGAAAATAGTTTAGCAAGGCAATAGGAGCACAAGAAAACATATGAATCACAAGGCCAAGGAAGATGTAGGGCCATCACATCCATCCTAGCAACAATAACTGGCAAGAATTCTTGACAAGAGGTTGAAAAATGAAATTCAAGGATAACTGAAATAGAGAATCCAACAAGAGCAAAGTCAAAATAGTTTCAAGCAATAAATCAAACAAACCAAAGTAATCAAAAAATTAAAGAATGTATCTCATTCTCATACACACCATCATCATAGGCATGTTTACAGTGAAATAAAATAAAAATTATGAAATAAATAACTAAATTAACAGCAACACTCAAAATGACAATATGCTTGCCTTAAAACTCGCATCTTATCGAGTATAAGTCTTCAAATTCCCATCAGGATATATATGTCTCAGAAATTCCAAGTTTACGACCATATAATTTATCTAAAATGTAGGTAGCATGTGTTCAATTTATTCAATGGTATAATTACTAACACTGTTATTAAAAGTGCAAATATGGTGCGCTTTAAGTGCAATAAAGAAAAAGACAATAAATTTGTTCACCATTTTGTAACTCAAAGAATTTGACATAAAAAATTATAATTGAAGCAATAATGTATCATTGCACTGCAAAATGTATGATAAATGTGCTCCCCCTCTTTCCTAGGCAAAGAATTAAACCCATTTAGAGATGGGTTAATGCCTTCAGCAACTCATAAAAGCACATACATACTTTATTTCTTTCGGTAATAAATGCCCTTGAGAAAACAAAAGAAATATCATAAATAAATTCATAATTGTGTTTGTGAGATGTTTGTTAAATAGTACAATACTACATAATTTTTCTCATCATATGCATGAAAATCCCAAAGGACAAAATTTAATCCAATTTATTTGTGCATAAATAGGAATGCAGATGTTCATATCTCATAGTTCAATTTAAGAGATTTGCTTGAATGAAATATTGTTACGTTGATGCCTAATCCAAGAGACATTTAGTCTTTTATTAACCTAAAGTCAATTTAGTGCATTGCTATTTATTATTATTTAGTATAAATAGACTTTAAAAGGCTTAGGGTTTGAGAGAGATTTTCTACCTCTCGAATTGTAAAAATTGGGAGAGATAACCTACCTTTCAAATTTTAGGTGTTTATATTTTATATTTGAGTTGGGTGTTTGATATTCTTGCAAAAAAATATATGTTTGCCCTAATTTCTATACAAAATCGTGTCGATTTTTGCATTTTTGCATCAAATCGTATCAAATTAATATCATGGCTTAAAAATTCTACTGTATGCTGATATCTTGGGATTGGGTTTGAGAGATTTTCTACTTCTCGAATTGTAAAAATTAGGAGAGATTGCCTACCTCCCAAATTTTAGGTGTGTATCTTTTGTATTCAAGCCAAGTGTTTGATATTCTTACAATAAAATTTGTGTTTGTCTTAACTTTTATGGAAGATTGTGCTAATTTCTATGTTGATTTGTCTCAAATACATTATGTGGCATAAGAACTTATATAAAATAAATCTATTTTATGGCTTTGATGAATATATTACATTGTAGAAGAGCAAACTACCTGAAATGTGCAAAAAGGTAGCCCTGAGGTGTGCAATAATTAGCAGTGTAGGTTTGGAGCCATGACTTGGTGATCATAAAGTTAACACCTTAATTTTAGGTGTAGTACTTCAAATAAATTGGACACCGTGTGAACTTAAGCCTAAAGGTTGTGAGGAGTGGAATAAATAGGCAAACTTTCCAGAGGGTTTACAGTTTATGAAAACAAAAACTTGTGCCCTTTGAAATTATATGAACAGCTCATTAGATATCATTGAACTACCTTTTGGCATAGATTACAATTCTACAAAATTTATAATTAATTTAATGCAATATGGCAAAAAAAAAAAACAAAAGAAAACAGCCAGTTTCCCTCTCAAGATGTGAATGTTCATTTGACCATATGCTCATCATTGGACAAATGTATCAAAGTCATCAAGTTCTTCCAATTGAAATTATGTAGATCAATATGCATTCATAAAATTTTCGTTCTTCTCTTCTAATATATATTTTCTCTCCCTCTATAGCATCCTTTCCTCGTTATAGGCGCTACACTCCATTTACTAAACTAGAATCTCTTTTTGAAATTTAAACAACGAGTACATACCCAATCACAGCAATTATTTTGATTTATAATCGATTGGTGATGACAGGCAAGAAAAGTAACAAACCAGATTAAATGAATTTCAAGACTTCGTGAAACAATTAACAATTTGGATCACAGTAACCCATAGTTTGACTCCTGTTAGTTCCGTATCACAAGTTAATAGTGCCCTTAAAACACTTTGTAACATATATGCATCAACATGGGTTGAGCAGATTAACGGAACAAACAAAACCGTATCAAATTATATGCTTCAAACCATTACAATCCCTTACCTAAACCTTCACACGTTTCTGGCTAAAATTACCTCAAACCATGAAACATATTTATCAACAATATTTCCACCTTATGATTCACAAACAATGCCACTTCGCAGTCTGAGTATATGGTATTCCAACAGTTTTCGCTCACTAGGATTTTCACCAGAATGATAAAATGAAACATGAAATAGCCATAAACTTAACCTAAATTCAGGAGAAATCAATATTTCATCTGAGTTATAGACGCATACTTCAAAGATTTGGAATTTGAGGCAAAAATAGAAAAATAACAGAACGAATGCAAAAATAACTTTTGTTCGAAGCCAAAAAATAAAGCAGGTAGTAGAACTGACATTCATCCAACGAGGGACCAAATTGATTCCACGGAAGAATAGACAAGGAAACGAGAAAAGAAGTCTGAGATGGCTCGCTCGATCTCTATATCGTGCCACTCAGGCTTGGTGACACTGGACGAGGGAAATGATAACCATTTAGGTCGCCATCGCATATTACAAATGACATTTCTTCCATGCTTATCTAAAGCCAATATTTAGATCCTCTCCAACAGTACTAGTTATTGCTAATCGGTTAAATTTATATAAAAAATTAGTGATCTGAGGCTGTGTTTGGCTACATTGTTAAATAGTATTCTAAATTCGGATATATTAAAAGTTTTAAAATCGCCGTTCTAAATTTGACAGCGACTTGAATTTAAACACGAAGAAAATTAGACATAGTGAGATAAAAATTGATTTAACTAAGTGTTAGATTTAAAGTTTTTTTTTTTTTTGCTGGATTTAAGCTAAATCCTTTACTAAATCTGTCTATTGATAGGCTACCAAACACCACCAACACCACCTTAGGTGGTGTTTTGTAAAATAGTGTTGGTAAACTTTAGTCATGGATTTAACTTAAATCATGCCAAGCATCAAAAAATGAAAATTAAATTCAATGCTTTATTAAAAACAAATTTTATCATATTTGGTCGTTTATTTTTTCTCAAGTTCTGTCTGTTTTATAACATAAATCCAAATTTAGTAAATCTAATTACAAAGTAGATTTATTCTGACATTGCTCGTGAGCGCCTCTATGATTTGATAAATCCATATTTATAGGATTTGATAAATCCTGTTTAGCATATCTAAGCTGCAGCTAAACACAGTCTTAGTAGTAGAAAATTAAATGTAGAGTATATAGGAGAAATTTTTAATGTAGAGTAGATAGGAGAAAATTTTCATTAAGATATATGCTTCAAAATTAATTTGTTAGGTAGATTTATTTAAAAAATAATATATCACTGAATAGCTATTTCTTACGTTTCAGTTAAGTTTACAATTAAAATTTTTATTTTGATTAATTTTTAATTAGAATATTCTATTATTATTTTCTCAGTTGAAAATCTATTAATTGTCTGATACTAATGGGTTTAAAGGTTTGCTTATTTTGGTCCCATTTTTGGGCAAAACCACGAACACTAAGAAATTTGGCTTTCTATGCCTCTTATTAATACTCAAACTTAGGGAGATTTAACGGACATTTTGGTTTCAGTAATATGCCAGTTTTTCTTCGTTATATTCTATAAAAAGTATTCCACCCTTTGGCATTATCCATAGCCTTTATTATTTGTTCTTTTGAAATTTTATTGCTTATTAAGGTAAGATGATTTTGATGGTGAAGCTCAATCAAAAAAATCAATTTAATGATAACTTTGATATACATATGCGTGAAGTTTTTTATATTTGTGTCATTTATGATATGATCCAAAAAACGTCATTTTGATTGATGTATAATGCACTTTGATATACGATTGAAGAGGTTGCTTCAAATATTATTTTAATTTATGCTTGAACCATAATTAAATCTTATTTAAACTTTATTTATTTTTTGTTCTCACTGTTGTGAAAAACGCGGCAATAAAGTGAAAAATTGGAACGACAAAATCGCTAAAAAGAGAAACACACAGATTTACGTGGTTCGGCAAATTGTCTACGTCCACGAAGTTGCAGAGAATTTTATTGATTTAAGGATTACATCGTCGATCCCGTCGACTTACAAGAAAACTCTCTATCTCTCTTCCTCTTTCTCTCTACCCGTGAGCCACCAAGGAAAACAAGATCAGATGGAGACTGAAACCTTTGCTTAATCTTCAGCCGCCATCTCCTTCTTTGGTCTTCTTCGGCATAACAAGAATACCACGCGAAGGAGCATCTTCTTGTACTTCATCCATAAGCCACCACAAATGATCTAATCGATGGTCGAGAGCCTTGCTTCCTCCTTTATCGTGAGGCATAGATCTTCTTAAGGTAGTTGCCTTTAGCAAATAAAAGAAAGTGGGAGTGCCGGAGAGCAGGGGAACTTTAATTTCGCGAAAAAACTGAGAGATGGGGATTGGGGGAGAAAGGCAGCAAGAGAATTAACATATATAAGGAATTATATTAAAAGCAATTTAATCAACTTCCTTAGATGTCGAAACTCCCAAATCGAAATAGTGGAGCGGGCTCCACAATATTCAACAATTCTCCCACTTAGAGACTGGGACACTAGCTGCATCATTCACTTCCTCAAAGTGATATCCTCCACATCTGCAATTCAAACCCTGTTTTCATGCTAGAAGACCAATTGAAGTTGAGCACAACTTTAGTTTCTCAAGTGTAACACCCTTAGTCAACATATTAGCAGGGTTCTTACTGCTGCAAATCTTCTCAAGTAGCAACTGTCGGTCATCTAACAATGACTGTATGAAGTGGTACCTGATCTGAATGTGCTTAGTCCTGGATTGAAATGGTAGGTTCCTGGCAAGGAATATGGCACTTTGACTATCACTGTAGAGAGTTCCCTTTTGATTCTCCTTACCTAATTCTTCCAAGAAACTTTGCAGCCATATCATCTCCTTGCAGCCTCTGACACTACAATGTACTCAGCTTCTGCAGTAGACAAAGAAACTGTTTTTTGTAGAGTTAAGCCTCATGACACGGCGGTACCACCAAGAGTATAGACATACCCTGTAATATTCCTTCTGTTATCAATGTCTCCACCTAAATAAACATCAACATAGCTCAGTACCTCTAAACTCTTTCCTGAGAAACACAAACAGGCGTCTGAAGAGCTTTTTCGGTACCTCAAGTTCTACTTCATTGCTTCCCAATGTTTTTTCCTTAGATTACTCACATATCTGCTCACAACTCCCACTGCATAGGCAATACCTAGTCTTGTGCAAGCCATAACATAAATAAATAGGTGAACCATAGAGAACCTTACACATGTGGTCTCATTCCTCCTTGAACTTGGGCGACTGATTCTTGTTGAATCTGAAGTGACTGCCCAGAGGTGTACCAACTAGTTTGGTCTTGTCCATATTGAACTTGCTTAGTACCTTTTTCACGTATTTAGCTTGTGAAAGTCTCAACGTGCCTCTAACTTTATCTCTGATGATTCACATGCAAGGATTTTCTTTACAGCTCCAAAATCCTTCATTACAAAGTGCTCTGACATCTGCTTCTTCATAGATCAATACTGGCCCCTACAATAAGCATGTCAATGATCCAAACTTTCTATATATAGAGATGTAAAATGTGATGTATGTGATTATATATATATAATATTTCATTATAGGATACTACGCAAGTATACATATCGTTATCAAGTAATATATAGCTTTCTGATTAAGTCCTAAATATCAAACCCACAAGAAGGATTAGTTTTAAATATAAAATACTTAGCAATATAAATTCTTACTCAAACTTAAGAAGCTATCATAGGAATAAAAGTTTAATTCTTTCTGTAGTTTTTTATAATTCAAAATAAAGTAAGCAACTAATTAACTTAACTAAAATACTTGCAAGATGAAGACAATATAGGTAAAATATTTTTTCTTTATCATGAATCAGTGATAAACATAGAAGTTCAGTTGTAGAAGTATGCTAAATGTGTTGTGTCAAATAGGACCAATAATATTCTTTACCCTTACTAGAGATGCTATATAGAACATTGGTTAATATATAGTTTGAATAGTCTTGAAGACCGGCTAGGCAAGAAAGATACGAGCTCTCACTCTAGAGTTCCCTCTTCTCCCACCACCTGAGGGCTAACATGTTGTATCAAAACTTAAAACTATAAACAAATTAAAGCTTTAGCCTGTCACTTTAAAGTCCTCTAATTCTACACCCTTGAAAATATATTTTCCTATTTATTTGCACTCAACCTCATGAACTACATTCTCATTCATGAAATCAATATGTGATTCCAACCATTTATTGACTGAGACAATACCATCTCGGATCTTACATGTTCTCACAACAGGTTTTAACATCTTAATTGGTCAAATCAAGAAGTAAATGAAGTGCAAGGTCTTGAATCATCACGACTTCTTCCCACATTGAAGTCTAATACTACACACAACTTCCTTTAAACATTTAATCACTTATCATTTTAAGGAAAAAAAAAGAAAACTACTCAGAATCCATGGAGAAAACACAACAACACATGAGTTTAAAAGTAGAAATCATGCACACAAATAAACAATCTAAATTAAAAACCAAGTGTATTCACAAAGATAAACACTTATCTCAAATTCTCTCCACCAAATGTCTTAAAGTTTCTTTGAATTCTCTTCCTTCTCTTACAATACAAACTAACACTCAAAATAAAATAAAATAAAGTAAAGGTGGCCGGCGGCGGGGGCAGTTGTAACTTTTGGGGGTTGGTTGTTGGCCCTTTCTTTTAGAAAATCTAAGTCTTTTCTTATAAAAATCAAAGGGGTGCCTTGGTGTCTCTTCAAAAAGGTGTCTTCATTCAATGAATCTTCTAGAAGTTGTCTCCTCAAAAGCCAATTGAATGAATTTTCGTTTCCATGGGCTATTTCCCACGTTTTTATCAAGGGTTGCTTTAAGCACATCTTCAAAAATCCACTTCAATTAAATAAATCATCAAGTAACTATTTTAGGCGCTTAAGCGCGCGGTACCTGACACTTAGGCACGAATGCTCAAGCGCTTAGGCTCCAATCGTGGTTACTTAGGCACCCTAGTTCATTTTTTGCACCTTTCTTCATTTTTGCTCCAAATTTGACACTTTTTTTACTCCTAGCATTTTCCATCCATTTGGTTATACCTATAAGAAAAATACACAAATATCTTTCATTAAAGCGCAATATCTCAAAAATAGGTATAAAAATATGTACAAAAACACTACATATTTTAGGTGTATCAAAATCCTCCAAACTTAAGATGTTACTTATCCTCAAGTGACATTTCAATGTTTAAAAAACCAACATAAGTAGATAATGCATATGAGTTTCTTTAGGAGTTACTAAAATTTAGACTTAGAAATATAGTAGTCCAATTTAGAAAAAATATTAGTAAATGAGACCGACTTAAAGTTTAGAAATTTTTAAAGTTAAGAAATATGAAATATGACTTCCTATTTAATTCAGAAATATTGTAGATTTTCCAAGTATAGAATTTAGCCCTTTTATTGTTTCCACTTAAAAATTTTTATTAAGAATAATTTTACTTATTATATTATATTTTTAAGCTTCAGAGTTTCCCAAATCTTATACTTTAAGAAAATCAAATGTGGAATCAATTTTTGATTAGGAACTAATCCTCAAGCTTCTCCTCACTTTTCTTTTCTTTTCGTTTTCTTCCTCTATTTCTTTTCTTTTTCTTTTTCTTTTATTTCTTTTTCTTCTCTTTTTTTTTTCTTTTTCTTTTTCAGGCAAGGATTACTATATCTGGAGAGGCCTTTAATGTTTTTAAATTCCACTGCTTCTTTCCTAAAGCAATGCCCTGATAAAACTCTTTTAATTATAAATATAATAATAGTTTTGAAAATTATTTTTAATAAAAGAAATTTAAGTATTAAAAATAAAAGTCTAAATTTCTAAATTTTTCAAAAATACTGTTTTTCTTACTATGGATAGTTATATTATATTTAGCATTTTTTACACTAAAAAATTTTAACTTTAAGTTTTTGTTCATTACTATAAATTTTAACTAAATTTTCTTACTCATTTCTAAAATTAAAATTTTACTTCTCTAATATAACATAATATACATAATCATTTTTCAAGTCAAAATCAAATTCATTTGAAATACAATTGAGAACAAATAAACTTTTAAGTTTCTTTAAAATTTTTCATCCTCCCAAACTTAAATCTTTAACAGAAATAAAACATTTAGCATCATATATAAAAGCAGGAATGAAAACTAACTATAACATGCTTGCAGGAATTTTCATATTCTAAATATACAAGTACAAAAATTAAAAACAGAAGTAGAAAATTAAATTGATCAAGTTTTTAATTTTACTTAATATAAAGAGATTCATTAGACTTCTATGCAGTGGAGTATAACTAAAAAGAAACTAAAAACACTGGCAAACAAACACAATTGCAACATAAAAAAATAACTGGTAGTAAATTGAAAATTTTCTTAACATGCAATTCTTAAGTAAAAAGTTAGTTGAATTTTAAACTTTTCCAAGATTTTGAATTAAGTTCAACAAACACTAACAAAATACACCAAAAAACACAATTAAATTAATTATTACCACACAAACATACTAACTACACAAAAGTACAAATAAATCACTGAAATGTCTACAAAACAAAACAACTCAAACTAACAATTTCAACAGTCTCAACTAAAAAACAATAATTACAGTATACCTGCACAATCCACAATACATAAATAGAAAATAACCTAAAACAAAAAATAGAACTGCAATTCCAACTAAGCATCATCTTCCCCATCACTATCATCATTACGCCAAGCAGCTATAGGCTCATATGGTGGATATCTAAGGTACTGAGAAACACTACATCTCAGTTACCTCTATTGAGATGCTCCATAGCTTTGTTGTATTCCTCCTCATAATCACTTTTTCTTCTCATATACCCATCCATATGCTCAACAAAATACTCTAAATTTGCAACATTTTCATTAGTATAAACAACATTATTCAATATCCTTTCTATAAGCTATGACAGAGTATCAGAACCAGAATTTTGACCCCGTGATGTAGAAGCATGTGAAGTAGAGGCTCGCAAAGTAGAGGCAGCAGAACTACTGGAAAGTCCACCCTTCTAACCAAAAATAGACTGATGTGAATAAGTCTTCACATTCACACTGGTAATGGGCTTCAATGGCTGTAAGATTCCTCCCAGCTATCATATCTAACACCAGCCTGCCCACATAACAAAAAGATCAAGGATGCAAACCCCAAACCTGCGATTGTAGCAACAATGGTAGAACTGGTAATAACTCCATAAATCAATCCTCCAATATTAATCTGATTGGACTGCTGAATACAATAGTTCAAGCTTACTCTCTCTCGAGTCACTTCACTCAGATGATTTTTAGGTAGCAGATGAGCAAAGATAAAATAGTGTCATGCCTTTACATTGGCATCCAACTTCGAGGCAGAAAAATTTAATCTTCTTTCATTTGTAGTCTTCCATAATCCTCTCCCATCAGTTAAAGATGATATAATATTGTCTAGCTCCTCCTCAGTAGGACTATAGTTTGCATAAAAACACAAAGTACTAGGAGGCAAATGGTAAAACAGATTAATTACCTCAAAAGAAAATGGTACTGTCTTCCCCCGTACTATGACTCCTTCCTCATCAACCTTTGGAGATTCACATAGAAGTCTCATACTATAGAGATGACAGTGACAACAGAAAAATAACAGAACCGCTCCCATTGGCGGCTAACAATCAACTCTTCAACAGCTCCTGCTGGACTTTTGCAACATCGCTTAAGAATCAGTTTTCTTGTATGTAAAACATCACTGTACCTGTTCTGAGCTCTCAAACTAAGAGATTTACTTGAATCGAACAAAACTTTTTCTTTGCATTTTTTCATTCTTGGTGCCATTTTCTAAAAATTTGTATAAAATTCAAAACAATTCCACAATCAACTTCAAATCATAAAACACAACTCCTAAAAGCTTAAGCTAACAAACCTATGCATTTTCCATCAATCTTTTTCAAATTTTCACCATGAAAAGTGATTTTGGGGAGCTCACGAATGTGTTCAAAATACATGGTCAAAATATTTTTTTTTTCCATAGAAGTGAAGCTCTTATCTCAAGAAGATCAAATCTAACGAATTTAACGTGTATCCACCAAAAAATCCTCACTTAAAATGATGCGCTAGCTCTCTAAATCACAAAAAAACCGAGGAAGAAGGTAAAGTGGAGTGGTTTAATGGCGATTTTCGGACCAAAATTTCACTTAAAACCGTTCACAAACCGGTTTTCATGAACCGGCGATTAAGTGCGAATGATTAGACACTTAGGCACCAGTCTTTCAGTTTAGACAGCGCTTAAGCGCAGGTTTTGCCGCTTAGGCGCTAGTGCATAAATTTTAATTTTTTTTCATTTAAGAGAAATGCACGCCTAACCTAAGTCAACCAACCCTCTATGGTCTCAAAAACATTCTATATATTATTCTCCTCCCTCTCACTTTCTTCTAACTTAATATTCACTAATTTAAGCTAATTCGATTCAATAATAAAAATCACAATTTTGTTTATAAACAAAACACTTATATTCAATCACAAACAATTACAAACATTTTTTAATACATAAATTCTCAATCCAAATAGTCTTAGATGAGAAAATTCCTAACACATACTCTAAACAAACTTAACATATAAAAACACTTTAAAACACACTTAACATTAACAAACAAACATTAAACACACAAACACTAAACATAAGCACTAAATCATGAACTTAATTCCATTCTCTAATTGATGGAACAAATTATGGTTTATCATTAGTCTCTCCTTCAACATTTGGAATGTATATTTAAAAGAACGGATGATGATTAATAACTCTGGTTGAATCTTCTTCAATTCACTTGTTCTTCAAATACATAGCCTTATCTGCTTCTTCTATAAAACCGGTATGGCTAAACTGCACCTTTAGTTTCCATCCCATATGATCCAGATGCGCGTTAACTTCCATCACTTTTGCTTCAATTGTAGCCACGTTAGCCTCAATTTTAGTGATCTTTTCTGCTATTCCTTTGATACAAACGGCTAGAAAATTGTTATACATCTCTTGCATACTCTGACTAATAAACTTCTTTCTCATTTCTTCTTCCTTCTTCTTCAAATCACTCTCCCAATGTGACATTTTTCCAATACTCTCTCTTTTCACTTAGAATTTAAGGGTAAAATGAAGGTATAGTGAGATTTATACTCATACCCCTTTATTTATAGGCTCTAAACCCTTCCTAAAACTCCTATGCACGTCTTAGAACTGATCTTACATATTCAAAGCCAACCAATTTACAGTTAGAACTTCTAGAAACCAAAATTCACACATCTTTTTTAATTGTTGCGCTTAAGCACGGGATCTTGGCGCTTAAGCGCCAATGCTCAATTTAGCACAGGTCAACTTAACGTCCAAACATTCGTTATAACATGTCTAAGCCGTCTTTTATGGTCTTAAAATAATCTCTAACTTAATATATAATCAAATTACTACCAGAATTTTCTAATTCACACACAATAACATAACAATAATAACAAGCACACAGATAACTATGGTGTGTCTCCTACAGAGCGCTTGGTTTTACGTCATCAACCCAACGTAACCAGTGTTTATTCTGGTAGTACCAACTTTAAAAAATCATTTAATTTAAGTTGGTCACCTAAAAAGTAGGATTTCAGCCTATGACCATTCATTTTGAATATTTTATCTGTTTTAGGATCTTTGATATCCACAAATCCATAAGGATAAACTTTCATCACAACAAATAACCCCATCCACCTGGACTTAAGTTTGCCTAGAAATAATCTTAACCTTGCATTATAAAGCAAAACTTGTTGCCCTGGCTGAAAATTTTTAGTCATAATCATTTGATCATGCTACTTCTTCATCTTTTCTTTGTAAATCTTAGCACTTTCATAATATTCATTCCTTATCTCTTCAAGCGCATTTGAATGCAATAACCTCTTCTCATCGACATCTTTCAAATTATAATTAAATTCCTTAATCGCCTAATATTCTTCATGCTCAAGTTCAACTGTTAAGTGACATGTTTTCCTAAATACTAGCCTGTATGGAGACATTCTTATAGGAGTTCTATATGCAGTCCATAAGCCCACAAAGCATAGTCAAGTTTAGTGGACCAATCTATTTTGGTTGGATTTACATATTTTTCCAATGTTTTTTTAATTTCACGATTGAATAATTCAGCTAAACCACTTTTATGAGGATGATAAGCAGTAGCAATTCTATGGTTAATATGATATTTCTTTAAAAATTTCTCCATTATTGCATTTCTAAAATGACTTTCCCATCAATTATGATTACTCTCGGCATCCCAAATCTATAAAATATATGTGTTCTTAAAAACTTTGCAACATATTGAGCATCACATTGAGGTAAAGTAAGAGCTTTTATCCATTTGGATACATAGTCTATTGCTAACTATATATATACATTTCTAAAATATGGTATAAATCGTCCCATGAAATCTAATCCCCAAACATCAAATATCTCAACTTCTAACACATAATTGACGGGCATCTCATTCCTCCTAGAAATATTGTCTACTAGTTAACATCGATCACAAGTTTTGATATAAGCATTAACATCTCTAAATATCGCAGGCCAATAAAATCCAGATTGTAAATTTTTGTATGTTATTTTATCAACACCAAAATGTCCCCCAAAATCAGAATTATGCATTTTTTGATAATTTCATAAGTTTCTTCTAAAGGCACACATCTTCGAATAATAAGATCCTTTCCTTATTTATATAAAAATGGGTCATCAAAAAATAAGTCTTAGCTTCAGATACAAATTTCCTCTTCTATTGGTTTTTCATTCCATATGGTAGAATATCAATAACAATGAAGTTCATAATGTCGACATGCCATGGAACACGCCACTCGTTAACATTGTACAATTTTTTATTTGGAAAATGTTCATTAATTTCTTTTTCAAATGAGAGTCGTTTTTCTAATTCAGGTTTGGGCAGATGATCAACAATTTGATTCTCAGCTCCCTTCCTATCTACTATTTCAAAATAAAATTCTTGTAAAAGAAGAACCCATCGCATCAGTCTAGGTTTTGCATCCTTCTTTTTTATTAAATATTTGATAGCAGAATGATCCGTATGCACAATACATTTAGTTCCAATCAAGTATGATCTAAATTTATCAAAAACATATACTACTACTAATAACTCTTTCTCAGTTATTGTATAATTAATTTGAGTTTCATTAAGAGTTCTACTAGCATAGTAAATAACTTTGAAAATCGTATCATGTTTTTATCCTAAAACAGCTCCAATAGCACAACCATTACCATCACATTAGTTCAAAAGGTTTTTCCCAATCTGGTGCAACAATAATAGGTGTAGTGACTAATTTTTATTTTAATAATTTAAAAGCTTTTAGCAACTCTTCATCAAAATTAAAAATTACATCTTTTTCAAGTAAATGGAATAGTGGCTTAGCAATTTTTGAAAAGTCTTTAATATATCGCTTGTAGAATCTAGTATGTCCTAAAAAACTCCTAATTTCCTTCACACTTGTTGGGTAAGGTAAATTAGCAATCACTTGAAATTTTGTAGGGTCTACTTCCATATCATTTTCTGAAATTTGATATCCCAAAACTATCCTTCCTGCTACCATAAATTGGCATTTTTCTCAATCAAGGACTAAATTTGTTTTTTCATAGCACTTAAGAAATTTTGATAGATGTACTAAACATAAGTCAAATGAAGTTTCAAACACTAAAAAATCATCCATAAAAACCTCAATCCCTTTTTCAATTAAATCACAAAAATAACCATCATACAATTTTGAAATATAGCAGGTGCACTGCATAAACCAAAGGGCATCTTCTAAAAGCAAATGTATCATAAGGACTGGTAAAAGTTATTTCTATTGATCCTTAGGAGCTAGTTGTATTTGGTGATAACCAGTATATCCATCTAGAAAACAAAAGTATTTATGCACAGCTAGTCTATCCAACAGCTGATTTAGAAAGGGCAATGAAAAATGATCTTTCCTTGTGGAGAATTTTAATTTTTTATAATCAATGCATATTTGACATCCTATAAATTATCTTGTTGGTATTAACTCATTAGGTTCATTCAAAGTCACAACCACTCCTTTCTTAGGAGCAAAGTTAATTAGACTAACCCATGCACTATCTAAAATAGGGTAGATAATTCGAACATCTAACCACTTTAAAATTTCTTTCTTAACAACTTCTTTCATAACAGAATTCAATCTCCTTTGAGGATCAGCCCTGGGTTTGCAGTTCTCTTCCATATGAATTCTATGCATACAAATTGAATGACTAATTCCTTTTATATCAGCAATTGTCTACTCAAAGGCTTTTTTATAACTCTTTAAAATTTTCATCAAACTCTCTTCTTCCTTTGTAGTTATCCTTAAGGAAATTAAAACAAGTAATGTAGAGGAATCACCTAAAAGGCATACTTCAAGTGATCAGGAAGTAACTTCAACTCAAGCTCGGGAGGTTTTTCAATTGATGGACAAAAAGATGTATCTTTTTCTGTCGTGCCCAAAACTTCAAAACTTTCTCAAACATAATTTGAATCTTCCTTATATAAATCTTCATATCGAACTAATTCCTCTTCTTGCTCATTTTCCAACTCTTTCATCTCAGATTTCTCTTCTTAAGTTGTTTTGAAATGGCATTCACTTAAATATCTTATAACATCCTTTCTATAGCATTCATCATCTCTACCTTTTGCAAGGTATTTCATTGATTTGGAAATATTAAATGTAATTTTTTTATTATTGATGCACAGAGTTAATTCTCCTTTATGCACATATATCATTGCTCTTCTTGTGGCTAGGAAAGATCTCCCCAAATTTATAGGTATCTCTTTATCTTCCTTCATATCTAGCACAATGAAATCAATAAGAAAGATAAATGGATCCACTTTCACTACGACATATTCTATAACTCCTTTAGAATATGTTATTGAACGATCTGCTAATTGTAGAGTTACAGTAGTAGATATTATTTCTTTTAATCCCAATCTTTTCAATATTGATAATGACATAAGGTTGATGCTTGCTTCTAAATCACATAAAGCTTTTCCATAAAATTTATCTCCTATTGCACATAGAATTGTAAAGCTATTGGGATCTTTAAGCTTTTATGAAGTTTTTTCTGAATTATAACACCATACTCCTCACTAAGTGCAACTGTTTCATTATCTTCAAACTTCCTTTTTCTGTTAAGAATATCCTTCATAATCTTCACATAACTTGGCATTTTTTTCTAGAGCTTCAGCAAATGGAATATTAATTGTAAGCTTCTTAAGAATTTCCATAAATTTTGAAAATTGCTTATCCAACCTTTGTTGTCGAAGCCTATGAGGAAATGGAGGTAGTGGTTTTTCCATATCAACTTTAAGTGGAGAAATATGTCTCACCAAATGATCCCGATGTGAAATATAGTTGTGTAAAATTATATAGTTGACTCCGCTATGCATTGGTGGCAAAAGCTTGATGCAATATTTTATGAATTAGAACTTTAAGCAATTAATGTTGGGATTCTACGCAAGTATACGTATCGTTATCAAGTAATAAAAGACTTTCTATTTAAGCCCCAAATAGTGATCCCACAAGGAAGGTTTAAATTTGAAATGATAAATTTACTAGGAAATTCATAGAAAGTCAAAATGAAATTACTGTCACCAATTTTGAAGGTTGATATATTATCAAAACTAAATTATTTAACTAATAACAAAACTGAAATACAGAGTTTAAACAGTAACTACTAAACTATTAAATTATGTTTATATGATGAAGATTTCTTATGTGAAAAAACATCTTTCCAACTACAATGAGATTTTGATAAAATGAGATGAGATAAATGGTTTTAATATGATTGTGCCAAAGAGGAGCAATATTAATTCTCTACCTTGATACATTGTTATAGAAAATTATTGACTAATCTCAGGTTTAGTCCCTAAATCTGTGGCTAGGCTAGGAGGATACTGGCTCCCACTCCAGAGCTCCCACTTCCCTTCACTTGAAGGTTAACTCTCACTTTAGTTTTTAAACACTAGACCAAATTTGGGATTTTAGTTTGTCACCCTAAAGACTCTCCAATTCTACACCCAACAAAGTATATTTTCCTATTTATTTGCATTTAATTCCATGAACAAAGTTCTCCTTCATGGAATCAAATATGATCCTCACTCTATTTTAGAACTCATACTCTATTTTCGGGATCATATGTTTCACAACATATTTTAACAATTCAATTGGTTAGATCGAAAAGTGAATTAAATTTGGAGTTGAAAAATCATCACAATTTATTTTATATTTTAATATTGGCACATCCATATTATCTCTTCATTTTACCATATCTCAGAGTAGGGAGAAAGATAAAGAAAACTACTCAGACTTCATGAGAAAGATATAACAAAACACAAATTTCATATATAAAAGAAAGTTCATACAGCACTAATAAACAAACAACACTTATCTGAAACTCTTTCTCAAAGCAAATCCCTTGTAGCCTCTTCTAAGAAATGTAGGAAGAAGAAATTTCTCACTTTTGTCCTTCTCTAACACTCTTAGAGAAGAGTTCACACTTAATCTCACCACAAAACTCTAAATTATAAGAAAAATGTACTCTAAATGGTTGTGGAATGAAAAATGGAAGAATGTGTGATGCGTGGAAGGTTGAATTGGGGCGATGAGATGTCAGGAAGAGTCACTTTTATGATCAATTTTGGCCCAATAATGCCTAGAGTCGATTCTCCAATAGGTGCCTCCAAAAACTCTTCAAAAAGCGTCCAGATTTTTTGAATATTCTAGAAATAGGGGCTGAACCAACATTGGCACTATCAGAGCCAGTGTTCCACAATTTAATTCGATGCTCACTATCAAATAGCGCCGTCGACGCTGAACAAATTTCAACTTCTTTATTTTTGCTCCAAATTTCATTTTTTTTCTTCTTTTTTTGCTTTAAGTCCTAAAATTCAACAACTTGCAAGAAAACATAAAATTACCTTCTATTAAAGTGCAATATCACCAAAAATGAGTATAAAATATGGCTAAAAATGCATATATTTTTAGTTTATCAAAATCCCCCAAACTTATATGTTACTTGTCCTCAAGTAACTCCTTTACTATATAAAAATATGTCTTATGGTAAAGAATTTAACTTCTAGAATTCCATATCTTAGTCTACTAAATACAATAACATAACTTAAAAAAATTTCAAAATAACTCCAGCTAATACTAAAGGTATAAGAATATTTAGTAATCAAGTCCAAGATTTCTGATTCTCTATTCTTTTCAAGAAAAATTGCAAATTATCATATTAAAGTCACTTAAAGTATTCATATGAAAAAGAACTTCGTAAAATTTTACTAGTAAATAAACTAATACTCAAATAAAAGTTTAGAGAATGTAGCAAGCCTTCTTTTTTAAATTGATTCAAGTGAAGCCAATTTTTAATTAGGCATCTCCTCAAGCTTCTCCTCACATCTTTCCCTTACTTTTCTTTTCTTTTCTTTTCTTTTCTTTTCTTGTTTTTTCTTTTCATTCCATGTGAGGATTACTATATTTGGATAGTCTTTAATGATTTTGAACTTCACTATCCTCTTCTTAAAGTCAAAAACTTGTCACATTTCTTCACTTAACAAATTTATATTAACTTACAAATTTCATAAACTTTAATTGTTTTCTTCTTACATGAACCTTTAAGATTTTTATTTTTTCAAAAATACGATTTTCTTTATTTAAAATAGAAAAATATAGTTTTTTTCTTGTATACCAAACATCTTAATCTCTAAAATTAACATTTATTATTGAAAATTTTTAATTAAGTTTAGTATATATATAGAAACGTAAATATAGTTATCTAAAGTTAACCCTTAATACCAAAGGTCATGTTAAATTTAAATTTTTTGAAAATATAGCTAAGTGAGGACAAATAAAACTAAGTTTCTTTCTTTAAAAAGGAGTTTTTATTTCCCCCCAAGCTTAAATTTTTAAAAGATTTATCATGTTGAACTGAAAAATAAATAGTGAAAAAAATATTAAATACATAAAGAAAATACATACTTGTTAAAGGTTCTAATTTTGAAACTATAATTCTTAAATACTGCAGGTGCTACTATAAAAAGCTACAAGACTTAAAACATAAATTGCACATAATACATATAAAATTTGCTGAGAAAGAGTTAATTACAATACATTTAACAAAATACTAAAATTAACAACATAACTAAACTGAATTTCAAAAATGAAAACGGTTTTACAAACTACAGTTCACAACTCAGCATAACAACAAAACAGAGTCTCACATCCTAACAAAATAGTCTCAACAATATAACAAAAACAAACAACACAATAATAAAGTATAATCAAACATAAACTAAAAAAATCAAATCACCAATCATCATCATCTTCTTCTTCTACATCCAAATTCTGCTGCTGATATGAAGTAAAAATAGGGTGAGTAGGAAACTAAATTGAATGATCACCCTTCATGTATCTCACCAATGCATCATCATAAGCAGCATCATATTCAAACTTTTGTTGTATCAAATCATCAGTGTGAGCATTTCTGACATCCATGATTTGGAACCTATGATCCATTCTTACGATATCTCCCTACTAGATCATCATCTGGTCTAAAATTTATTGAAGAGTAGGGTCATTATAAGTAGGGGTCCTCGAAGTAGAAGGAATATCTCTGGTCTTACTTCCGATCTCCAATCAACATGAGATTCATATGTCTTTATATTGGCAGGCCCAATAGGTCTTAGAGGCTTAATCCTCTCTTCCACAGGTTTAAAATAAACTACTGCCTATTCACAGAGTGTAAAAATAAGTGCAGGGTGTGCTTAACCACCAGTGGTCTCTCCCAAAGCAATAAATCTAGTGTTCATATAGATAATAGAGCCTACATTTATTCTCATCACCCGCTGAATATAGAAGTTCAAGATGGCTCTATCCTTGGTCACCTCACTATGATGATTTATCAGAATCATTCTTCCAAAAATAAAGTAGTGTCAGGCCTTAGATACTACATTAAGCATAGAAAGAGGAAAGTTTACCTTAACACCATTTTTGACTTTCCAGGTCCCTCTTCCATCAATAAAAAAAGAAATAACTTCATCTAAGGCCTCATTAGTACCAGAAAATGATTTATATTGGCAACTGTAAACATCTTCCAACTGATAAAAATCATTAATTTTTCTTGGAGAAAACTCTACTATTTTCCCATAAACAAAAACAAAGTCGTTAGAAGCTTCAGTAAAGTTGGCATAGAATTCCATCACTACACCAATAATCGCATCGACAGTAAAATAATAAAAATTTTTCCATTGCTGAGCATTGATTAATCACTCGACTTCTCCACCCAGATTTTTAAAACCACGATCCGTAATTACTTTTTTATGCTAAAGTAAACTATTGAATCAAGCACTAGCCCCGAAGCTAACAAATTTTTTGTTCATCATAGTCTACTTTTCCTTTTTCTTTGCTCGTTTTTGGTGACATGGAAAATATAGAGAAAAATAAAAAAAATTCAAATAAATTCCAAAAATTTTGAAAATCACAAAATAAAGCACTTTATACTTAAATCTACTAAGTAAGAGTTCTTCACCAAAGGATTTTCTCAAAATCTCTTAAAAAATTCCAAAATTTTTGGATCTCAGCAATGTGAGATAAATCATTAGTGAAATTCAAAATTGTTTTAGTTCAAAGTGTAGCTTTTACCTAGAGAAGATGAAATCCAAAGTTCCTTTGCCTTAAAATCGCCTCAAATCCAAGAAAATGCGAGCCCTAGGTGCAAAAATAGGAGGTTGAAGGTGACTCAAAGGGTAAAAATGGCAGTTTATGGTGAAAATTTTGTATTTTAAAGGGTAGAGGCTGTTCTCTGGTCGAGGGCACCGTCAGCGCCCATGCTAGCGCTGTCGGCGCCGAAGGCCTAAAAATTCCATTTTTCAATTTTTTCAATTTTCAATTTCCTTTCAATTTTCTCCAAAGTCTTTTTAGTATTTTTAAACACAAATTTTTGTCTAACAATAATTCAAAAACAAACATTTTCACAAACAACAACAAACTGACTTTTATATAAGAAAATATACTTTTACAAACACATTTTTCTAATTACACTTTCACACATACTAAATAAACTAAATTATAAATTAGCGTCAAAATCAAGCCATAACACTAAATGCTGACACAAAAATATACACACAATCAAAGTTCAAAATTCTAAAGCAAAGTAAACTAATCCAAATCCACACAATCACATTACGTACATAAGTATTTTAAACTAGTAGAGAGAGTCCAAATTCTTTAATTTTGCTGCCTCATCTTCAGTTCTTTCTCCTCATCTGATATCTCCCATCGATTGGAAATGAAAATACAGATTGTAGAACGATTGGTACGGGAATTGATCTGTCAAATTTTCTTCGATCCATCCTTTTTCTTTAAACATCTGCACTAATCCTGCTTCAAATGTTCCAGTATGATCAAAATTCTCTTTCATGCTCCAATATAGGTGATCAACAAGGTACTTAAGATCTCCTATTGCATTCATAATACTCTGAAGTCCTTTTTCAATTTTCTTCAGTTACTTTTTCACAGCAATTGAACTTCCAACTGCTGATGGCATCAATGGAGTTGAAGCATGTGATGAATGATCTAAGATAGTATCTAATGCTTCATTCCCATTCCCAACATAATTATTATCAATAAAAATCATGGGCTCCCAAAGTAATAAAAATTTTTCCCAACTTTCATATGGAACTTGAGATTGCCTGCAAAGTAGGAAAATTTTGGAAGGATGCCCAAGTTCATAAATTGTCCCATTCAAAATAATACCCATAACAATTTAAATATGATAGATCCAATATCAATGAGTTTTTTCATTTGAATGCAATAATTCAAAATAACACTTTTTTTGGTGACTCAACTAATTTTCATGGTAGGGAGTAATTTTATAGAAATGAAGAAATGCCACTGCTTTGATATTGAATTAGCAATGAAGTAGAGAAACTAACATATCATTCATCTCACATTTCCCAAATATCACTTTCATCAGTCAGAAATATATAGACATCTTGCATCAAATATCTGGTAGGGATGAAATTTGTATAATGATAGATTGGAACTTTTTCGATCATATACAACTCATTGATTCGCACAAGAGTAAATGGTACAACCTTACCTCGTAGGAAGACAACTCCTTGGGTGATTCCATGTAAATTGGCATAGAATTCTTTCACTACTGGTACAAAAACTACAGCGGTAGTATAGCACAAAACTTCCCATCGCTTTTGTACAATGATTTTATCATTCGGAGAACTTGGATTAATCAATCTGTGATTGACAAAGCCTCTCTCCTTGATAAGCCTCTTCTTTGTAATAACTTTATCGTTTAATCTTTGTGTGTCAAAATTGATAAACTTTTTTCTATCAAAAACTCCATACATGGAAGTATTTCTGGAATTGGAGGCCATGAAATTTGAAAATAGGAAGTTTCTGGTCATCCAAGGCAGTTTTAAAGACTTTAAATACACCTCTTGGCAGTTATTACAAAGCAAAATCCCTCTAAAGTCTGCCAAAAATCCTCCAAAACCATCAAATTGCTATCGGTGTTGTCGGCGCTCACGATGGCGCTGTGGAAGCTTTGGTCTATCTGCGAGCGTCGTCAGCACCCATTCTGATGTCGTCGGTGCTAGAGGCCAAAATTACATTTTTTTCATGTTTTCAATCTATTTGATTCCAAACTTTCCTCTAATATAAAAATTTGTCTTAATTTATAATATATAAAATTATGTAAGATTATTATCTACTAATATATAAACACTTATCAAACAAAAAAAGATATATATATATATATATATATATATATATATATATATATATATATATATATATATATATATATATATATGGGTTGCCTCCCATAAAGTGCTTTGTTTAACATCGTCAGCCCGACATACCATTTGATTAGTTGGGTTGATTTAATATCAAAACTTCATAATAATGTTTCAATCGATGCCCATTAACTTTAAATATCTTTCCAGTGTTAGAATCTTTAATAACAACAATTCCATAATGATACACTTTAATAGCTTTAAATGATCATAACCATCTTGATTTTAGTTTTCCTGAAAATATTCTCAATCTTGTATTATATAATAAAACTTCTTGTCCACGTTCAAACTTCTTTTGAATAATCTTCCGATCATGCAATATTTTCATTTTCTCTTTATAGATTTTTGCATTATCATATGTTTCATTTCTAATCTCCTTAAGTTCATTGAGTTGCAATAATCTTTTCTCACCATGATCCTTTAAATTAAAATTAAATTCCTTAATAGCCCAAAATGCTTTATGCTCTAATTCTACTGGTATATGACATGTTTTTCCAAAAAGAAGTCTATATGGGGACATTCCTATGGGAGTCTTATAAGCAGTTCTGTATGCCCATAATGCAATATCTAATCTAGCAGACCAATCCAATTTATAAGGATTTACAACTTTTTCTAAAATTTGTTTAATTTAACGATTTGATATATGTGCTAGACAGCTAGTCTGAGGATGATAAGCAGTAGAGAATCTATGCATGATATCATATTTCTTAAAGAATTTTTTTATTCTCTTATTTTTAAAATAAGATCCTTCATCTGTAATAATTACTCTCGGCATTCCATATATTGTAAAAATATTATACATTAAAAATTTAGAAACACTCCGAGCCTCACATCTAGGTACGACAATAGATTCAATCCCTTTAGACATATAATCAACAACAAGTAATATATATATATAAATTCCCAAATGAAGGCATAAATGGTCTCATAAAATTTAAATCCCACACATCAAAATTTTCAACTTCTAATGTGTAATTTAGAGGCACCTCATTTCTTCTAGAAATATTTCCTACTAGTTGACATCGATCACATGTTTTAATATATTCATTAACATCTTTAAAAAGAGTAGGCCAATAAAATCCAGCCTGTAAAATCTTATATGTAGTTATATTCATTCTCAAATGTCCTCTAAATTTAGAATTATGACATATGTTAATTATCTATTGAGTTTCCTCATAAGGCACACACCTTATAATAATTAAATCTTTACATTGTTTATATAGATATGAGTCATCCCAAAAATAGAATTTTGAATCATATATGAATTTCTTTAATTGTGGATTTTGATATCAGGTGGTAAAATATCACTTACATTATAATTTAGTATATCGAAATTCCACGGTACATTCATTTCATCAATACTATATAATCGTTCATCAGGGAAATTTTCTAAAATTTAATTTGCAAACTTAATTAATATTTCTCTTTCTAGTCTAGACAAACAATCAGCTATTTGATTATCATTTCCCTTTCTATCAATTATGGTAAAATAAAACTCTTGCAATAGAAGTATCAATCTAATTAATCTTGGTTTATCATCCTTCTTTTGTATCAAGTATTTAATAGCAGAGTGATCTGTATGTACTATGCATTTAGTTCCAATTAAGTAAGGTTTAAATTTATCAAAGGCATAAACAATAGTGAGTAACTTTCTTTTAGTAATAATGTAGTTAATTTGAGCATCATTTAGAGTTTTACTAGCATAATATATTACTTTAAAAACTTTGTTGTGCATTTGTCCTAACACAGCCCCAATAGCATAATCACTAGCATCGCACATTATTTCAAATGGTTTCCCCAAATCAGGTGGAACAATTATAGGTGCAGTGATTAATTTTTCTTTCAATAATTCAAATGCTTTTATGCATTCTTCATTAAAATCAAATTTTGAGTTCTTATCTAAAAGTTGGCATAATGGCTTAGTTATTTTAGAAAATTTTTTTATGTAACGCCTGTAGAAACCAACATGTTCTAAAAAGCTAACATTAGTCAGAGGTGGTAATTTTTCACTAACTTGAATTTTTGCAGCATCTACTTCAATGCTATTTTCAGAAATTTTCTGCCCAAGTATAATTTTTCCAGCAACCATAAATTGACATTTTTTCCAATTTAGTACTAGGTTGATCTTTTCACATACTTCCAGAACTTTTTCTAAATTATTTAAACATAATTTAAACAAAGTTCCAAATACCAAAAAATCATCAATAAACACTTTCATTCCATGTTTAATAAAATTGCTAAAAATTGACATCATACATCTTTGAAATGTTGCAGGTGCATTGCATAGTCCAAAAGACATTCTACAAGAAACAAATGTTCTATATGAGCTAGTAAATGTTGTCTTCTCTTGATCCTCTAGAGCAATTATAAGTTGGTGATATCCGGTATATCCATCTAAAAAATAATAATAAATGTTCCCAACTAATCTAAGCAACATTTGGTCTAAAAAAGGTAAAGGAAAGTGATCTTTTCTGGTGGGCATGTTTAATTTTCTATAGTAAATACAAATCCTCTAATCAATAACTTGTCTTATTAGTATTAATTCATTTTTCTCATTTTCTTCAACGGTCACAATTCCTTTCTTCGAAACACAGTGAATTGGACTTACCCAAGCACTATCTAAAATAGGATATATAATTCCAGCATATAGCCATTTTAAAATTTCTTTTTAACATCTTCTTTCATTATTGGGTTTAATCTCCTCTGAGGATCATCTTTAGGTTCATACTGTTCTTCTAAAAGAATTATGTGCATACAAATAGAAGGATTAATTCCTTTAATATCTACTATAGTCCATCTAAAAGCCTTTTTATATTTTTTTAACATCTCTATTAATTTTGGTTCTTGAATTTCTGTTAATTCAGAAGATACAATAACAGACAATGTAGATGACTCTCCTAAAAACACATATTTTAAATGGGAAGGTAATATTTTCAGTTTAAGTTCAGGTGGTTTAATACGTGAAGGGATAAGATTTTTATTATCATTTTCCAACAATTCTAAAGTTTCAAATTTGCCCTGAATATAATATAAATCTTCTTCTTTTATTTTATCCTTGTTTTCAAAAAATTCTCCTTACTTTAATTTGTCTTCAAACTCATTCTTAAATTGCTCATTACTCAGATAATCAGTTACTTCTATTCTAAAACATTCATTCTCTTTTTCTATTGCTGGATATTTCATAGCTTTTGTAATATTAAATGTTACTTCTTGATCATTAACTCTCATTATTAATTCTCTTTTTTGCACATCTATCACAGCTCTCCCTGTTGCAAGGAATGATCTCCCCAAAATAAAAGGAATTTTTTTATCTTCCTTCATATCCAATACTATAAAGTCTACAGGGAAAATAAATTTATCCACTTTTACTAATACATTATCTATAACTCCTTTTGGATAAGTTATTGATCGATCAACTAACTAAAGAGTTACAGTAGTAGGGGAAATCTCTCCAAAATCTAAATGTTTAAAGATTGATAAAGGCATAAGATTGATACTCGCTCCTAAATCACATAAAGCTTTTCCAAAAACCTTTTCACCAATAATACAATATATAGGAAAACTACGAGGATCTTTTAATTTTTCAAGAAGTTTTTTAAAATAATAGCACTACACTGTTCACTGAGCGCAACAGTCTCGTGATCTGTAAACTTCCTTTTCTTGTTTAATATATCCTTCATAAATTTCACATAACTTGGCATTTGTTCCAAAGCTTCAACAAAAAGAATGTTTATCGTTAACTTCTTGCAGATTTTCAAAAATTTTGTAATTTGTTTATCTTTGTTCTTCTACTTCAGTCTTTGAGGAAATAGAGGTAATGGTTTTTCTAAAGGACCTTGTGTTTGTTTATTTTCATTTTGGTCACTTTCCATTCCTTCCTACTCTTCATCAACTTCAGTTTTTCTTTAGATCCTTGTTTCAACTTCTTTTCACTTCATAATTGAATAACTTTATTTTGCTCCTTATTTTGATCTTTTGGATTAACTTCCATCATACTCGGAAGAATTCCAGAAGGTCTGTTACCGACTGCAGTAGCAATATGTCCTAATTGATTTTTAAAATTTCTAATAGCAGCCCCGATTCTGTATTTGATTTTCCATGTTTAACATTACTTCTTCCATCGTCAACTTCTTTTCCTTAACTTGTGGGTTAGGATTATAGTGAAATCCATTAGGATAATAAGGTCGATAACTAGGATTTCCTTGGTTGTTCAAATTTTCAGAGGGATTCAACGAATTGTTATAATTCTTCCAACTAAAATTAGGGTGATTTTTCCATAAATGATTATAAAAGTTAGAATATTGATTGTTATTTTGATTATTTATAGCATTTAAATTTTTATAAGATGATTGACTATCAATGATCTGTCCTAGTGAATTTTCCTCTAATATTGGGGGTATTTGAGAATAGTTCACTCTTATTTGATCAATCTTTTTCGAAATAGTAGCAATTTGAGATGCTAAAATAGACATTGCATCAAAATCATGAATACTAGCTACTCTCTTAGGATTTACCCTTTCAGAGGGCCATTAAAAATTGTTATTAGTCATTTCTTCAATTAAAGAATATGCTTCATCAAAAGGTTTGGACATTAGTGATCCACCCGCACCGGCATCTATAATAGATCTAAGTGATCCTACTAATCCATCATAAAATATTTGAATTATTAACCAATTTGGTAGAGCATGGTGTCGACATTTTCTAAGAAGATATTTAAATTTGTCCAAAGCATCATATATCAATTCTCCTTCAAACTGACAAAAAGATGTAATATCATTTCTAAGCTTAGTAGTTTTTGAGGGTGGAAAATAATTAGCTAAGAACTTTTGTGATAGTTCTCCCCAGGTTCTGATAGATTCAGGTGCTAATGAATTCAACCAAGCTTTGGCTTTATCCCTTAATGTAAAAGGAAATAGCCTAATCCTAACAACATCAATAGACACTGTCATATTTGAAAATAGCACAAATTTCAAGAAAACTAGTAAGATGTAAGTTTGGATCTTCAGTAGGAGTTCCTCCAAACTAATTATTTTGTACCATTAGGATAATAACAAGTTTAAGCTCAAATGAATTAGCACCAACATCATGATTTTTAATAGATAAGTGAAGTTCATCTGCTGTCGGATTAATATAATCTTTTAATGGTCTTTACTGATTTTCGTTTATTTGATTATTTATGTTATTTGGAATTTTATTTATGTTTTTAATTTCTTTTTGTTGTTTTTTAATTTTTCTAATAGTACACTCTAATTCTGTATCGTAAGGTACCAAACATTTATTTCCAATATTTTGCATAAACAAATATAATAAGCAAAGAAAAATTTCTTAAAAAATGATTCTTAAATAAAAATATATTTTATTTTTGGATTTTTGAATTTTCAATTTTTTAAATTTATTTTTTATTTAAAATTTTTTTATATATAATTATCTCTAAATTTCCTTATTTACTAAATTCACTTAAT
Source organism: Phalaenopsis aphrodite (assembly GCA_003013225.1). Lineage (NCBI taxonomy): Eukaryota > Viridiplantae > Streptophyta > Magnoliopsida > Asparagales > Orchidaceae > Phalaenopsis > Phalaenopsis aphrodite. The sequence goes on along the minus strand of NEWO01000432.1, from coordinate 123,112 downwards.
TTACAGTTACTTTCCTCAGCAACGACGCTAAAAACTTGATCCCAATGTGAAATATAGTTGTGTAAAATTAAATAGTTGACTCCGCTATGCAACGGTGCCAAAAGCTTGATGCAATATTTTATGAATTACAAATTTAAGCAATTAATGTTGGGATTCTATGCAAGTATACATATCATTATCAAGTAATAAAAGACTTTTTATTTCATCCCCAAATATCAATCTCACGGGGAAAGTTTAAATTTGAAATGATAAATTTACTAGGAAATTCACAGAAAGTCAAAACAAAATTACTGTCACTAATTTTGAATGTTGAGATATTATCAAAACTAAATTTTTTAACTAATAATAAAAATAAAATACAAACTTTAAACAGTAACTACTAAACTATTAAACTATTTTTATGTATGTGAAAAAGCATCTTTCCCACTACAATGAGATTTTGGTAAAATGAGATGAGATAAATGGTTTTAATATGTATTGTGCCAAATAGGAGTATTTTTAATTCTCTACCCTAATACAGTGTTATGGAAAATCATTGGTTAATCCCAGGTTTAGTCCCTAAATTTGTTGCTAGGCTAGAAGGATACTGGCTCTCACTCTAAAGTTCTCACTTCCCTTCACTTGAAGGCTAACTCTCGCTTTAGTTTTTAAACTCTAAGACCGAATTGAGAATTTTAGTATGTCACCCTAAAGATTCTCTAATTCTACACCCAACAAAGTATATTTCCCTATTTATTTGCACTTCATTCCAAGAACTCATACTCTATTTCTCGAATCATATGTTTTACAACATATTTTAACAATTCAATTGGTCAGATCGAAAAGTAAATTAAGTTCAGAGTTGAAAAATTATCACAATTTATTTTATATTTTAATATTGGCACATCCATATTATCTCTTCATTTCATCATATCTCAGGGTAGGGAGAAAGATAAAGTAAACTACTTAGACTTCATGAGAAAGATATAACAAAACTCAAATTTCATATATAAAAGAAAGTTCATACAACACTAATAAACAAACAACACTTATCTGAAATTCTTTCTCAAAGCAAATCCCTTGTAGCCTCTTCTAGGAAATGTAGGAAGAGGAAATCTCTCATTTCTCTTTCTCCAACACTCTTAGAGAAGAGCTCACCCTTAATCTCACCGCAAAACTCTAAATTCTAGGAACAATGGACTCTGAATGGTTGTGAAATGAAAAATGGAAGAATGTGTGATGCGTGGAAGGTTGAATTGGGGTGGTGAGATGACAGGAAGAGTCACTTTTCTAATCAATTATAGCCTTAAGTAAATGCTAGAGTCAGTTCTCCAATAGGTGCCTCCAAAAACTCTTCAAAAATCATCCAAATTTGTCAAATCTTCTAGAAATAAGGGCTGAACCAACATTTGCATCGTCAGCACCAGTGTTCTGCAATTTAATTCGATGTTCACTGTAAAACAGCACCGTCGACGCTGCTTCTAGTGTCATCGGTGCTAAAAAATTTAAACTTCTTCATTTTTACTCCAAATTTCATCATTTTTGCTTCTTTTTTTCTTCAAGTCCTAAAATTCAATAATTTGCAAGAAAACATAAAAAATACCTTCCATTAAAGTGCAATATCACAAAAAATAAGTATAAAATATGGGTTTAAAAATTCATATGATTTTGGTGCATCACTAAACCTTTTGGAACTTCCTCTTTTGGTTCTTCAATCTCTTCTCTCTTTACTTCAGTCTCTTTTTGAATTCTACCTTCCAATTCTCTTCCACTTCTGAGTTGAATGGCTTTTACTTGCTCTTTATTCTGGTCTTTCAGATTTATTTTGTATTACTAGGAAGAGTTCCTTGGGATCTTTTGCTTAATGAATTTGCTATTTATCACAATTGATTCTCAATATTTTTAATTGTAGCTCCTTGACTTTGTAACTGATTTCTCATTTGTAACACCACTTCTTCTATAGACAACTTTTTCTCTTTAAATTGCGGATTACTATTAAAATATGGAGGATAAGTGGCTCGATAATTACTATTCCCTTGGTTGTTCTAGTTTCTCAATGAGTTTACTTGATTGTTCCCCCATTGCTGATTATTACCACCCGAAGCATTGTTCCAATTGAAGTTAGGATGGCTCTTCTAACCTAGGTTATAATAATTTGAATATGGGTTATTCTGCTTGTTATTTATGGCATTCAAAGTTTCTAATAATGCTTGAGAATCTACCGTTTGACCTAATAAATTTTCTTCAAGCATAGATATTGGTTGAGAAAAGTTCATTCCAAATTAGTCTAACTTCCTTGAAATTGCAGCAAGTTGGTTTGCTAACATTGCAAAAGCATCAGTTTCATGAACGCGGCTACTTTCGTAAGACTTACCCACTTAGAAGGCCATTGAAAATTATTGGTAGCTAGCCTCGTTATTATTTATGTGCACAGTATAACAATGTCTTTGTTGATATTTTTCACTTATAATTCCTTACTTTGCAACAGAACCAAAAACTTAGTCTTGGAGAAAATAAGAATTTAACTTTTTAATTTATATATATATTGAGATACTACGCAAGTATACACATCGTTATCAAGTATTATAGGACTTTTTGATTAAGACCTGAATATCGAACCCATAGGGAAATTTCACAATATGAACAATTGATCAACAAAATTTCTATTTCAAAAAGATAATTACTTAATATATATATATTTTTATAGTAATTAAAATTCAAGACTTTTTGGTATTTTTGATATTTTGACAAAACAACAACAACTTCTAAAGATAACTTGAGTTTTTGTAAAAGAAAATCACTTAATATGAAAATATCATTCTCCTTATCATGAGTGAGTAATAAATATATGATTTTTATTGTGAAAGTATACAAATTATGTTGTGTCAAATAGGAGATATATTATTCTGTACCCTTACTAGAGATCTTATAAAGAACATTGGCTAATTTAAAGGTTGAATAGTTCTGAAGACTGGCTAGGTAAGGAAGATACTAACTCTCTCTAGAGTTCCCTTGATTCCCTCAACCTTGGGGCCAACATCTCGTATCAGAACCTAAAACAATAAACTAAGTTGGGGGCTCTAACCTGTCACTTAAAAACCCTCTAAGTCTACAACCTTCAAAGATTATTTCCCTATTTATTTGCACTAAATCATATAAATTACATTCTCATTGAAACAACCTCATGTGATTCTTTCCAATTATTGATTGAGATAATACCAGCCCGGTTCTTACATGTTCTCACAACAAATTTTAAAATCTAGATCGGCCAGATCAAGAAGTAAATGAAGTGCATGGAATTAAATCATCATAACTTCTTCCAACATTAAAGTCCAATACTCTCCACAACTTCCATCCAACAATTTAATTACTTATCATTTTAAGGAGAAAGATAAAGAAAACTAGTCAGAATCTATAGAGAAAACAAAATCACACTTTAGTTTAAAAGTAGACATCATTATCAAACCAACAAGAAGCCTCGATTAAAACCAAAAGTAGTTTAAAAACAAAAGACAAAAACTTATCTTAAATCCTCCACCAAACTCTTGAAGTTCCTTTGAATCTCTTCTCTTTTACAATACTCTTAACTCTCACAGTAAAACTAAAAACAAAAAGGATAAAGTAAATTTGTGGTGCCTGAAAATCTCTCCAAACGTTCCTCCCCAAACTTCCTCAAGAACTTCTCAAGACTAAGACTCTCCCTTTTCAAGCTCACTTCAAAAAGTTTCAACTTCTTTCTTTCATAAATCTTCATAAGGTGCATTGGTAACTCTTCAAAATGTGTCCCAATTCTATCTATTTTTCCAAAGGATGCCTCCTTTCACAAGTACTTAAATCATATTTTCATTTTTAGTGGTCATAATCACCCTCTTTAGCCAATAGGTGCTCAAATGTCTCTTCAAAAGTTGATAAAATGAATTAAACCGTCAAATAACTGCCTCTGGCGCTTAAGCGCGGGGCCTCCGGTGCTTAGGCATGGCCTTCTCTGTTTCACCTGTGCTTAAGCGCCGGATCTGACGCTTAGGTACCAAAACTCATTTGTACCATTTTCACATTTTTGCTCCAAATTTGATCCTTTTTCACTCCTTTTAGCAATTTTCATCTTCTTACTTGTACTTGAAAGAAAAACACACAAATACCTTCCATTAAAGTGCAATATCTCAAAAATAGGTATAAAAATGTGTTTAAAAACACTATATATTTTAGGTGTATCAAAATTACCCAAACTTAAAATGTTACTTGTCCTTAAGTGACACTTCAATCTTTAAAACTAATAAGTATGATTATTTATATGAGTTTCTTTAGAAGTTACTAAAATTTAGATTTAGAGATATAGTAGTTCAATTTAGAAAAAATATTTAGTAAATGAGACCAAATTGTTTAGAAATTTTTAACGTTAAGAAATATGAAAATATGAGTTCCTATCTAATTCAGAAATATTCTAGATTTTCCAAATTTATAATTTAGTCCTTTTATTATCTCCACTTAAAAAAATTATTTAGAATAATTTTTCTTACTATCTTATATCCCTAAGCTTAAGAGTTTCTCAAGTTTTATAGTTTAAAAAGATCAAATGTGGAACCAATTTTTCATTAGGCACTAATCCTCAAGCTTCTCCTCTCTTACATTTTTTTTTTCTTTTCCTGTTCTTTTTCTTTGTCTTTGTCTTTTTACTTTTCTTTTTCTTTTTCAGGCAAGGATTACTATATCTAGATAGACCTTTAATGGTTTTGAATTCCACTTCTCCTTTCCTAAAGCAAAGTCCTGATATAAATCTTTTACTTATAAATATAATAATAGTTTTGAAAATTATTTTTAATAAAAGAAATTTAAGTATTAAAAATAAAAGTTTAAATTTCTAAATTCTTCAAACAAACAATTTTTCTTACTAAAGACATTTACACTATATTTAGCATTTTCTACACTAAAAATTTTTTAACTGAAAGTTTTTCTTCATTACTTGAAATTTTAACTAATTTTTCTTACTCATTTCAATAATAAAATTTTACTTCTCTAATATAACTTCATATACATGATCATTTTTCTTTTCAAATCAAATTAACTTGTAGCACATTTGAGAACAAATAAAATTCAAGTATTAAAAATATTTTTCATTCCCCCCAAACTTAAATTTTTAACAAGATTAAACAGTTTAGCAGCATATATATATATATATAAACAAAAATGGAAATAACATGTTTACAGGAATTTTTATACCCTAATTATACAAGTATAAAACTAAAAGCAAGAGTAAAATTAATTTTTGATCAATTTTCTATCATTTTCATTTTAATTCAACATGTAAAGATTCATTAGACTTATAAGTAGTGGGTACATACATAAGAACTAACAAACACACTAATTTTGATGTCACAGTCTCAACATAACAAAAAACATACTAAAAAGATAAAAGAAAAATATAGGGCAGCCGTTTTCTGAAATTAAAGTTTAAAACTAAAGTTAGCAAGATTTTCAACTTTTCATAAGACAAAGAAATAAGTTCAATCCTAACTAACTAAAACACAATAATCAACACACAACAACAATTACTACCCTAGAATTTAAAAGAAAATACTAATAAAACACAAATATCTCAATAACAATTAAACAAAAGTCCAACACATCACAAAGTCCAAACAAGTACACAAATGCAAATGTATCAAGTCTTAACAACGTAGTCCATCACATATTACAAACACAAAAATAAATTAGTCCTCCTCCTCATCATCATCAGAATCACTGCTATTCCAGACATTTGTAGGCTCATAATAAGGGTATTTGGGATATGAAGGAAATTTCACTCCTTGGTTACCCCTAATGAGGCTTTACAAAGATGAATGAAATTTCTCCTCATAATCACTTTTCCTTTTATTATACCCATCAATATGAGCTATAAAGCTTTCTAAATTTCGTACCTTATATGTGGTATAATTGATATTGTCTATCATCCTCTTCAATAATTGATTTTGAGTTTCAGTAGACTCACCTCTAAAAGTAGAAACTTGTGAGGTAGATGGTCTAGATGTAGAATCAACAAAGGTAGAAGAAGTAAACATCAACATTCCACAACTCTGTGAAAATCCTCCTCTCCGGCCAAAAATAGAATGCTCAGAATATGACTTCACATTTACACTTGTAATTGGATTTAGAGGCAATAATACTTCTTCCCAGCTATCATATCTCACTCCAACCTGCTCACACAGTGAATAGATCAAGGAAGCAAATCCCAACCTTGCAATAGTAGAGGAAGTGACAAAACTGATGATAGTCTGACAAATCAATGCTCCAATATTGATGAGCTTGCCTTCCTGAATACAATAATTCAATGTTGCCTCTCCCTTGTAACTTCACCGAGATGATTCGTCGATAACAAATGAGCTGAAATAAAGTAGTGCCATGCCTTGAATGGTGCACTTAACTTCGAAGTGGAAAAGTTGACTCTCCTCTCATTTGTAATTTTTCAGAGTCCTCTTCGAACGGTCAAATATGAAATAATCTCGTCTAGTTATGTCTTAGTAGGACTATAGTTTGCATAAAAACACAAAGTATCAGGTGGTAAATGGTAAAACATATTAATTACCTTCAGTGAAAAGGTATCAATTTTCCTCTAACCATGACTTGACCCTCTTCTGCCTTAGGGAGGTTTGCATAGAACTCTCGAACTACAGAAATAACAGCCACAACAGAAAAATAACAGAATTGTTACCATTGTCAGAGAACGATCAAATCTTCCACGGATCTACCTGGATTTTTGAAATAATGCTCAAAAATCAACTTTCATGATTGTAGAGCGTCATTATACCTATCCTGAGCTTTCAAACTCACAAATTTTCTCGAATCAAAGTGAGACTTTTCCTTTACTCCTCTTCATTCTTGGGGCCATTCTACAAATTTCAAAAAATTCCACAATAATTTAAAAAATCAAGTCTAATCTACTAAACTTAACTCCTATAAGCATAAACTATACTTTCTATTCAATTTCTATAGATTTTCTCTCATTTTTCACAATGAATAGTGATTTTCAAGTTTTTCCAAATGCACTTAAAATAAATGGTGAAAATCCAAAATTTTTACATAGAACTGAAGCTCTTACCTTAAAAAATCCAAATCTACCAAATTTTGCTTAAATCCATCAAGAAATCTTCAAGAAATGTCTTGCTTTAGACTTTAAAATTGCAAACTCGAGAGGAAAAAGATGACGGTGAGAGTAAAAATGGCAATTTTTTGGGGTTATTTTTCACCTTTAAATGTTTGCAAAACGGCTCTTAAGCACGGATAAGTGGCGCTTAGACGACTGCCTCTCGAGTTACATCATGCTTAAGCACAAGAATGTGGTGCTTAGGCGCCAATGCACTATTTTTAATATTTTTAAACTTAAGTAAAATGCACTATTAGCCTATATATACTACCCCTAAATGGTTTTCTAACACTTAAATGACTATTTTCCTCTCCCTTAACTCTTCTCTTTCTTAAAATTCTTCAATATAGCTAATTCGATTCGACGCTAAAATAACAAAAAATTTTCACACAAACAAACTCTTATATTCATTTACGAACTAGTACAAGTACATGTAACACTTAATTCTCACTCCAAATAGTCTCGGATGAGAAAATTCTCTTAAATACAAACACTTAAAAAACATTCAAAATTAAACACATAACAGACATAAACTCCAAAAACCATATTTAACACTAATACATAAAAACAATGCTCCTAACAAACAAACTTTAACATGAACTTAATTCCATTCTTCATTTGTTCGGACAAATTCCGGTCTTTCATTAGTTTCTTATTTGGCATTTGGAATATAGAGTTGATAAAACGGATGGTGGTGATGAGCTCTGATACAATTTTCTACAATCCATTTCTGCTTAAGATACATTACCTTATCCGCTTCTTTTATAAAACTAGTGTGACTAAATTGCATTTTCAATTGCATCCAAAATGCTCTAGATGGGGATTAACTTCATTTACCTTTGTCTTTAGTAAAGTCACGCTAGCCTCAAGTTTGTTGATCTTTTCCTCTATTCCTTAACAACTAAGAAATCGTTATACATCTCTTGTGCACTTTGACTAATGAATTTCTTCCTCATGGCCTCTTAATTTTCCATAAAATCCATCTCTCACGAGGACATTTTCTCTAAATCTCTCTTTCTCTTAGACATTAGGTCTAAAAATATTTTTGGGGTGAAGTTCCATCACAAAACCCTTCTATTTATAGGCCTAAATCCTTCCAATAACTTCTAGGCACGTCCTAAAACTGCCTTTGGCACATTTTAGTCAACCAATGGTTGGTTAAACCTTTTAGAAATTTAATTTCGTACATGGTTTTTAACTCCCACGCTTAAGCGCCAAAAATTGGCGCTTAAGCACCATTGCTCAACTTTGCACCCGTCAACTTAACATCCAAATTCTAATTTTAGCATGTATAGATCACTAAATAAAGTCTTAAAATCAATACTAACACAAAATGGTTTCAAAAATACTACCTCAAATTTTCTTAATCAGACACAAACAACATTCAAAGAAAAAACACACTGATAACTATGGGTTGCTTCCCATAAAGCGCTTGGTTTAATCTTGTTAGCCCGACGTAACCAATGCTTATTATGGTTGACCCAACATCATTTGATGGTTAAATTTATGCTGATCCCCTATAAAATAAAGTTTCAATCTCTGACCATTCACTTTAAATACTTTCTGAGTTTTAGGATCTTTAATATCTACAGCTCCATAAGGATAAACTTTTATCATAACAAATGGGCCCATCCATATGGACTTAAGTTTACCTGGAAAAAATCTTAACCTTGCATTATAGCAAAACTTGTTGCCCTAGCTGAAAATTTTTAGTAAGATTCTTTTGATCATGCCACATTTTCATCTTTTTTTTGTAAATCTTAGCACTCTCATAAGAATCATTCCATATCCTTTCAAGCTCATTTAATTGCAATAATCTTTTCTCGCCAGCATCTTTTAAATTATAAATGAACTATTTAATCGTCCATTATGCTTTATGCTCAAGTTCAACTGGTAAGTAACAAAATTTCCCAAATACTAGCATATATGGGGACATTCCTATAGGAGTTTTGTATGCAATTTTATAAGCCCACAAAGCATAGTTAAGTTTGACTGACCAATCCATTTTTGTTGGATTCATAGATTTTTTCATAATTCTTTTAATTTCCTGATTTGATAATTCAACCAAACCACTTGTCTGAGGATGATAAGCAATAGTAATTCTGTGATTTATGTGATATTTCTTTAATAATTTATCCATTATGACATTTTTGAAATGACTTCCCCCACCACTTATGATAACTCTCGACATCTCAAATCTACAAAATATGTTTGTTTTCAAAAATTTTGCAACACTTTGTGTATAACATTGAAGTAAAGCAACATCTATCCATTTGGATACATAGTCCATTGCTAACCGTATATATAAATTTCCAAAAGATGGTATAAATAGTCTCATAAAATCTAATCCCTAAACATCAAATATTTTACATTATAGCATATAATTGAGGGGCACTCATTTCTTCTAGAAATATAGCCTGCTCGTTGATATCTATCACAAGTTTTAATATAAGCATTAACTTTTCTAAAGATAGTAGGCCAATAGAATCTAGATTATAAAATTTTGTATGATATTTTATCAACACCCAAATGTCTCCTAAAATCAGAATTATGACATTTTTGGATAATTTCATAAGTCTATTGTAAAGGTACATATCTTCAAATAATAAGATCCTTTCCTTGTTATATAAAAATGGGTCATATAAAAAATATGTCTTAGCTTCAAAAATAAATTTCCTCTTATGTTGGTATGTCATTCCATAGGGTAAAATATCACTAACAAGAAAATTCACAATGTTGACATACCACGGAACACACCACTCATTAATATTGAGCAATTTTTCATTTGGAAATTGTTCATTAATTTCTTTTTCAAAACAAAGTGGGTTTCATAACTCAAGTCTGGACAAATGATCAACAATTTGATTTTTAGTCCCCTTCATATATACTATTTCAAAGTCAAATTCTTGCAAAAGAAGAATCCATCTTATAAGTCTTGGTTTAACATCCTTCTTCTTCATTAAGTACTTAATAGCAGAATGATCTGTATGCAATACAGAATGAGTTCCAATTAAATATGATCAAAATTTATCAAAGGCATATACTATTGCTAATAACTCTTTTTCAGTTGTTGTATAATTAATTTGAGTTTCATTAAGAGTTTTACTAGCGTATTAAATTACTTCAAAAGTTTTATCATATATTTGTCCTAAAACATGTCTGATAACAAAAGCACTAGCATCACACATCAGTTCAAAAGGTTTTCCCTAATCTGGTGAAACTATAATTGGTGCAGTGACTAATTTTTCTTTTAATAACTCAAAAGCTTTTAGGCACTCTTCATCAAAATTGGATATTGCATCTTTCTCCAGTAAATGACATAAAGGCCTAGCAATCTTTGAAAATTATTTAATATATCATCTGTAGAATCCAGTATGTCCTAAAAAACTCTTAATTTCCCTTACATTTGTTGGATAAGGTAAATTAGTGATGACTTGAATTTTAGCAGGATCTATTTTCATACCATTTTTTGATATTTTATGTCCTAATACAATTCCTCCTGCTACCATGAATTGTCATTTTTCCCAATTAAGAACTAAATTTGTTTCTTCAGAGCACTTAAGAACTTTTGATAAATGTTCTAAACATGAGTCAAATGAAGTTCCAAACATTGAAAAATTATCCATAAAGTCTTCAATCCCTTTTTCAATTAAATCACAAAAAATTGCCATCATACATGTTTGAAATGTAGTAGGAGCATTACATAAACCAAATGGAATTCTTCTAAAAGCAAATGTACTATAAGGATTGGTAAAATTTTTTTTCTCTTGATCCTCAGGAGTTATTTGTATTTGGTGATAACCAATACATTCATCCAGAAAACAAAAGTGTTTATTCCCAGTTAGTCTATCCAGTATTTAATCGAGAAAGGGTAGTGGAAAATGATCTTTCCTTCAAAGTCTCTGAGGAAATGGAGGTGGTGGTTTTTCCAAGTCAATTTTTAGTAGAGAAATAAGTCTTTCAGAATCTTTTGGAGTGTCCTCTTTTGATTCTTCAATTTCTTCTCTCTATACTTCAGTTTCTTTTTGAACCCTACCTTTCAACTCTCTTCTGCTTTTAAGGTTAAAGGCTTTTACTTGCTCTTTATTCTAGTCTTTTAGATTTTTTTTAGTACTACTAGGAAGTGTTCCTTGGAATCTATTACTTAATGAATATGCGATTTGTTCAAGTTGATTCTCAATATTTCTAATTGTACCTCCTTGACTTTGTAACTGATTTCCCATTTGTAACACCACTTCTTCTATAGATAACTTCTTCTCCTTAAATTGTAGATTACTGTTGAAACCTGGAAGATAAGTAGATCTATAATTATTATTTTCTTGATTGTTCCAGTTTCCCAGTAAATTTACTTGATTGTTTCGTCATTGTTGATTATTACCATTCATAGTATTATTCCAATTGAAGTTGGGATGGTTCTTCCAACCTGGGTTATAATAGTTTGGATATGGGTTATTATGCCAGTTTTTTATGGTATTCAATGTTTCTAATGACTCTTGAGAATCTATCATTTGACATAATGATTTCTCTTCAATCATAGAGATAGGTTGATAAAAATTCATTCAAAAAATGTCTAACTTCCTTGAAATTGCAACAACTTGATTTTCTAACCTAGTAAATGCATCAGATTCATGAATATTGGCTACTTTCTTTGGATTCACCCTCTCAGAAGGCCATTAAAAATTATTCGTAGCCAATTCTTCAATTAAAGCATAAGCGTCATGAAATAGTTTTGACATCAATGAACCACCAGCAGCGGCATTGATAATAGATCTAAGAGACTCAACTAATCCAATATAAAAAGTTTGAATTTGAACTAATCTGGTATAGCATGGTGTGTACACTTTCTTAAGAGTTTTTTAAATCGTTCCCATGCTTAATAAATAGATTCCCCTTCAAACTGATTAAAAGATGTAATATCATTTCTAAGCTTCGCAGTTTTTGATGGTGGAAAATATTTAGCAAGGAATATTTTTGCTAAATCACCCCAAGTTTTGATAGATCCAAGTGCTAACAAATTCAACCACATATAGCTTTATCCCTTAGTGAGTAAGGAAATAACCTAAGTATTATAACATCATCTGATACATCATCATATTTAAATGTATAACACAATTCTAGAAAATTGACAAGATGTATATTTGGATCTTCAGTTGATGATCCCCCAAACTGATTATTTGATATTATTTGGATAATAGCAGGTTTAAGTTCAAATGAATTAGCCACTACAATAAGTTTTTGAATACTACAATGAAGTTCATCTACCGTAGGGTTGGCATAATCTCATAAAGGTCTAAGTTCTTGATGTATTTCAGCATTTTGATCATTTTGGTTTGTCATTTCTGTAATTTTTTTAGATTTTTCAAAATTTTTAATTTTTTTACTTTTTCTGATTTTTTTAACAGTTTTTTCTAATTCAGAATTGTAGGGCACTAGTTCTTTAGAACTTGAACTACGCATACACTAAAAAAATATAATAAAATAAAACACACATAAACATACTATAATAATATATTCCTAAAGTAACTCTTAAAGTTTAAATAAGACTTTATAAAATAGAAATTTGCTTTCAATCAATTTTCATATTTTCCCCGACAACGATGCCAAAAACTTGATCCTGTTACTTTTTATGTGCACAATATAACAATGTCTTTGATGATATTTTTCACTTATGTTTCCTTATTTTGGAACAGAACCAAAAACTTGATCCTAGAAAAAATAATAATTTTAACTTTTTAATATGTATATATATATGGGATACTATGCAAGTATACGTATCGTTATCAAGTAATATTGGACATTTTGATCAAGACCTGCATATCAAACCTATAGGGAAATTTCACAATATACACTATTGATAAAAAAAATTTCTATTTCAGGAAGACAATTACTTAAACTATAGATATTTTTATAGTAATTAAAATTTAAATCTTTTTGGTATTTTTGATATTTTGACAAAACAGTAACTAGTTTTAATGATAACTTGAGTTTATGTAAGAGAAAAGCACTTAATATGAAAATATTTTTTTCCTTATCATGAGTCAATAATAAGTATAAGATTTTTATTGTGGGAGTATGCAAATTGTGTTGTGCCAAATAGGAGCAATATTATTGTTTACTTTTACTACAGATGCTATAAAAAACATTGGCTAATTTAAAGTTTTAATAGTTTTGAAGACCGACTAGGCAGGGAAGATGCTAGCTCTCACTCTAGAGTTCCCTCAATTCCCTCCACTTGGGAGCTAACATCTTGTATCAGAACCTAAAACAATAAACCAAGTTTGGGGCTTTAACCTGTCACTTTAATGCCCTCTAACTCTACAACCTTGAAAGATTATCTCCCTATTTATTTGTACTAAATCATATGATTTACATTCTCATTCATATAACCTCATGTGATTCTTTCCATTTGTTGATTGAGACAATACCGGCCCGGTTCTTACATGTTCTCACAACAAATTTTAACATTTAGATTAACCGAATCAAGAAGTAAATGAAGTGCATGGAACTAAATCATCACAACTTCTTCCAACATTAAAGACAAATACTCTCCACAACTTCCATCCAACACTTTAATTAATTATCATTTTAAGGAGAAATATAAAGAAAACTTCTTAGAATCCATGAAGAAAACGAAACCACACTTTAGTTTAAAGGTAGAAATCATTGTCAAACCAACAAGAAGTCTCGATTAAAACTTGTTGACCTCAATTTTTGTTGAGGTCTAGTGTTCATCTTTAGTAGCCTAAGATCTAGCCATAGGACTTCTTGTTGACTATTCTTAGAAAACTAGAAAAGGAACCCTCAACATTATAAATTCTAAGCTCCCCTTTACTCAACTTGAAGTTCTACATACTGGTCCTAACTCTAGCACTTAGTAGGCGGGGAAACTATGGGGGAGCTCAAGAAGAGTTCCTATAAGACTGTTGGACCTTAGGGTTGGCCCTGGGTGTTGGTTTAGAGCTAAGGCACTCACTAGCAATCACCCCACTCACAACCACTCACAAGCACAAACCAGAATTTATTGACATTGGTCCCTTTGTACTTTTGGGATACTAATGTAGATGGTCCCCTAAACCCACTGGCCCTAAGCTAGGGTTTAGCTAAGACCAGTACATAGAGGACCCAAATGGGCTTTTCCATTAGTCCATGTCTTATTTATGGTGGTTGGCAGCCCAACTCTACCAAAATGCCCAACTTAGCCTTTTGCCCCTAAACTCCCCCAAATTATATAGATACCCTTGGGATCCTAAATTTGGCAAAATTCCCAAATTTACCCAAAATACCTATATTTATTCAAAAATCATTTCAAACCTTTTAAAAACACCCAAATTACTCAAAATCACCAAAAATTGCCAAATTACCAAAATACTCTCCCTTAGCCCAAAATTCTAAAAATTCCAAAAATCTTAAAAATTCCCAAAATACTCAAAATATTCCAAATTTCACTTTTCTCGACTACCACATTACCCAATTTGATCATTTTGACCATTTTGATCAAAACCCGTAAAATAGCCTTTAAAGGCCCAATCTCCCCAAATCGACTTCAAATGTCCATCGAATTGGTCCCCATTTCACCCAATTACAATCCTAAACTCAAATGAACCTTTCATATGACCAATATAAACCAAATCTAAGCTCAATTGGCCCATGCTTTAAGCCCAATTTTGATCCAAATCAAAAGCACCAGTTTTGGCCACATGACCTAATCTCACCCAATTAAACTCATAGGCCACTCAATTTGTCATAATTTATGTTGAAAACTCTTCATAACATTCCCATACATCAAACTTCACCTTCAATTGGCCTTCGTGAAGTCTCAATTTCATTTAATTTTGACTTAAGTCCAAAAGCCCCAAATTTTTCCCCAAATTGGCTATGCCTCCAAATTTCAGCAAGTTGATTGTCTTAACCCCAAAATTGGCACCCAATTTATGTTGAAAACTTTTTATGATGTTCCTATTGACATTTTAAACAATAAATTTGGACTTAGCCGAAAGTTAGCCCAATCTAGACCTAAGTCTAGCCTAACATGCCCAAAATGACCAAATCTCCAAAATCCTTCAAATTGACCCTCCAATTGAACTCAAAATCACTTCAACCCTTCACCAAAAATGTTCCTTACAATCATCTAAATCAAATGCACCATTAAATTGAGCTTGAAATCATGGCTAGCCTAACTTAAACCCAACCCTTGACCATGTGAACTTAAATGGACCCATGACCAAATTTGACCAAATTAAACTCAACATGACAAAGTTAACTCCACCACAGCCAATCCTAAGAGCCCTAGGACTGAGCTAAGACCACCTAACCCAATCTAAATGAGCTATGAACCATGGTTCCCCCTAATTAAGGGATTTATTGCCTGAATTTCCCAAACCAAGGATATCCTTGCCAAAGCCTCCCACAAACATAAGTTAATTACTTTGACAAACTCCACTGAGGTTCCTGAACTCCTTGACACCTCCCGCTGCCATGGCCGACCGGCCTAGTGGTTGGAAAAGACCAAAACTGTGAGCCACCTTCATGGAAACAAACCCACATCAAACTTAAAGGCCAGCTCACCCAATTTAAATTTTAGAGTCCCTCTGCTCTCCACCTAAGCATCACATTGCACCCAAACATTGGCCCTGGCAGCCATCCTAAACCAATTTTTATAAAAGCTCCCCTCCATGGCCATGGAGGTGTGCTAAAAATATCTGAGAGAGACTCCTCCAATTTGCTCACAGAGCCTCTTTGAGACCTCCTCAGTGCAATCCAACCACTTACCTGCCTTAATTCCCCTTCTCATAGCTCAATTTTTTAGCTTAAAACCTTGCTGGAGACAGGACATAACTCCCACACCTCCACAGTGCACCAAAGTCAAATTAACTTCATCTACACCATCACTACAGTGAGAGGAGAAGAAGCCCCATCAAAGGCCCTTGCCACAGAGCCTCTATAATAGACTTTGATCAACACCCAAATTTGAGCTTGGTCGAATTCATACATTGACCTTACACCATAGTAAAAGGCTCAATCCCTTGCCTCCTTGGACCTCAACGAACATGTCGAGCATCGCTGATTGAAGCTTCCCTTCTCAGAGCAAAGGTGTTGAACTCCTCCTCCTTTCGAGCCTATTTTCACTCTCCATTTGTTTTGAGTTGATTTCATGGCATCTTAGTCGTATAGATATGTTCCTCTAGTCTAGAAGACCATTTTAGAAAAAAATTTCATTCAATTTGGTTGATAAATGAGGAAGATATCAAGCCTTGAAGATGGACGGTTCTCAGGCAAGGCCATCGGAGACGATAACAAGGAGCCATTCGATCGAGCGTGTATCGGATGGACGATCAAGACGAAGCCGGTCAGCGTCTCAGTACGTGAACCGCGGGCCGCGTGGCATGCCAGGGTAGAAAGCATAATGAATGAGAGTGCGTCGCGTCGTCTTTTGGAGCTGCCTAGGATGATGTGGCACCGCTTGTTTAAGTAGATAAATAGGGAATTAAATAAATTAGAAAATGTCCCTAAACTTTGAAAATCCATATCTTAGTGTAGAAAAATCATAAAAATAAAATAAAAATATCATGTTGCTCAATGAATAAAGGAGAATAATGTGGAAATAATTTGAAGTCCATTTGATGTGTATTTCATTTTTAATAAATCAATTAGGGTTAGGAGTCTTTTAACTCTCCATGCTTGTAGGCATTTCACCATGACTTCCAATTTTGACATGTTTTAGCCTCTGATAAAGGGAAGATTCCCTGATTTTTCCAAAGTTATGGGAGACCTCTAGATAGAGATCCATATTTTTCAAGCTTATGTCTATTATTTGCATAAATTAATCATAATAACTAGCATGTTGTTTAAAAAAATCTAAGAAAATTTTGGTAGGTCTACTATGACCAGAAAACTATTTTAAAAATCTTTCATGAGCTAAGTCATTCAAAATGCACCTAATTTCCACCAACCCTAAAACATAAAGATAACTAATTTTAGAAAATACAAATATCAAAATGACTTTATTTTTTATCTCCACTATTTTTTAAGACTCAGAAAACTTCCCACAAAAATTTCAAAACATTTTGAACTCATTTGATAACTCAAATTGATTTTCTAAGTTAAATGACATTTTTGACACTAAAATGTTTTTTAATAATCAAAATATAACTCAAAAAAATTATGAAAACTAGTTTTTAGAGTTCTCTATGATCAGAAGAATTTTCTAAAAATAAAATGGTGTTTTAAATAAAAACTTTATTTTTAACCTATTTTTAAATATTTAAAATAATTAAAAAAATGATAAAAATAAAAAAAAATATGATAAAATCCATGGAAATGCTCTAAGTTGATTTCTAAGAATTTAGGAACAATTGGAATATTTTTCCTGACTTTCTAAATGAAGATATTGAATTTTAAAGCTCAAAATAATTTTTAAAGGCTAAAAAATGGATTTTCACAAAAATAATTCCAGTAAATCAAAGAAAAATCAAAGAAATGTAAAATTTACTTCTCTAGGTTCTCTGACCTCAGGGAGATTTTTTCAAAAACATAAAACTTAATTTTCAACTCTTAAAATATTTTATAATTAATAAATACTCTAGAATTTAAAATAAATCTAATATATCAGGAAAAAACTTAATAAATCATGAAATTTGTTCCAAATGGTTCTTTCATCTAATTCTACCTCGAGTAAAAATTTTTAGGGATTAGGCTTTGTCTTGGTCAAGTTATGGAATTTTCTTTGAAAAATCCTATTTTTGCATTAAAATAAATATGTAAATTAAATTAAATTTTGAAAAATCACATTTTCTCCTCTGATGTCTTAATTGACCCATGAGTGAGGTGGGATGAAAATTCCAGATTTATTTGGATTAAATTTGATAAATTATGAGGTAATAGAGCCTTAGCGGCAAAAATATAATTTTGGAAGTTTAGCCTTAATTAGCATTTAGGCTTAATTCAAAGAGGGAAAAGAGTAACCTCTGATTTTAACCAACTCATTTGGATGGTTGAAACCAAAAGGGGATTAATTAGTAAAAACCAATCTTATTGTTTCCTAATTAAAAAATAAAATGGTAATTTCCTAAAATTATTAAAATTTAGAAGTTTATTAAATTAAATAACCTTAGACTAAGGGTATGACTTTAGAAGTTAATAACTCACTAATTTAATATCCCTATTTGAGGTTCAAATGATTTTCAAAAGTTTTAAAAATGAATCATCATCACTTAAAATTTAAACTCTTTCAAAGATAACTAAGACATCCATCAAAATCTAAAGGGCTTAATATCGATCTAGGCTAAATCAAATCAAATTAAATGAGGATTAGAAAAGTGAACATAATTAGAATTGAACATCTTTAAAACACTACAAGCCCAAATTAAAAAGTTGGCTGAGTGTCTTGATAACATTAACTTGCTTCTTTTAAGGGTCTTCACCAACATAATTTACAAATTAAATCACAAATGATAACTACCCTGCTCTTAAGGATAATTGAAACATCAATATTCACTAAGCATTAAAGGTATCCATATGACGAATTATTAAGCAGCATAATAAGTTTAAATAACCTCGAGACTTTTCATCAGGGGTGAGAGGGAAGCATGGACCTGCTTCTTTTTCTAGACCTGTTGGATACTTCAGAGGTCTACTAAACTTAATATGTTTTGCTTAACAAAAATTATCCTTAATCAAACTAATAGGGACCCACCAAGATATAACCTAAGGTTAGGTAGGTCACCAAAACTTTACTTTTCTTCTTCATATAAAATGCCCTGGCATGAATTTTGAGTTTCAGGTGGAGGAACAAGAAGACTTGTCAGGTATGCTTTTACAGTTTAAAACGTCATCTTTTCTGTACTTTCATACTGTACTTTTGATGTTAAAACAAACTTGCATGTTAAACAACGATGTCATCTTACATGAAAACCAAAACTGTTTGAATAGTCGCAAAACCAAAACCAAAACCAAAACAAAAATTAAAATCAACCAAGATAAAATTCACCACCACAACATTCAAAATATAAAACAACTCAAAATTTAATCACAAACATCACACAAAACAACAACTACAACTAAATTAAGACGTCTCTATAGGATGATCGGGAATCCCTCAGAAGAGGTAACCTACGGTTGCTAACGAGGCTTTCCACGGTCTAAATGAAATTATGGAACTCATTAAGTTGAGTTTAGTAAATTCATTTGTACTAAGTGAATCAAATAGAAAATAGTGGTGCTGGAACGAGGGAACCATGGGATCCTAACCGGTGTCGCTCTAATCAACTTTAACATCCATCATAACATTTAAATAACTTCAACCATAAGGCTGTCTGATTTGATATCATAACTTGACACCCTAGAAAGCTCAAACTCGTCACAGCAAGGAGCTTGGAGCTAACATGGTGGGCAGCACAACTATCTTCAATAGCAGAACATGTCTTCCCAAGCTAAACCATTCCTTCCTTAGAATTAAAAAACCAAGCCATAGGATTTCAAGGTTACCTGCCTAGTGCAACATAAATCCTTAACTCATTATTAGGCCTTTGTACAACCATATTGTATAATATAGGCTCTAACTCGTCTTAGGATTCTGAGGTCGTTGTTCATCACGACCTAAATCTTCACATCTTCCAGGCTATTTGTGTGATTGTTTCACATGAATGTAAGCCCTAATTAAATAAAATTGGCATGATGAAACACCTAAATATTTCTCCACAAAGCTGAAGCCAAACAATAGGATAGACCGGGAAGTCACTGAGGTTCTCCTCCGGATCCATGACATCCCTTAATTCTTCCTCCTTTGGATTCCAAAAATAAAATGCTCCAAATTTGAGCCAATCCCATTTCACACCTCTTTGTCCGATCTCGTTGAACAGTCCTATCTTTTTGAAATCTTTGAAGATAATATTTCCTGATTTTTATCGAGAATTTTCTTAAGTGACTTCAGTTATTTAAGATGTAATTAACTATAAAGGCTTGCCCTTATAAGAAACTTTTTTGAACCTAGCTTAATATAAAACCCATTTAATCCTTTATATTAAATAGAGGAAATTGTCGACAAATAAAACGGTTCCGCAGAACAAACGGAGGTCATACATTTCTCAGTTTATTTGATTGAGCCTCATCCTCAAGTCTTGTGTTTATCCTTCGGGACAGATACATGGTTTGAGGTACATCGCTCTTTCATTTAAACTATGAAAAATATGGCGTCAATTTGATTTATTATTTTTATACACCTTAAAATGTCCCTCCGAAGCGGGCGACGGGATTTCGATTCCGGTGATCGACAACTTCCTGCAGGCAACTCCTCCAAACCAAAATAGTGCCGACAGCTTCTGGCGACTCCGCTAGGGAGAAGTTTCTCTTTCCAATAAATCAGGAAAGTACTATCTTATTATATCGGTAATGTGTCCATGTTCCTCTTGGATCAAATTACCCTTCTTCCATTGACATACTTTACCCATTCCTGCCTTAGGAAAGTACGGCCAACTTTAAAATCTTCAGGACTGTCTGTTCAATCACCTTTGAACAGAGGGGTTCAGGAGGCCATTAAGGACTCTCTAAATTTTCATGTGGGGTCGAACCCCAATAAGTGTGTTGGTGGACTAGCTCCACCTGGGCATTGTGTGCAGCTAAATGGGTCTCACACTGGGTCCTAAACACTTCACATCTCCCTTCCAAATCTTATTTGCTATTTTGAAAATTAAATCAAATTGTGTCGTGCTGCGTGCACTTTAAAATTTTCTCATATTAATTAATTTTTTCTACTTTAAAATTACCTTTTTACCAAAAATTTTAAAAAATCTCCATAAACTAAAATTTACTCGGTCTACAGACCGACCTCTGTAAATTTTTAGTTCTTACACTAATATTACAAGGTTTTGACCATATAGCTAACCCCAAAATTTTTTATTTTAAAATTTTTGCAATGGCCTACCCACCACTGACTTTTTCCTGCAACTTGCCAACAAGCCATGAGGCCCGCAACATTGCTCCCAACATCATGTTCGGAGCCCGGATTTGAAGACCTCAAGGCTATCCTCGGGAAGGCTCTGTTTGTCGTGATGAAAGTCACTGCTCCATAAGTTCAAGAGCCATCTGCTGAGTTCACTAAACTATCTTTAAGACTTCCCTTCCTACAAGAAAGCCAAGACTACTGTCGCCGTGGCACCTACCAAGCCTGCTGTCCCCACTGCTGCTAAGGGAAAAGAAGT
Organism: Phalaenopsis aphrodite; assembly: GCA_003013225.1. Lineage (NCBI taxonomy): Eukaryota > Viridiplantae > Streptophyta > Magnoliopsida > Asparagales > Orchidaceae > Phalaenopsis > Phalaenopsis aphrodite. The sequence goes on along the minus strand of NEWO01000432.1, from coordinate 101,800 downwards.
AATGATCATTGAAGATCCGACTGAGGGATTAGTTGTCCTGCCATCAGTGTTCGAAATCAAATCAAGTTCAAGAACTGCATCACTAACCCAAACTAAAAGGAGAAACCGTAGCAGGAGAGTTCGGAGGGCCACTAAAGCTCAGGCTCCTAAGGAAGTACCTATTGATGAAGAGCCTCACCAAGAAGAGTTAGAATTACTTGAAGTATATCGACTTCTGTAGGGAATTAGATTCCATCCTTTGATGGATACCAATGGGTACAAAAGTATCCAGAATATTGTCGTTGCATTACCATCACTTCCTGGACAGGGTGTGGAGAGAAAGAAGTCTACTCCTATCACCTGAGTCAGTACAGTATTTTAGAAGCTAGCCGCCAAAGAAGGTTATTTAGTTAGTGAACTACTTAAATGAGTGGGACATGCAATATCCCCTCGCATGAAGAAATAAATTTTAAATGATGTCAGATTCGCCAAACAATCTCAGAAGTTAGCTGAGGCTTTGCCTACTTGTATTCCTGTCTGGTTTCGCTTGGGGAGCAGAGTTGATACCACCATAGTTACCACTGAGTCTGCCGTAGCCAGGACTACAGGCCGTCGGCCGATTAAATCAAGACTGAGTCCAAGAATTTTACCAAGCACGCACTACAAAGTCATCCCTAAAATTTCAAAGGAAAAGACAGAGAGATTACCCGATATTGTAGTTGGTCTGCACCATGGGGAGCATACTCTTCCTCGACATATCACTGTTTGTTCTAGGATGCTCCACCCTGAGACATCATCGTCAAAGAAAAAGGTATGGATACCCAAGGTCGCTGTACCAATATAGTCCAGTAAGTCCACAGGGCAAGATCATGGAATGAAGCCAGGGTCTGAAGTATCTGACATCACCACAGCGATTGCCAGTGAAATGGAAGAACAGGAGAAGGAGGTCCAGTAGGGTCCTCTAGATCTTAGAACAATCAAAAAATTAATGATCGAAGAAAAAGTTGAAAAGCTCACGACTGAGATTTCTGAGTTGGCTCAGGAACACAGAGTTTCCATCGACAACAATGATGAAGATTTTGACTATAATGATTACTTTAAAGAGGATTTCATGGATGTCCATGTCATTGAAACTAGAGCCACTACATTTGCGCATGAGGTTCAACCTCTCATCAAAGAGAACGGCGTAGATGAGCTGCGTAGGGCTATTCTCCTAAAGGATGAGCAAGTCAGACAACTGAAGAAAAGGATAGAGGAGATGGCCGCAGCGATGACCACCATGGCCACCATTCAAGAGCAATCACAAGCACGACAACTAGCATCTCCAAATGTCAACCAACTAGAGGTAATACACATTACAGATAAAAGAAGAGAAGTTACCTCGGCAAACAGAGATGAGCAACAAAAGAAGGATTTTGCATCAGGCGTCATACCAGAGAATGAATTTAAGCAAAAGGTCGAATAAGTTCAAGAGGCCTTAACCTAATCCATGGGCGGTGCATTGATTCTACAGGGTAGACCTTACCCAAAAGAATTCAATGCCGTGCCCTTCACCAAGGGTTTTGTGGCCCCAAAATTTAAAATATTTGATGGGATTGGAAATCCCAGACAACATATAACACACTTCCGAGCTAGTTGTGGCAACACAAGGAATAGTGAGGCTTTACTCTTCCAACAGTTCGTCAGCAGCTGCCAGAGATCGCCTTTGATTGGTATGCTAATTTGCCCAACGGATCAATAAATACATTTGCCAAGCTGGAACAATTATATGTGAAAAGATTTGCCGGAGTTCAACACCATGTCTCTATAGGAGAGCTCATGATGGAAAAGAAAAAGCTCAACGAGACTTTGGTGGACTAGATTTTGAGGTGGAGAAACCTTAGCATGAAATGTGAACCTCAACTACTGGAACATCATGCGATTGAGATCTTACTTAAATGCATTCATGCTTAAGGGACTCACCATCAAATCCTTCGAGAAGCAACTCAGTAAAGCCAGTAGTCTTTAAGAAGAAATTAAACATATGGATTCACACGAGAAGTCTAAGGCAACTAGAGTGTTTGAAAAGAAATTAGAAATAGTAATGAGTACGACAAAGGAAAACAACCAATGAAAATATATGCAGAAAATCCTCGTTAGTTTTTATCACAGTAGGCTCAGAAACATAATAGCCAGTCCAACCAATGGCCGCCCCAAGGAGGGTCATCTCAGAATAAGAGAATATCTCTGGCAGAACGACAGAAAATGGTGTATTATTTCAAAGATAAAAAAATATCCAAAATGTTCAGAAGTCTGATGAAAATGCCTGAGTTCAGATTATTAGAGCCAAAGAAGCAAGAGGAAGTTGACAAGAAAGATCAATCAAATTATTGTCCGTATCACCAATTGTTGGGACACACTATAGAAGAATGTTTCATCTTTAAGGATTAGCTCGAGAAGAGCTTTAAAGAAGAGAATATAATGAAAGAATATTTAAAAGAACCTGAAAAAGGTTCCATAAATATGATTACGGCCGAGCTGATTTCTCTGATTGATCCATATACCAGAGAAGAGGGATGGAGTACGACTTGGGACAAACTCAAGGGTCCTAAATCAAATCCATAATTTATTGAGCCAATCTTCCACATACACTGGAGAAGATGGATGGAGTGCGGTCTGGAGCAAATCATCTAAGAAAATATTGAACCAAAACCATAACGCATCAAAACAAACTTCCGTTCAGAGTCTTCAGCCTGTCAAGCCCAAGATGAAGATTTCACCACAAGAGCCATCATTGTTAAAGAAAAAAAGAAAGAAGAATGCCATCGTGAAGATGGATAACATAGAGGGTAGGATAGGTGCTGCCTCTGCTAGATTGGTTGTCTCGGGTTTGGGAAAGAAAATCCTCGATCCCTTGACTTTGTATGATTATCTTTTTACCCCTTCGAGGTCTTATGAATATAATGATATTGATTTCGGCTATGTTTTAACTGTTTATAGTGATAACGTAATTGATTATGACCATTCTAAATTTGATTTTAATTCCTAAAATGATCCTCAAGTCGTACTTGAGTCTCACAAACTCATTAACAATGCGGAAGAAGACATCAATGATAACAATTACGTAGCAATAAAAGTGAGGAGCCAATCCTCCAGCACAATGGTACACCGATTGCATTAGCTTAGATCTTTTCGATAAAGAAGAAAAACTGATAAATTCAACAAAGGTACCTCAAGAAGAAGAAATTATAGAAATAAATTGAATGAGCGGGAAAGTATTACCCCCAAGAACAGCTCCAGTGGATAAAGGAAAACAAATAGTAACTCGAGAAGAACTACCTCCACCTCCACCAGTGGAAGAAATGTAACCAAGAGAAAATCGGAGAACCACACAAAGTGAATTACAATGTGCTAGCTCATGTTAAGAAGTTGTCAGCCCGATTAAGCATCTATGACGCTCTGATCCTATCAAAGGAGATGAGAGAGTTTCTGGTTACAGTTAAACTTTTCATAAATTTGGATGATGATCCTAATGAATTAATGGAATTACCTCTTAGTTACTTTTTTTCTTATGTACAAAAGTTAATTCAACAGGGACATTTGCCAAAAGATAAATTACAACTTTTTGAAAAGTTATGGAGTGTTAAAAGTCAAACTCCCAACTCAAAAGAGGGTCTCAGATTTGGTACAGTCGGACCCGTCGATGATTTAGGATTTTGTATGGTTATTACTAGTGAATCAGGACAAGATTGCCTCGATATAGAGGATGACTCAACTGATCAACTGATAGAAGATGCTCCGCCAGAATTTGAGGAGAAAATTAAATCAACGGTTGATGAATTGAAGGAAATTAACCTCGGGACTGAAGAACAACCCCGAACTACATTTATAAGTTCTCTACTCAACGATGAAGAATCTTTGGAATTGATCAAATTATTAACTGAATTCAAAGATTGCTTTACATGAAGTTTTGATGAAATGCCAGGACTGTCAGCAGAGCTTGTAGTTCATAAACTCAGGGTAGATAAAAATATAACCCTAGTAAAACAAGCTCCAAGAAGAATGCGACCCGAAATAGACCAATAAGTCATCGCCGAGGTAAAGAAATTAATAGACGCTAACTTTGTAAAAGAAGAGCAATACCCCACATGGTTAGCCAATATTGCATCTGTTAAGAAGAAAAATGGATAAATCCGTATTTGTGTAGACTTCAAAAATCTAACAAAACATGTCCGAAAGACGAGTTTCCACTACCAATACCAGAAATGATGGTGGATATCGCTTCTACACATGCAATCTTATCTTTCATGGATAGATCATTGGGATACAACCAAATCAAATTGGCTCCCAAGCATGCTGCCCTTACAGCCTTCATGACACCGATCAGAATTTTCTGCTACACAGTGATGTTGTTTGGGTTAAAGAACGTCGGAGCAACATATCAACGTGCAATGACGAAGATTTTTGACGACCTCATTCACAATCAAGTAGAATGCTACGTGGATGATTTGGTCATCAAAAACAAACAAAAAATAGACCATTTGTGCAATTTGAGGATCGTGTTTGAACGATTACAATGATATGACCTTAAAATAAATCACTTAAAGTGCGCCTTTGACATTACCTCTAGGAAGTTTCTAGGATTCGTTGTCCGTCATCAGGGAATTGAGATCGACACAGATAAGATTAAAGCTATCTTAGAAATGCCTCCTCCTAAAACCTTAAAACAACATGTTCCTTCCAAGGGAAGTTGGAATATCTGAGATGCTTTATTTCTAATCTCTCAGGTAGGTGTCAGCCCTTCTCGACATTAATTAAAAAGGACGCCAAATTCATTTGGGAAGAGAAATGCCAGCTGGCCTTTGAGGACGTTGAACAATATTTAATGACACCTCCTATTTTGGCAACCCCTATCCCAGGGAAACGTCTGATATATTATATAGCGGCCCTAGATGACTCTCTTGGAGCCCTCTTAGCCCAAATGAACAACGAGGGTAAAGAAAATGCACTATACTACTTGAGTCGTTATCTGATACCGAAGGAATTAAGGTATCCACCTATTGAAAAGCATTGTCTGACGTTAATTCTTGCCGCCCAAAATCTTAGACATTACATGCTTTCTCATAAGATTATCCTAATTTCAAAAGTTAACCCATTGCAAAATTTGATGACCCGACCAACATTGTCCGGATGTCTAGCAAGATGGTCAACGATCTTATTGCAATTTGATATAACTTTTGTTTCCCTCCGTGCTATTAAGGGATAGAATCTAGCAGAATTTCTCGCTGCACACCCACTGCCAGCTGGGCCCCCTCTCAACGACAAGTTACCAAATGTGCAAATACTATAAATGGAATTCTCTAGTGCGCAACACTGAGAGATGTACTTCGACGGTGCTTCATCAGCCAGGAAAGACAAAGGATCAGGGACAGTCATACCCGGCAAAGCAGAGATCAGTTTGATCTTTATCACGCCAAATAAGGGTATGTTGAGGTTCTCATATCACCTGACAGAGCTGTGCACCAACAATAAAGAAGAATATGAAGCCTTAATCACCATATTGGAGTTGACAATCTCAATGAATATAATAAACATTGCCATCTATGGTGACTCTCAACTCGTCATCTAGCAAGTCGTTGGACAATACAAAATTCTGAAACCAAGACTAACATAATATCATCAATACATGATGAAGCTACTAGAGCAAATCCCCTAGGTGACCTTTTACCGAATTCCTATGGGAGATAATGCCCATGCCGACGCTCTAGCAAAAATTGCTAAAGAATTGGCATGTCCTCCAGAGGATTCCATCAAAATCACAGTATAAGGAAGACAAGTTCTATCTTGAATTGACCTTGAAACTTTACACAAGCTCAGAAAAGAAGAAACAATGATTGCAATTACTAATATCAATGAAGATTGGTACAAGCCATTAATAGAATATTTGCATACTGGAAAGCTGTCGGAAGACAAGTCTGAGGCACATCACATTACAAAAAGGGTTATGTCGTACGCTCTAGTGGGTGATGTTTTCTATAGAAGATCGTTCGACCAGATGTGGGTATGATGCCTAAGCAAAGCTGAAGCCAAAATATTGTCAAAGAAGTACATGCCAGATTGTGTGGGGCTCACCATTCAGGACCAAAAATGAAAATGAAGAGCAAGAGACTATGATATTATTGTCTAGCAATGATGTTCGACTGCATGGATACAGCCAGAAAATGTCACCAGTGTCAAGTGTGTGGGGTGGTCTTGCACCAAACTTCGAATGTGCTCCACCCAACCGTTGCTTCATGGCCATTCGAGTGTTGGGGCACAAAAATAATAGGTCCGATAGACCCTCCATCTTCCAAAGGACACAGTTTTATCCTTGCCGCTACAGACTATTTCTCTAAATGTGCGGAGGCAGTACCGCTACGAGAGGTTAAGACACAAAACATCCTTTGGTTCTTCAAAATCCAAGTCGTCTACCATTTTGGAGTACTACGAAGAATAATTTCCGACAATGGGATAGCTTTTAAAAGCACAAAGATCAACAATTTTGTCAAAAGACACAGGATAGCTTAGAGATACTCTACAATTTACTATCCCAGAGCTAACGATTTAGCTGAAGCTTTCAACAAAATATTGGCACAGATTTTAAAGAGAATATTAGACGAAAACAAAAGAGATTGACACAACAAATTGCTAGAAGCTTTGTGAGCCTACCAAATGACCCACTTAGTATAAACCCTACATGCTCGTGTATTGGTCCGAGGCCGTGCTACAGTTAGAAACATAGACACCGTCACTCAGAGTTGCTGTCACCAACCAACTCACAATAGAAGAAAGTGAAAATCTCAGGCTCGAGGAACTAGAGAGTCTGGAAGGAAAATTACTTGAAGCACAACAACATTTGGAACTTTACCAGGCAAAGATGGTACAAGCTCATGATAAATTGGTCCGCCCAAGGACATTTAAAGTTGGTGGCCTTGTCCTTGTGCTCAAAAGGCCTATTCTTGCACGTTGCAAGATAGGTGGAAAATTCGAGCCAACTTGGGAGGGACCATTTGTCATTAAAAAAGTCTACGCAAAAGGAGCCTACCAGTTAGTAGACTTTCGAGGTAAAAGACCCATGCTACCATCCAACGGACGATACCTGAAAACATACTGTGCAACCTGACATTGCTTGCCTTCACTTAACTTGAAAATTTAAAATTTTTAAATTTTGATTGTTTTGGGGTTATCTATGTGGCCAAACGTCTGTGACTGGGTACAAAATTTTTGTAACAAAATTAACCTCAACATAATAAAAAAAGAAGAGATTTTGAAAATTACATACCTAAATTTTCTCTTTTCAAACTTAATATGCTACTATATTAAACAAAATCCACACATAAATAAACGATCTCTTCACCAAAATAAACTAAAATTTCTTTAATAAATACTTTATTTTGTTCTTGTTCACGCTAAGTTTCAGCCCATCGACATTTTTCCTGTCGTCTGCAGAGAAATGTCGGGCCAAAGGCTGATCTTCACCTTTAAAGATGGCTGGAATCTCTCACTAAATGAAGAAATGGCGCCGCAGGGCAGCACTATAGATTTCGACATGAAATTTAACCAAGTCTACATGGATTACAAGGGGCCTTTAATGAATTTCGTCAGTCAACGGGAAAAGGAAGGGATGCCCTCACTACTAAGGGTGGCCACCAAAGACAGTGCCCGTTGGAGGGGCCCAACCATTTACCATTCATGATAGCTACGCTGACCGGGGCTTATTTGCTGCTAATAATGAAAGGATATTGTTTGCTTCACTAAGAAGAACAAAGCAAAGAAATGCCAGCCAATGAAAATAGAGAGCTTTTATACGAGAAGAGAAGAGATGCTAGGAAAAGACAGACAACCTGCTCACTCATATTTATGAGAGACACATTTATGATCCGGGCATGAAAGAAACCTCCTCCAGCCAGCCCACTACAGATGAGGAGTCCGAGTTTGTTACAAAGCCAAAGATACTGCCAGCTTCAAATGTTCTGTGTACGAGTTGCCCAACCTGCAATGCCGAAATACTTACACGAGCGTCAACTACATAGGCATTCGTGGAGTGGCCGGACTACAATTTCCTACATCTAAAACACTACAACACATTAGAGGAATATGCATCTACCAATGATGCATCTCAGACTACTGATTACCTTATAGAGGCAGAACCATATGTCATAATGGATGAAGAGCCATATGTTTCGATGGGTACAGATCCAAACATCCTATCAGACACAGAATCATACATTCAGTTAGAGCCAGAGACAACACTAGATCCCACTGATATTCAAATAAAAGAATACCCGCGACAACTTCTGACTCCCAGTACGGTGGAATATTATAAAATGAGCAAAGTAAATAAAAGAGAATTCAAATTCTACGAAGAAGTACAAGGAAAATTCATCAACATATTGGAGGGATTAGAACTGTAAACCAGAGTCTTCTCAGAGACTGATAAACAAAGTATTCTTGACTGCATTTTTAAGTTAAGGGACAGAGGTCGAGCGGGTTTACTTATGGAAAAGGACCTATTTTGAGCGAGGAAATGTATGCGAGGAATAGGGAGGATTATTATCCAATGTTGCTGCTGCTTGACCAGAGGAAAATATGTTGAGATTTTCATAACTATTTTATACAAGTTTTGATGATATTGCACTTTAAAGAAAGGTATTTTTGATTTTTTGTTGCAGGAATGATGAATTAGGGTCATTGGAGCAAAAAGATGCGAAATTGGAGCAAAAAGGACGAATATGTGAATAATTGAACAAGGGCACCAATGGCGAGATTTTCTTGAGAGTCTAGATTTAATTCATTAAGAAGGTCCGCCGACAGCACCCTCAAGGCCGTCGATGGAGAACTCAATGGTTATGCCCAAGCAGGCTTTGGATAAGGCCAAATTTTGAAGGGATTCTTAGGGAACTCTTGGGAAAGCTCATCTACAACTTTAAAAGACTATTTTGACTGAAAATTGGAGGAGCCTAGAGAGCCTGAAAGAAGAGAGAAGTCCTGGAGAGAGTTCCTGGAGGTTAGAAAGGTTCCAATAGTGTGTAAAAATTGTGAGGAATTCTTCGAGAGATTGTATGAGTGGAGAGAAAGTGAGAGATTTCTTCCTCCTTGCTGCTTCAAAGAGGAATTCTGTGTGCTGTAAAGAAAGGAAGAGAATCAAAGAAACTTCGAGGAGTGTTCTTGGGGAGAAACTATAGATAAGTTATTTACTTATTGTAGTTTGTATGACTTTGATTTTATATATGAATTGCGAGTTTTATTGTGTTTTCCCCATGAGTCTGAGTAGTTTTCTCTGTCTTTCTCCTTGTCTTGAGATTTGTGAAATAGTGATTTGAATTGGTGAAACCATGAAAATGTTTAAGAAATTATGATGATCTTTTCACTTTGATCTTAATTTACTTTCAATTTGGCCAATTGATTTGTTAAAACAACTAAAGTGAAGATTACAACCAAAATTCAAGGAGGTCAAAGCCCTTGGAAGTTGGGTGCAAATAAATAGGAAAATAATATTATCGGGTGTAGACTTGGAGATTTTAGAGTGACAGACTAAAATCCCCAATTTGGGCCTATTGGTTGGGTGCTAATTGTAGATGTTAGCCCTGAGGCGAGGGGAACGTGGGAGCTCTGAAGCGAGAGCCGGTATCCTCCCATCCTCGCTGTAGATTTAGTAAACAAGCATAAGATTAGTTAATATTCTTTATGCCTGGACCAAAGGGTAAAGAATAGGTATGCTCCTATTTGACACAATATAATTTGAACTAATTCACTTTATCCATTCACTATAATTTCTTGACATGGAGAAGGATGCTTTCTTATATATTGAATATCACATTTAAACCTTCATTAGTATCATTAGTTATTTAATAGTTATTAAAATTACTTAATTATTTCAATTTCCTATTAGTGACAGATAAGCAAATTGAACTTCGTTGTTGCAATTAAAGTATTGTTTTTTCTAAAATCTTAGTTCATAGAGCTAAACTTACTCCCTGTGGGATCGATATCTAGGACTCCATTTAAGCTCTATATTACTTGAGTGATACGTAAACTTGCGTTGATAAGTGTGACTTTACAATTATTGAATATTTATTACGTCTATATTTATCTTATATTTTTAAGCATATATAAAGTCACGGTCAAGTTTTTGGCGCCGTTGTCTAGGAGTGAGTAACAAACAAATTAGGATTATTAGAAAATTTTTACTTGAATTGCAACTTATTTTTATATTTAGTTAGTTGTATTACTGTGTACTGATTTCAAATTGTATGCGTAAATTTGGACCTAAAAATCTTATACCCTACGATTCAAAATTAGAACGCACTGTTAGAAAGAATAGAAGATTGAGAAGAGAACCTAGAAATTTTAATACAATGGAAAATAATATGAATAATCAAGGAATAGAGAATGAACACCAATCTAGACCACTTTGAGATTTTGCAAATCCTATAGCAGATGAAATTCACTTATCTATCCAAAATCCTAATGTAGCTGCTAATTCATTTGAGCTTAAACTTGATATTATCTAAATGGTACAAAATAATCAATTCGGAGGTACACCAAATGAAGATCTTAATTTACACTTCGCTAGTTTTTTAGAACTGTGTGCTACTTTTAAATATGACAGAGTCTCAAACAATGCAGTTAGACTTAGAATTTTTCCTTTTTCACTGAGGGATAAGGCTAAGATGCGGTTAAATTTGTTAGCACCAGGATCTATTCGAACTTGGGGAGAACTTTCATAGAAATTTCTATCCAAATATTTCCCTCCATCCAAAACTGCTAAACTTAAAAATGACATAACATCGTTCTGTCAGATTGATGGAGAGTCAATATATGAAGCGTAGGAGAGATTTAAAGATCTTCTTAGGAAATGCCCTCATCATTCGTTACCAGATTGGTTGATAATTCAAACTTTTTATAATAGATTAGTGGGATCTCTTAGATCGATTATAGATGTTGCGGTTGGTGGTTCGTTAGTGTCAAAACCTTTTAATGAGGCTTATTCATTAATAGAAGAAATGGCTACCAACAATTTTTAATGACCCTCTAAATGGGTAAATCCTAAAAGAGTAGCTAGTATCCAAGATTCTAATGCAATATCTATGTTAGCTTCCCAAATTGCTGCAATATCAAAGAAATTAGATCATTATGGGATGAATTATTCTCCAACACCTACTATGATGGAAGAAAATTCATCTGGGTAATTTGTGGTTGTTCAACCTTTGTCTGAAACTTTAAATGCTATTAACAATACACCCAACAACCCTTATTCGAACTATTATAACCCAGGTTGGAAGAATCATCCAAATTTTAATTGGAATAACAATTCTTCTACAAATCAACAATGGGCAAAAAACCCTGTGTACCCATTAGGAAATTCATCCAACTAAGGAAATGTAAACAATAGACCTTCTTATCCTCCAGGATTTAACAGTAACACTCAAATTAAGGAGAAGAAGTTGTCTATGGAAGAGCTGATATTAAACATGGGTCAGCAATTGCAGAATTAAAGAAATCAATTACAAATTCAAGGAAATCAATTACAAAATCAAGGAACTGCTATTAAGAATATTGAAAATCAATTAGGGCATATCGCTACCGCGTTTAGTAACCGAACATTAGGAACTTTTCCTAGTAATGTGAAACCAAATCCTAAAGATCAAGGAAAAGAACAAATTAAGGAAATACAATTATGAAGTGGGAAAGAATTGGAGATAAGAGTAAAAAAAGAAATGAAAATGGAAAAAGTGAAAGTGGATGCTGAAAAAGAAAAGGATCATGAGTACTTAAATTTAGAGTATCCATTTATACCAATGAAAATTACTTAAGATTGAAGCAACATTGAAGTTAACAGTAAATTTTCTAAACCTCCACCACCGTTTAGAGGATATTCTGAATAAGATTTAGAGGATCCTAAACCTCCAGCATCGTTTCCTCAAAGATTGAAGCAACACAAACAGAATAAATAATTTTCTAAATTTTTGGAAATTCTTAAGAAGTTAACGGTAAATATTCCCTTCGTACAAGCTTTAGAGAAAATGTCCAATTATGTTAAATTTATGAAAGATATTCTGAACAAGAAAAGGAAGTTCACGGATAACGAAGTTTTTGCACTTAGCGAAGAGTGTAGTGCCATTATTGAGAAAAAACTTCTTGAAAAATTAAAAGATCCTAGCAGTTTCACTATACCGTGTGCTATTGGTGAAAAATTTTGGGGAAGAGCTTTATGTGATTTGGGAGCCAGCATTAATCTTATGCCTCTATCAATTTTCAAAAGATTAGGATTAGGAGAAGTCCCACCTACTTCAGTAACTCTACAGTTAGCGGATCATTCAGTTACATATCCTAAGGGAGTTATAAAAGATGTGTTAGTAAAAGTGGATAAATTTATCTTTCATGTGGATTTCATTGTTTTAGATAAGTAGTAAGATAAAGAAATACCTATCATTTTAGGGAGATCATTTTTAGCTATTGGAAAAGCTATGATAGATGTTCAAAAAGGAGAATTAACTATGAGAGTTAATGATCAAGAAGTAACTTTTAACATTGCAAAATCTATGAAATACCCTGCTATTAAAAGAGATAATGAATGTTTTCGCATGAAAATTATTGAACATCTGCTGAACGAACATTTTAAAGAACATTTTGAAGATAAAAAAAAACATTTTGAAGAAGAACATTTCAAAGAGAAAGAACAATTTGAAGAGAGTGCTGAAATTAATCTGGATAAATTAGAAAATGAAGAATTAGATTATGTTCAGGAAAGATTTAAGATGTTGGATATTACGAAAAATGCTGATAAGAATCTATTTCCATTAATTATAAAACCACCTGAACTTGACTTGAAAAATTGCTTAGCCACTTGAAATTGAGTTTCTGGGAGACTCATCTACATTACCTGTTATTATATCTTAAAATTAAATGATTTGCAAGAGCAAAGACTGTTAGATACATTGAAGAGAAATAAGAAAGCTTTTGGTTGGACCTTAGCTGATATTAAGGGAATCAGTCCTTTAATCTGTGTGCACATAATTATATTAGATGAATAATATAAACCAAGAGTCGATCCACAAAGGAGATTAAATCTGATGATGAAAGAAGTAGTTAAGAAGGAAATTTTGAAATGGTTAGACACTAGAATTATATATCATATTTTAGATAGTGTGTGGGTAAGTCCAATTCATTGTGTTCCTAAGAAAGGAGGAGTGACTGTTGAGACAAAAGAAAATAAAGAATTAATACCTATTAGACAAGTTACTGCGTGGCGTATTTGTATTTATTATAGAAATTAAACACTGCCATGAAGAAAGATCACTTCCCTTTAGCTTTTTTAGATTAAATAGTAGATAGACTTGCTGGGCACAAATATTTTTGTTTTTTAGATGGATATATCGGCTACGATCAAACTTCTATTGCTCCCGAGGATCAAGAAAAGATAGCATTTACTAGTCATTTTGAAACTTTTGCTTTTCGAAGAATGCCTTTTGGATTATGTAATGCACCTGCAACATTCCAGAGATGTATGATGTCCATATTTAGTAAATTAATTGATGATGGATTGGAAGTATTTAATAATGATTTCTCTGTATTTGAAACATCATTTGATGCATGCTTACATTACCTTGAAAAAGTTTTGGAGTTATGCGAAATAACTAATTTAGTTCTGAATTGGGTGAAATGTCAATTTATGGTTGTAGGAGGAATTGTATTAGGGCATAAAATTTCGGAAGATGGTATGGAAAGAGACCCTGCAAAAATTCAAGTTATAAATAAACTAACACCTCCTACTAATGTAAGAGAGGTTAGGAGTTTTCTGGGACATGTTGTATTTTACAAGCATTTTATTAAAGATTTTTCAAAAATTACCAAACCTCTATGCCAACTTTTAGAAAAGGACAATAAATTTGAATTTACTAAAAGCTATTTAAATGCCTCTGAGTTATTAAATGAAAAATTAATCACAACCCCTATTATAGTTTCACCTAACTAGGATAAACCATTTGAATTGATGTGTGATGCTAGTGATTATGCTATTGGAGCTGTTCTTGGACAAAGGTATGAAAAGATTTTTAAAGTTATATACTACGCTAGTAAAACTCTTAATGATGCACAAATTAATTATATTGTTACTGGAAAAGAGTTATTAGCCATTATATATGCTTTAGATAAATTCAGATCTTATTTAATTAGAGCTAAATGTGTTGTGCATACTGATCACTCTGCTATTAAATATCTAATGCAAAAGAAGGATGCCAAACCAAGGTTGATTAGATGGATACTTTTGATGCAAAAATTTGATCTTGTGGTTATTGATAGAAAGGGAACTGATAATCAAATTGCTGATCATTTTTCAAGATTAGAAAACCATGAATTATCTGACAGTGACAATGAAATTACAGACAGTTTCCCTGATGAACAACTTTATAATATTAAAGAGTGGAAAATTCCATGGTATGCTGATATTGTTAACTATATTGTAAGTGATATTTTGACAACTATGCTAACATTGCAACAACAAAGAAAATTTATTCATGATGTGAAAGCATATTTTTGGGATGAGCCTTATTTATATAAACAATGTAAGGATCTTATTATGAGGAGATATGTACCTTATGAAGAAATTGACTCGATCATCTAGAAATGTCATGATTCTGAATTTAGAGGATACTTTGGGATTGATAAAACTGCTTATAAAATTTTAAAAGCTAAATTTTATTGGTCTAATATCTTTAGAGATGTTTATAGATACATAAAAACTTATGATCGATGTCAACGAGTAGGCAATATATTTAGAAGAAATGAAATGCCTCTGAATTTCATGGTAGAAGTTGAGATCTTTGACATTTAGGGATTAGATTTTATGGGACCATTTATTCATTCATTTGGGAATTTATATATATTAATTGTAGTGGATTACGTTTCTAAGTGGATTGAAGCACAAGCTTTACCTTGTTGTGACGCTAAAAGTGTTTCAAGATTTTTAATGAAAAATATTTTCACTAGATACAAAATGCCTAGAATGATTATCACTGACGGAGGATCCCATTTTAGGAATAAATATATTGAGAGATTGGCAAAAAAATTTAATATTATTCATAGAATTTCTACTGCCTATCATCCTCAAACCAGTGGGTTAACTGAAGTTTCTAATAGAGAGATTAAACAAATACTTGAAAAGACTATAAACCACAGTAGAGTAAATTGGTCCACTAGACTGGATACCACATTATAGGCTTACAGGACTACTTATAAAACTCCTATTGGAATGACTCCTTACAGATTGATTTTTGGAAAGACTTGTCACTTACCAGTAGAATTGGAGCATAAAACATATTGGGTGATTAAAAAATTCAATTATAATTTGAATGATGCTGGTAAGAAGAGATTATTACAATTAAATGAATTGGAAGAATTAAGAAGTGAGTCTTATGATAACGATAGAATTTATAAGGAGAAACTAAAGTTATGGCATGATCGAAAGATTAACCAAAAGAACTTTGAAACAGGACAAGAAGTCTTACTTTACAACAGTAGGCTGAAGTTATTCCCTGGGAAATTGAAGTCTCGTTGGTTAGAACCCTTTACTATGACTCAAGTTTATACTGACGGAACTATTGAAATTGAAAATCAGAAGACTGAAAATAGATTTGAAGTAAAGGGACACAGATTAAAACCATATTTTGAGGGTAAAAGATCAAATTTTAAAGAGGTTTTAATGACCAGTCAACCTAAATAACACCTGAATAGGTTGGGCTGACGACATTAAATAAAGCACTTTATGGGAAGCAAACCATAGTTATCTTTACTTTTAATGTGATTATAGTAGTTTTTATTTGAAATTATCATTAGTTTGTGGTAATTCTTAAGCTCTGCTACTCTTATTTACCCTTGAATCATCATAAGAATTGGATCCATAGAGAAAAATTGGAACGCATTCGAACCAGATCGAAACTATGCAATTTTTGCCTTGGGCGCCAACGGCACCCCCGATGCTGTTGACTGCGGGTTTTTCCCAAGACTGCAGGAAAAAATTAATACAGAGGCTCGCTGATGGCGCCCTCGACCCCGCCGACGGTGAGACCGGTGAAATGACGGTTACTTGGGTTTGAATGGCAGTTTTTGGCAATTTTTGGGCAGGCGTTACCCTTTTAAACTCTGAAATTTGATTCCTAGTTCATATTTTTCCACAAAAAATGAAGTGAAAATCCACCAATTTCATTCCTATGGCTTCCAATTCCCCTAATAATCCCAGAATGTGAGTTTTCAATCGACAAAAGTTGATTTGTGCTGAAGCGCAACGAATCTTCAACAAATTACTGACAAAGAAAAGATTGTTCAAGGAACGAGGATTTGTAAATCATGGATTGAATAATCCTATGACGGAAACTGAAGAAATGATAGTGCGGCGAAGATGGGAAGTGCTGTGCTACACTATCGCCGCCGTGGTGGTTCCTATGGTAAAAGAATTTTATGCAAGTTTACATGGAATTAACCAGGGAGTTGTTTATGTGTGAGGAAGATGAATCACTTTCACTCCTGCACAAATCAATGAATTATACATTGTCGAGAACATTCTTGTCTACCACTATTCTAATTTCATCCTCACAAGAAATCAAATGAATGAAATTTACCAATATTTAATGGACGAAACTGACGACTGGAAATTAGAGAAAACAAGTATGTTAGTTTTTCTGTGACACTCCTAAATCCCATTTCAAAACATTGACACTTTTTCATTTCTGCGAAATTGTTACCGACAATGAAGATCAGTAAAGTTTCTAAAGAAAGGGCTATTTTGAATTACTGCATCCATAGGGGACTGTCGATCGACATTGGATCAATAATTGTGAAGTTAGTTTTGGGCCTGATCGTTCATGGATCAACTTATGGGCTTGGACACCCTTCCACAATTTTCTCACTTTGCAGTCGTTCTAAGTGTCCTACAAAAATTAGGAAAAAGTACTTCTACTGGAAGCCTTTGGACCCAACTGAGAGATTCCCAGCTTTTGAAGATGAAAATGACATGGCCATTATAGTAGATCAATCATCTCAGAATTAACTGCCAGTTCAACCCTTAGTTCCTGACAAGTCTCTGATGATCCTGTGCAAAATCAAGAAATTGGAGAAAGAGGTACAAAATGTCATGAATGTGATTAATAATATCTCTGATTTCCTTGATCATCTAGACTAGAGGATGAAAGAACATTTTGATCACTCTGGACATTTAGAAGATAGCTTGATAGAACTGATGAGGAGAATGAAGTTAATAGAAGAGGATTCCACTGAAGAATTTCCATTCCGACTCTTCTACAACCTCTTCGTTCATGTGCAAGCAATAGGTGATCACAAAGGAGAATCTAGTACTGAATCTGAAGAATAGTAGATTTATATTACTACCTCTCTGTCTATCTATTTTAATTTGAACTTTGTATTTGCTTTGCTTTAGAATTGTGCTTTTAGATATCTATATAGTTGAGACTAAGAATAGGATGTTTTGTTTTCAGCATTTTGAGTGTTGTGGCTTGGATTGCAACGCTGAATTAATATGTTAAGGTTGAGAAAATACCAAACTTAGGTGCGTTATGTAACGTATATTGTACCCCTTAAAATTTATATATATGTGTGATATTTTGTGTTGTGAAAGTTTATTTGTGATAAGTACATCATTTAGTCACTTAAAATTATGTCTATAATGTTTGAAAAGATGTCGTTAAGGCTTGAAATTGATCAAAATCGTGAAAATCCATGATTTTAACCAAAATCAGTAGAGCCCGCCGACGGCGCCCTTGACGCCGCCGACGACGGATTTTTCCCGAGACTTCGATTTTAAATTTAATAGAGTGAGCCGACGGTGACATCGACCCCACCGACCGCAAGCTCACTAAAAAACACCTTTAATCACAATTTTGACCAGTCAACCGCCACTATTCATCATCCCCTTCCTCCTTAAAATGTCATTTTCGACCTAGGGCTTGAAAGATCATTGATTGGGAGGCGATTTCAAGTCTTTTTACACCATATTTGATCATCTCTAGGTAAGAGTCTCACTCGAAACTAAAAAAATTTGATTTTCACCATGGATTTCTTCCACATTGAAGAGATCCAAAAAATTTGAGAATGTGAAGAAAATTTGGGAAGAAATTCATGGATCTTAGTGTTGAACTCTTAGAATTACTGTTGGAAGCCATGATTTGCATATTTGAAGTATTTTTTGGAATTTTTCTATAATTTGATTAGATTGAAATGGCTCTATGACAAAAGAGACAGGTTGAGTTTGACGAGTCTCGCTTCGTCAATGCGATGGCTCAAATAAGATTTACTTCAATATTTAAGGGAAAGAAGTGTATACAAGATTGAGTTTTTGAAAGTCCAGGAGGAGAAATTGAACTAGTTATTGCCGAGCGGAGGTGGGAGAACTTTTGTTACACCACCAATAAAGCTGATGCAAATGTTGTGAAGGAGTTCTATGCCAACGTATTCTATTATGAAGATGGACTCGTTCAAGTGCATGGATTTCCTGTTGAATTTACTGCTGCCCGCATCAATACCTTTTACGAAGTCCCAGACTCTTATAGCTACCAATATGAATCTTTTAGTATGATGGAAGGCCCCTTGAATGATGTGATCAACTTTCTTACTGATGGGAAAGGAACATGGAAGATAAAGCAGCGAGAACGGGTAAATTTTTCTGCTTCCATGATGAAGTTATAGCTCGGGATTTTGATATGTGATGTAATTGATGTACTTATAATTGTACTTTTATTTCTGTGATTTTTTTTTGTAATAGAAATGGATGTTTATGTATAATTGGACTTTCATTTTTGTTATTATGTGTACCTGGATAATTTTAATTTTTGTAATAAATTAGTGTTATAGTTAGATGTGCATGTGTAGTTTAATAGATGTTGAGCAGTATTTTGTAGATTGTAATGTAATGTGATTTTTATTTTTTGCATTTTAATTGGAATTATTTTGTTTAGTATTGTGTTTGTCTTAGGAAATATTGTGCTTGTTTAATGTTTTTTTTTATACTTATTTCAAAATTTCATTACCCAGAAATTCCTCTAATGATTTATGTGTAGAAAGCTCCTAATATTACAGACCAGGTGAAGTAGAAATGTTGAGAAGGCCTGCAAAAATTTCAGAATGATGAAAATTCCTAAAATACTGAGGTATGATTTATATTTAAAGTTTTTCTTTCCACCTGTATTATTTTATATTGAAAAATTTAAGTTTGTGGGAGAGAAGAAAAAGATTAACTATTAGATGCCCTCTATTTCAATATTTTCAAAAATTGTTTATATGATTTTATGTATTGAATTTAATTTAGGTAACTATATTTTTGTAGCTATTTAAATATTATAGTAGATTTAAAGAAATATTTTTGTAATGAAAATTAATTTTGTAACTTAAGATATTTAGTATAAAAGAATAAGATTATATATAACTATTTAAAGTAAAGGAAATTATATTTTGAAGTATTAAGAATCTAGAAATTCATTTGAGAAGAAAAGATTGGGGCTCAATGATGTAAAAACTATGAAATATTTATAAGGTAATGGAATGCTTTGAGTTTCAAATTTAGGGAAAGAAAAGTGAAGTTCAAAATCTTTAAAGGTTATCCAGATATAGTAATCCTCACTTGAAAAAGAAAAAAGAAAGGATTGAAAACAATCCCTGAAAAGAAAAGAAAAACATATAGGATTGAAAGCAATCCAAATGAGAAAGAGAAAAGAAAAAAAAATTATGGAAGTGAGGATAAGCTTGAGGATATGCCTAATAAAAAATTGGCTTCACTGGACCTACCTAAAATGAAAACCTAAATACATTCTTGAACTTATATTTATGGAATAGATCTTTTACTAGTAGAGTTCTCATGAAATTCCTATCTTTTGAATATTCTAAGTCACTTAATATTGCAACATATTGTCATTCTTGAAATGAATAGAAGACTAGAACTCTTAAACTTGATGACTAGATAATCTTGTGGCTACAGAGTTAATTCAATTACTTGAATTTTTTTTAAAAAATCTCACTATGATATTTATTTAAATCAAACTTACAGTATTTCTGTATTAAAACTTTACTACAGTAGATCATAACTTTTATGTAGTACTAAAATTACTTGAGGACAAGTAATAGTTAAGTTTGGGGAATTTTGACCAAAGGAAAATATATTGAGATTTTCATACCTATTTTATACTGTTTTTGATGATATTGCTCTTTAAAGAAAGGTATTTTTGATGTTTTGTTGAAGGAATGATGAATTAGGGTCATTGGCGCAAAAAAAAGCAAAAAGGAGAGAATTTGGAGTAAAAATGACCAAAATGTGAATAATTGAACTAGGGCGCCAACGGCGCCATCGGCCCCACCAACAATGAGATTTTCTCGAGACGCCAGAATTGATTCATTAAGAAGGTCCACCGACGGTGAGCTCGACGGTTATGCCCTAGCAGGCTTTCGATAAGGCCAAATTTTGAAGGAATGCTTAGGCAACTCTTGGGAAAGCTCATCCACAACTTTAAAAGACTATTTTTGCCAAAAATTGGAGGAGCCTAGAGAGCCTAGAAGAAGAGAGAAGTCCTGGAGAGAGTTCCTGGAGGTTAGAAAGGTTCTAATGGTGTGTAAAAATTGTGAGGAATTCTTCGAGGGATTATAAGAGTGGAGGGAAAGTTAGAGATTTCTTCCTCCTTATTGCTTCAAAGAGGAATTTTGTGTGCTGTAAAGAAAGGAAGAGAGTTAGAGGAACTTTGACGAGTGTTCTTGGGGAGAAATTAGAGAAAAGTTATTTACTTGTTCTAGTTTGTATGACTTTGATTTTATATATGAATTCTGAGTTTTGTTGTGTTTTCCCCAAGAGATCTGAGTAGTTTTCTCTCTCTTTCTCTTTGTCTCAAGATTTGTGAAATGGTGATTTGAATTGGTGAAGCCATGAAAATGTTTAAGAAATTGTGATCATCTTTTCACTTTGATCTTAATTTACTTTCAATCTGGCCAATTGATTTATTAAAATATGTTGAGTTTTACAACTAAAGTGAAGATTACATCCAAGATTCAGGATGGTCAAAGCCATTGGAAGTTGGGTGCAAATAAATAGGAAAATAATATTATCGGGCGTAGAATTGGAGATTTTAGAGTCTTAGACTAAAATCCCCAATTCGGTCCAATTGTTTGGGTTCTGATGTGTAGATGCTAGCCCTTAGGAGAGGGGAACGTAGGAGCTCTGAAGTGAGAGTCGGTATCCTCCCAGCCTAGCCACAGATTTAGTAAACAAGCATAGGATTAGTCAATGTTCTTTATGCCTGGACCAATGGGTAAAGAATAGGTATGCTCCTATTTGACACATTATAATTTAAACTAATTCACTTTATCCATTCACTATAATTTCTTGACAAGGAGAAGGATGCTTTCTTACATATTGATTATCACATTTAAACCTTCGTTAGTATCATTAGTTATTTAATAGTTATTAAAATTACGTAATTATTTTAATTACCGATTAGTAACAGATAAGCAAATTGAACTTCATTGTTGTGATTAAAGTATTGCTTTTTCTAAAATCTTAGTTCATAGATCTAAACTTACTCCCTGTGGGATCGATATCTAGGACTCCATTAGAGCCCTATATTACTCGAGGGATACGTATACTTGCATTGATAAATGTGACTTTACAATTATTGAATATTTATTACATCCATATTTATCTTATATTTTTAAGCATATATAAAGTCGCGGTCACTGCTACAACTTCACAAATGATAGACAAGGAAATCTGCCTGGGATTCTCAGACACGATCAAGTAGATCGACTACCTCAAATGATAAAGTGGATAATCAAAGAAAAGGTCAGATGGAATATTTTGCCCGCTACCTGCATTCCAAACAGTTGTATTATCAACATCTACGATGAGGGTGATTGCATACCTCCACACATCGATCGCCATGACTTCGTGAGGCATTTTTGTACTGTCTCATTCTTGAGTAAAAGTAACATCTTATTTGGGAAAGAAATTGACATCGTCGGCCCTGGTGTGTTTAAAGGCTCTGTGAACATTCCCCTACCAGTTGGCTCAGTGCTTGTTCTTAAAGGCAACAGTGTAGACATTGCCAAACATTGCATTCCAAGAGTACGACACCACAGGGTGTCCGTAACCTTCCGACTGATGGACGACATCAAAATGCCACACGGATTTCAATCAAATTTAGAAATGGAAGAACTACTACCTTACGAGCTATGAGAGGGTTGCACTTTTGAGCACATGCGAAGGGAACTCTTGTCCTGAAGTGTGACTTAGAAGGTCAGCTCGATCAGGAGCTCTTCATAGCAGGAACAGACAGTCAGAGGATTCCTTTCTACTTTACTGCATTACAACAATGTGATATGTACCAGAGATGCTCAGCCTATAATGTATACTTGGACGAGATATTTTGGATGTACTTTGATGCATTTCACATATTGTATTTTTTGAGGCATTGGCGTACACTTGATGTGTAACATTTTGTTGGAACAGATTAATGAAGTTTCATTCAAAAATATGTCTTTTTTTTTCAATTGCATTGTGTGCGATGGATGCAAGCCATGAACCACACGTTGGTTCAAAATTACAACGAACAAAGAACAAAATGACAAACAAAATTTTTTTAAACAGTAATAAAATTTAAACAAAAGTAACAAACAAATAAACAACAAAACAACTTTCTTTTGAAAAAATCAACCAACTAAAATCAAATTTTGAAAGCATATTTTGAAAAAAAAATTAAAATGTGATAAAAAATAAGAAAAGAAAATAAATCTGTTCAGTGGTTCTCTCGATTTCGAAGTTTCTTACTCTTCATTCGTGCAACACAACTATCTTTGTCTGCACTAATTCTCTTCACATTCACATGAAATTTCACATTCTACATAGAAACTCACCAATTTTCACAAATCTTCTTCAACAATGTCAACCTTTTCACATGGCACACATCTTTGAATTTAACACCACCAATTCTCATCTTAGAATCAGTCCCTAATTTTTTATTCATCTTTTTGAGGTCGGTCCCTACCTTCCGATGCTCTCTTGTGAGATTGATCCTTACCTTTCATTTCTCATTCTAGAATCAGTCACTAATTTCTGATTCATGACTTTTAAGGTCGGTCCTTACCTTCTGACGCCCTCTTTTGAGATTGATTCTTACCTTTCAATTCTCATTTTTGAAAGAGTCCTTAACTTCTGATTCACCATTTTGAGGTTGGTCTTTACCTTATGATGCTCTCTTTTAAGGTTGATCACTACCTTTTAACTCTCATTTTTGAATCAGTCCCTAATTTTTGATTCACCCTTTTGAGGTCGGTCCTTACCTTTTGACGCTCTCTTTGAGATTGATCACTACCTTTCAATCCTCATTTTTGAATAAGTCCCTAATTTCTGATTCACCCTTTTGAGGTCGGTCCTTACGTTCCGACACTCTCTTTTGAGATTGATCTTTACCTTTCAATTCCCATTTTCGAATCAGTCCCTAATTTCTGATTCACCCTTTTGAAGTCAATCCCTACCTTCTGACGCTCTCTTTGGAGATTGATCCTTACCTTTTAAATGTCATTTTTGAAAGAGTCCCTAATTTCTGATTCACCCTTTTGAGGTCGGTCCCTACCTTCCGACGCTCTCTTTTGAGATTGATCACTACCTTTCAATTCACATTTTTGAATCAGTCCTTAACTTATGATTCATCTTTTTGGTGTCTGTCCTTACCTTCCGATGCTCTCTTTTGAGATTGATCCTTACCTTTCAATTCTCACCTTCAAATCAGTCCCTAATTTCTGATTCATCCTTATGAGGTCGGTCCCTACCTTCTGACGCTCTCTTTTGAGATTGATCACTACCTTTCAATTCTCATTTTTGAATTAGTCCCTAATTTTTGATTCACACTTTTGAGGTTGGTCCTTACCTTATGATGCTCTCTTTTGAGATTGATCCTTACCTTTCAATTCTCATTTTTGAATGAGTCCTTAACTTCTGATTCACCCTTTTGAGGTTGGTCCTTACCTTATGATGCTCTCTTTTAAGGTTGATCACTACCTTTTAACTCTCATTTTCGAATCAGTCCCTAATTTTTGATTCACCCTTTTTAGGTCGGTCCTTATCTTTTGACGCACTCATTGAGATTGATCACTACCTTTCAATCCTCATTTTTGAATCAGTCCCTAATTTTTGATTCACACTTTTGAGGTCGGTCCTTACCTCCGGCGCTCTCTTTTGAGATTGATCTTTACCTTTCAATTCTCATTTTTAAATCGGTTCTTAATTTCTGATTCACCTTTTTTATGTCAGTTCTTACCTTTTGACGCTCTCTTTTGAGATTGATCCTTACCTTTCAATTCTCATTTTTGAATCAGTCCCTAATTTCTGATGCACCCTTTTGAGGTCGGTCCCTACCTTCTGACGCTCTCTTTGGAGATTGATCCTTACCTTTTAATTCTCATTTTTTTAATTAGTCTCTAATTTTTGATTTACTTCGTACAACCATGTTGTATAATATAAGCTCTAACTTCTCTTAGGATTCCGAGGTCGTCGTTAGTCAAGACCTAAATCCTCACATCTTCCACGTTATTTGTGTAATCTTTTTACTTGAATGTAAGCCCTAATTAAATAAAATTGGCAGGATGGAACACCTAAATATTTCTCCTCAAAACTGAAGCTAAACAATAGGATAGATTGAGAAATCATTGAGGTTCTCCTTCGGATCCATGAAATCCCTTAATTCTTCCTCATTTGGATTCAAAAAAAAAATGCTCCAAATTTGAGCCAATCCCATTTCACACCTCTCTGTTTGATCTCGTTGAATAGTCCAATCCTTTTGAAATCCTTGAAGATAATATTTCTTGATTTTTATCGAGAGTTTTCTTAAGTGACTTTGGTCATTTAAGATGTAGTTAACTATAGGGGCTTGCCCTTATAGGAAACTTTTCTGAACCGAGCTTAATATAAACCCTATTTAATCTTTTATATTAAATAGGGGAAATTGTCAGCAAATAAAATAGTTTCACTGACCAAACAGTCATCATACATTTCTTAGTTTATTTGATCGAGCCTCATCCTTAAGCCTTGTGTTTTATTGTTTGGGATAGGTACAAAGTTTGAGGTACAATACTGTTTCCTTTAAACTATGAAAAATATGAGGTTAGTTTGATTTCATTTTTTTTAAACCTTAAAATGTCCTTCCAAAGCTGACGATGGGATTTCGATTCCGGTGATGGACAGCTTCCAACGAGTAACTCCTCCAAACCAAAATAGTGCCGACAAAACCAAAAGTAGTTTAAAAATAAATGATAAAAACTTTTCTCAAATCCTCCACCAAACTCTTAAAGTTCCTTTGAATCTCTTCTCTTTTACAATACTCTTAACTCTCATAATAAAACTAAAAATAAAAAGGATAAAATAAATTTGTGGTGCCTGAAAATCTCTCTAAACGTTCCTCCTCAAACTTCTTCAAGAACTTCTCAAGACTCTCCCTTTTCAAGCACACTTCAAAAAGGCTCAACTTCCTTCTTTTATAAATCTCCAAGAGGTGCCTTGGTAATTATTCAAAATGTGTCCCAATTCAAATTTTTTTCCAAAAGATGCCTCCTTTCAAAAGTCCTTTAATCATTTTCTGCTTTTAGTGGTCATAACCACCCTCTTTAGCTAATAGGTGCCTCAAATGTTTCTTTAAAATTCAGTAAAATAAATTAAATCGTCAAATAATTGCCTCTGACTCTTAAGCGCGAGGCCTCCGGGGCTTAGGCGTGGCCTTCTCTGTTCACCGGCGCTTAAGCGTCGGATCTGGTGCTTAGGCACCAAAAATCTTTTGCACCATTTTCACATTTTTGCTCCAAATTTGATCTTTTTTTACTCATTTTAGCATTTTTTATCTTATTACTTATACCTGAAAGAAAAACACACAAACACCTTCCATTAAAGCATAATATCTCAAAAAATAGGTATAAAAATATTTCTAAAAATATTATATATTTTAGGTGTATCAGTAGTCATCTCTTCTATTAAAGCATAAGCGTCATTAAATGGTTTTCACATCAATGAACCACCAACAACGACATAGATAATAGATCTAAGAGATACAGCAAATCCATTGTAAAATGTTTGAATTATTAACCAATCTGGTATAGCATGGTGTTGACACTTTCTTAAGAGTTCTTTAAATCACTCCCATGCTTCATAAATAGTTTCCCCTTCAAAATGACTAAAAGATGTAATATCATTTCTAAACTTCACAGTCTTTGATGGTGGAAAATATTTAGCAAGAAATTTAAGTGCTAAATCACTTCAAGTTCTGATAGATCCATGTGATAACAAATGTAACCAATTATTAGTCTTATCCCTCGGTGAGAAAGGAAATAATGTAGCACACAATTCTGGGAAATTTGGATCTTCAATTGGTGCTCCCCCAAATTGAGTATTTGATACCATTTGGATAATAGTAGGTTTAAACACAAATGAATTAGCCACTATATCAGGTTTTTTAATACTACAATGAAGTTCATCTACCATAGGGTTTGCATAATCTCTTAAAGGTCTAAACTCATTAACATTTTGATTTTTTGATTTGCCATTTTTTGAAATTTTTTAGTAATTTTTAATTTTTTTAATTTTACTATTGTTCTTTTTAATTCAGAATCGTAAGGCACAAGTCCCGCGGAACCTAAACTACGCATATATTACTATAAAACACAATAACATAAAATAAAATAAAATAAAGCAAAAAATAAAAACACACAAACTAGAACTTTATTTAAAAATGACACTACAATATTCCTAAAATAAATCTTAAAATTTAAATAAGACTTACTTAAAATTTTGTTATCCAAAAACTTCTTTTTTAATTTTTTTTTCATGTAAATTACTAATATTTTTCTCCTTCTTCGGCAATGATGCCAAAACTTGATCCCGACTTTCTATATATAGAGATGTAAAATGCAATGTATGTGATTATATTTATAATATTTCAATATGGGATACTACGCAAGTATACATATCATTATCAAGTAATATAGAACTTTCTGATTAAGGCTCAAATATCGAACCCATAGGAAAGATTAGCTTTAGATAACAAAATACTTAACAATATATATTCTTAATCAAACTTAAGATGCTATAATAGGAATAAAATTTTGATTCTATTTGTAATTTTGGATAATTAAAAATGAATTAAGTAACTAATTAACTTAACTAAAATACTTGCAAGATTAAGGCAATATAAATATTATATCTTTTTCCTTATCATGAACCAGTGATAAAAATAGAAGTTTAATTATGGAAATATGCTAAATTTGTTGTGCCAAATAGGAGCAATAATATTTTTTATCCTTACTAGAGATGCTACAAAGAACATTGGTTAATCTATAGTTTGAATAGTCTTGAAGACCGACTAGGCAGGGAAGATACTAGCTCTCACTCTAAAGTTCTCTCTTCTCCCTCCACCTGGTGGCTAACATCTCGTATCAAAACCTAAAACTACAAATCAAATTAAGGGTTTTAGCCTTTCACTCTAAAGTCCTCTAATTCTACATCCTTGAAAATATATTTTCCTATTTATTTGCACTCAACCTCATGAACTACATTCTCATTCACAAAATCAATATGTGATTCCAACCATTTGTTGACTGAGATAATACCATCTTGGATCTTACATGTTCTCACAATAGGTTTTAACATCTTAATTGGCCAAATCAAGAAGTAGATGAAGTGCAAGGTCTTGAATCATCACAACTTCTTCCAACATTGAAGTCTAATACTTCACACAACTTCCTTTAAACATTTAATAACTTATCATTTTAAGGAAAAAGATAAAGAAAATTACTCAGAAACCATGGAGAAAACACAACCACACATGAGTTTAAAAGTAGAAATCATGCACACAAAAAAGAAATCTAAATTAAAATCCATGTGTTGTCACAAAGATAAACACTTATCTCAAATTCTTTCCACCAAATGACTTGAAGTTCTTTTGAATTCTCTTCCTTCTCTCACAATACAAACTGACACTCAAAATAAAATAAAATAAAGTAAAGTTGGTCGGCGATGGCAGCGGCGATGGGCGGTGACGGCGGTGGCGGTTGTAAAATTTTTGGGTTGGTTGCTGGCTCATTCTTTTGGAAAATCTGTCTTTTCTTATAAAAATCCAAGGGATGCCTTGGTGTATCTTCAAAAAGACACTCCATTTAATGAATCTTATAGAAGTTGTCTCCTCAAAAGCTAATTGAATGAACTTTCATATCTATGGGATATTTCCCACATTTTTATCAAGTGTTGCTTCAAACAATTTTTCAAAAATCAGCTCCAATTAAATAAATAATCAAGTAACTACTTTTAGCGCTTAAGCACGGGGTTCCTGGCATGTAGGTGCCAATCCTAGGCGCTTAGGCGCCTCAATTAATTTTTGTAACTTTCTTCATTTTGTTACAAATTTAACCCTTTTTTAATCCTCTTAGCATTTTTCATCCATTTGATTGTACCTACAAGAAAAACACACAAATACCTTTCATTAAAGCTCTATATCTCGAAAGCAGGTATAAAAATGTGTACAAAAATACTATATATTTTAGGTGTATTAGTCATCCACATACAACAGTAGACTAATATAAGAATTGTCAAAATGTCTTACATAGTAACAGTGATCTGCCTGACATCTGGTGTACACTACATTTTGCGTGAAATTATCAAATTTCTTGTACCACCATCTAGGTGCTTGCTTCAGGCCATACAAGCTCTTCTTACGTCTGCAAATCGAATCTTCTTTTCCCTGTACCACAAAACGCTCATGTTGATGCATGTAGATGTCTTCTTTAATATCCTCATGAAGAAAATTTGTTTTCACATCTAACTGATCAAGGAATAGATCTTCAGTGGCCACCATGGACAGTACCATTCTGATGGTTATGAGCTTCACCATAAGAGAAAAGATCTCAGAATAATCAATACTTTGTTTTGTTAAAAGCCTTTTACAACAAGTCTAGCCTTGTACCTTTTACTGTAATCATGCTCAGATTTTACCTGGTACACCTACTTATTGTGTAATGTATTCTTCTCTAGTGAAAGTTCTGTCAACTCCCAAATCTGATTCCTTAGCAGGGAATCCATCTTCTTTTTCATGGCCAGCTCCCACTTCTTAAATTTTCAACTTGCAATGCTTTTTCTCTGTGGTTCTCCACCATCTGTCAACATAATGTAGTTCAAGGTTGATGAGTAACACTGAGGAGGATGTCTATTCCTGACTAATCTGTGAACTATAGCTGTAGGGGTGGACGACTCTGAAACTGATTACAAAACAATAGGAATGGGTTCCCGGGACCCCTCATTACTTTCATCACTACGCTGCACCGTGACATATGTTAGATCATCAAACCTTACAATCTCATATTCCTTAAGATCCACTTCAGAAACTGTATTGGACTTTTCTTTATACATGATCTTCTCATTGAAAATCACATTCCTGCTTCTTATGATCTTTCAGTCCTGATCATCCCAGAAATGATAACCAAATGCTTCGTATCCATAGCCAATGAAATTACATTTTTTGATTTAGCCTCGAGCTTGCTACAAGCCTCAGGATTAATAAGAACAAAAGAAAGACAACAAAAAGTCTTAAGGTGAGAAAATTTAAACTCTTTCCCACTCCAGACCTCCTTAGGCAATTAATAATGTAATGGAATGGTTGGCCCCTTGTTGATCAAGTGAACTTTAGTGCTGATCACATATGCCTAAAAAGTTGGTGGTAATCTGACATGCAATCTCATACTTCTAGCCTACTCATTAATGATTCTGTTTATATGTTCTGCAACTCCATTTTGTTGTGGTGTCCTCAAAATCTTCTTCTCCATTTTGATACCCTGAGCTGCACTGTACTCTTTGAACCCACCATCAATATACTCACCACCATTATCAGACCTCAAAAATTTCAACTTTAAGTTTGTCTCCATCTCAACCATGGACTTCCAAGTTCTGAACACATTAAATACATCAGATATATGCTTCAAGAATTAAACCCATACCTTCCTGTTGTGGTTATTAATGAAATTAACATAATAACAAGAGCCTCCAAGAAATGCTATTGGTGAATGCCCTCATGCATCTGTGTGTATAAGTTTCAGTTTTCTTGCATTTGGTGCTCTGTGTCGGTCGCCAAATTAAAAGTTGTCAGCCACCAGAATGGATATCCCGATGCCCAGTTTTAAAAGAAGTTTAATTTTATATATATATATATATATATATATATATATATATATATATATATATATATATATATATATATATATATATATATATATATATATATATATATATATAATTTGGAAAAAGTAATATTTTAAATCTTGAAAATACAAGACCAAACTGATCCCCGCATTCTCAGTAGTTTAAATAAATGAGCTAAACACCGCAAGCAATGCAGCCATCCTGAAGAATAGATACACTACTTACTGGTGAGACTCAATTAAATAAACTAAAGAATTTATGACATCCACTTAAGTTTTTAATGTTGAATGACAAGTTTCGTTATTTAATACAAAAAATTAAATAGGGTTTTTATTAAGCTGGGATCTTAAAAGTTTCCTATAATTGTAAGCCCCTATAGTGAATTACATCTTTGATAATTGATGTCACCTAAGAAAACTCTCAATTTAGATCAGGGAATATTGTCTTCAAGAATTGAAGAGATAGGACTTTTCAAAAGATTGGGACAAAGAGGCGAGTCAGAGGGGAGTGGCTCAAACTTGGAACATTGTTATTGTATCCAAAAGAAGAAGAACTAGGGGTTATTACAGATTCTGAGGAGAACCTCAATGACTTCCTAAACTATCCTACGGTTTGACTTAAATTTTGAGAATATATTGTTTAAATGTTACCTCCGACTAATTTTATTAATTAGGGCTTACATTTATGCGAGACAGTCGTACAACTAGCCTGAAAGATGCGAGAATTTAGGTTGAGACAAACAACAACCTTAGAATCCTAAAATGAGTTAGGGCATAAATTTTGTAGCAGAATTATACAAAGGCCTAAAGTGAGAGTTGAGAATTTATATCACACTAAGATGATAACCTCAAAATTGTATGACTTGTTGTTTAATTCTATGGAAAGATAAGTTGTTGTAGCTCTTCATGCTATTGTAGATCCTTGCGTTGTTGCATATTACTGTTGTAGAAGGCCAAGTTAGCTCCAAGCTCCTCAGCGAAGTAGCAATCCTAAAGTCTAAGGTTTAAATGTTTAAATGATAAGTTTAAAGTTCAATCATTATTGGGGGGGGTTAAATTTGATTAAAGTGACACCGGTTAGGATCCCACGGTTCCCTCGTTTTGTTATCACTATTATCTTTTAAATTTACTTAGCTTAAATAAGTTGTAAAACTCAGTTAAACTGAGGAGATCTCGTAAGCAACTGTGGGTTACCCCCTTCGAGGGACTCTCATAAATTCAAAAGGAAGTTTTATGTTTAGTTACCTTTTAAAGGATTTATGGTTACCTTTGTAACAATTTATTTTTTATTTTTTAAAATGTTGATTAATATTTTTAAATGGTTTTGATTTTTTCAGGTAAAGTAAAGTGCACAACCAAGTAATTTTAATATTTGAAAGCAATAGTAGATTGTAGAAAGTAAAATGATAGAAATTAAATAACGTTGTAAAAGCATACCCGTCATCTTCTTGGCGTTCCTGTTGAAATATTAGCTTTTGCAACATGTATATAACTTTGCAGAAATTTAAATAAATTGCAATAGTTGATGAAGGTGTAGCTATTGAAACACTCAGACCATGACTCAGTGAGTCACAAAAGATCTTAATGGATGATTTTTTAGAACAAAATATAACAAGTTCCATTTGTCCTTAAAAATATCTAAGAGATTCCAAAGTGTTCATGGAATGACCTTGAACTGCTTTAAAGATTTCTTAAAACACTTCGAGTTTATTTTGAACTTATCATCTTTTCTTCTTAATCATCCCAAGGTTGAGTTAAAATTAACCCATTACTCGGTGAAACTTGACATTTCAATTATCCTAAGTACAGAGTACTCTATTAATTAGTTGATATTTCACTTAAGAGCTATGTAGGTTGATGCCCCTAAGGCAAGTTTAAGTCATTAAAGATTTTATACCCACCACTAAAGTTAGGCTTGTAGTGTTTGGATGTGTTTATCATCAATCATGCTACCTTTTATAAATCTTTATCAAAGAAGTTTAAATATCAAGCCTAGATCACTACCAAGCCCTTAACAATCTTAACTGGAGAATTTGCAATTATTAAAAAAATTTAATTTAAGTGATATGTGTTCTTATTGAAAGATCATATTATCCTCAATTGTGGCCCTAAAATAAGTTAATTATCATCTTCTTAACCTAATCCTATCACTTCAGAATCATTTGATTTGGATTAACTTCCAAATCTTGATTTAAAAAATTACAATTTTACTCTTAACGTGAAAAGGTGACCAATTTGTTTCTACCCTTTAACCCTATGTCTTTATCATCCAAAAGTGCTCATTAAGTTCAAAATTACCCATTTTTTTTCTTTAGTTAATCCTAAATTTTGATTAAGGCACTAAAATCTAAAATTACCATTTTTCCCTCAGGGCTCTCCACTTCATCATTCATTAAGCATAATTCAAATGACTTTGAAAATTTTAGAGTACCCTATTCATGAGTTATTTGATACATCTGAGAGATAAAATGTGGTTTTTCAAATTTTAATTTAACTTAAAAAACATGATTTTTAATATTAATTTATTTAATCAATCAAAAAAAAACTTTTTGTTTATGAAAAAATTATTAGAGGCTCACCTAGCTCAGAGAAACACTTAGGTAAAATTCTATGATATTTCAAATCAAGTTTTATATATTATAATTTTTAATTAATTTTAATGACTTAAGTAAATAAGAAATATATTTTAATCACAACAAAATTATTTTTATATATTTAGAGAATCTTTATGAGTCCAGAGAACTCAGAGAAATACATTTCATATATTTGTGATTTTTAATTTATTTATTATAAATATTTTAATGGAAAAATAATGAAAATACATTTTAGGCCTTTAAAAATTTATTTTTAACTTAGAAAAATTGGGAAAAAATACTTTATTGTGTCCCAAGTAATTAGGAAACAATTAGGAACATTTTGAACCATTTTCATATTTTTACATATTTTTAATTTAAAATATAGTTCAAAAATGAAATATTTTCTCAAAAATACTTTTTATTTTTCCTAAGTGCACTTAATCACAAGGAACTAAAAAACACTTTTCATAATTTTTCTAAGTGCATTTAATTTAATATAATTATTTTTGTAGAAGAATGCATTTTTCCTTATAAAATCAACTTTAGTACTTAAACTTGATCAAACAATTTTCAAATTTTTATAGTGGGTTAACATGATTTTTTTTACACAAAGTGGAATTGATTTTATTAAATTTTTATTAATATTTAACTTAAATAATTTAATACGAGATATAAACATTTAATTAACTATAAAAATATACAAAACTATTCAAACCATCATGATATTTTTCTTAAGTTTCTTTGGCCACAGGGAACCTACTAAAATTTATCTCAAAATTTTCCATGTGGTATTTTAATTTATATAACTAATTTAAACAAAAATAGCCATCCAAGCTTGAACATTGGAGTTACAAGCATAGAGATGTTATCTGATTATGGAAAAATCAAAACACAACTTCTATATCATGAGGAACAAGCCATTAAACATTCAAGCTATGGTGAACATTATTTAATCAAAACAAATTGAAATACCACAGAGACCATTTAATTAATTAAAATTAGAGATTCATCAAATAATTTTTATTTTTAGTTCACATTATTCTCCTCTATTCATTGAGCAAGAAGTTTTTTTATTTTATTTTTATTATTTTTCTATACAAAGTTATGGATTTTTGAAGATCTGGTATTTATTTAATTCATAAAATCCTTATTTTTCTATTTAACCCAATTAGCACCACCTCAGCCTCAGCAGCTCCGAGCTTTCTACGTGACACTGCTATTTAACACCGTCAGCCACCTCCGCATCATGTGTCCTGTAGTTCGTGTACCATCTCCTCGTTTGACTCCATCACGATCGTCCATTAAATAAACCCGAAAATGGACGACTTCCGTTCATCGTCCCCAATCTCCCTAACCCGAGAGTCATCCACCCTAAAACCTTAAGATCTCAAGCTAGACTCAACCAAATCACTTTAGGTTTATTCCTAAACCTTCATCTACTCAAGAAAAAACACATTTATACAGCTTATAGGGTATGAAATACAGTCTATACGTATGGAGAATCAATTTAAGCTCCGGTTATGGTGTGAGTTCAATACCTTTATCTATGAGGTGTAGCCTCAATCAGAAGGTTGGAGAAGAATTAGAGGAGTACAAGGAACCTTCAGATAAGTTCATGTGCTATGGTGAAATGTCTAGCTATTATTTTGACAAAGGTGGTTTTCAGGTGTTGGTCTAGAGCTAGGTTAGAGTGTGTATGTGATGGGGCTTATGTGGGAGATCAGGTCCTCTCACTCTAAGGATGGTGTGCGCAAGTTTAATTAAACTTTAGTCTAGTGTGGTGGAGTAGAGAATTATGTCCTAGTTCTGACAAGGAAATTGCCTGGCAGTGGGTTTGAATGACTGGAAATAGTGGGCTTGCACCCAGGGACGTCTGGAAAAGCTTTGGTGAGATTTTGGTAGAGTTTCCCCTAGGTTTGGTACTCTCTCCATTTTGACTGCAAAGGGCTCTATTTATAGCAAGGACTGCCTGGTAGAGCTCAAGGGGGTCTGATGGGTGCAATTGGAAGCTTAGGTGAAAAGGAGAAAAGCTCTAATGGCCAACTCATGGAAGTTCAATTTTGGTTTTGGCCACTTGGGGCTCTCTTGCGCTGATTGTTTTCCTGTGTCTTAAGTGGTGGTTAGCTAGGGTTAGGTCACCTATAGGCTCAGGGAGGCTAGGGGGTGGCTAATGATGGTTAACCCCTAATGGTTAAGGGATCAAAGTTAAGTATGTTTTGGTTCAAGGTTGTGAGTGGAAGTGTAATGTGCAAGTGTGTGTGTGAAACTATCCAAGACCACACCACCCAGAGTTAACCCTTAGGGCAAGTAATCTTTTGGGGACTCCCTTTGAGCTCCCCATACTGGCCCCACCTATTAAGTGCTATAGGTTAGGACCAATATGTGGAACTTCAAGTTGAGCATAGAACAGTTTAGAGTTTCTAATGGTGAGGATTCCATTTCTAGTTCTCTAGGAATAGTCAACAAAAAAATCCTATGGATAGACCCTAGGCTATTAAGGAGGAAAAACTAAACCTCGACAAAAAATGAGGTCAACAAATGGACTCACAATAGGTGTGGTGTATTGGGTCAGCACATCGCACGTATTGGCATTGACAAAAGAGATCAACAAATCCAACACAACTGTCTGAGTTAGTACACTCAGAACATAACAAAAAAAGAGTAGAAGGATTCCGCTGAGGAGTAAATAGGGACTCCCGTTGGGGAAAAAGGAAAGGGATACGTAAACAATCATCAAGAAAATTGATGGTCACAGTGAAGAGTCAATTTCAAATTTGATGTTAGAAAACTTTAATTTTGATTTCAATCTTAACTTTGTGAAAATTTTGTTTCAGAAGGCCGAAATATGTGAAGAGATTGGATTGAGATGGAATGCATAAGAACTCACATCTAACTCAATAGACTAGTCGAAGGAAAAGAGTGTTACGTTGGGAAGGAAAGTGCAGGGACTCACATCCAACCCAAGAGTTAAAAAAGATGCAGATGAGTGAGAATATGATTCTATACTACATTTAAGGTGGTCTTATACATATCTCAAAGATTTGTGTAGAGAATCAGATGCCTTACACCATTTAAGGTGGCCTTATACCAAACTCAAAAGATGAGAATAGGATGCCTTACTCCATTTAAGGTGGTCTTATGCCTTTCTCAAAGATTTGTGTAGAGAATCAAATTCCTACTCCATTTAAGGTGACCTTAGGCCAATCTCAAAAGATGAGAATTGGATGTCTTACCCCATTTAAGGTGGTCTTATG
Organism: Phalaenopsis aphrodite; assembly: GCA_003013225.1. Classification (NCBI taxonomy): domain Eukaryota; kingdom Viridiplantae; phylum Streptophyta; class Magnoliopsida; order Asparagales; family Orchidaceae; genus Phalaenopsis; species Phalaenopsis aphrodite. Next base: position 65,757 of record NEWO01000432.1, on the reverse strand, counting down.
CCTATCTCAAAGATTTGTTTAGAGAATCAAATGCCTTCTCCATTTAAGGTGGCCTTAGACCGATCTTGAAAGATGATAATATGACGCCTTACTCCATTTAAGGTAGTCTTAGACCGATCTCAAAAGATGAGAATATGATTCCTTGCTCCATTTAAGGTGGCTTTGTACCTATCTTGAAGATTTATCAAGAGAATCGAATGCCTTACTCAATTTAAGGTGGTGTTAGACCGATCTCAAAAGATGAGAATAGGTTGCCTTACTCCATTTAAGGTGGTCTTATACCTATCTCAAAGATTTGTGTGGAGAATCAGATGCCTTACTCCATTTAAGGTGGTCTTAGTCTGATCTTGAAAGATGAGAATAGGATGCCTTACTCCATTTAAGATGGCCTTTTACCTATCTTGAAGATTTGTGTAGAGAATGGGATGCCTTACTCCTTTTAAGGTGGCCTTAGATTGATCTTTAAAGATGAGAATATGATGTCTTACTCCATTTAAGGTGGTTTTATACTTATCTCAAAGATTTGCGTAGAGAATCAGATGCCTTACTCCATTTAAGGTTATCTTAAACCAATATTGAAAAATGAGAATAAGATACCTTACTCCATTTAAGGTGGTCTTATACCTATCTCGAAGATTTGTATAGATAATAAAATGCCTTACTCTATTTAAGGTGGCCATAGACCGATCTCAAAAGATGAAAATAGGATGTCTTGCTCCATTTAAGGTGGTCTTATACCTATCTCGAAGATTTTTATAGAGAATCAGATGCCCTCATTTAAGGTGGTCTTAGATCATTCTCAAAAGATGAGAATAGGATGCCTTACTCCATTTAAGGTGGCCTTATACCTATCTCAAAGATTTGTGTAGAGAATCAGATGCCTTACTCCATTTAAGGTGGCTTTAGACCGATCTCGAAAGATGAGAATAGGTTAACTTACTCCATTTAAGATGTCCTTATATTTATCTCAAAGATTTGTGTAGAGAATCAAATGTCTTACTCCATTTAAGGTGGACTTAAACCGATCTCGAAAGATGAGAATAGGATGCCTTGCACTGACCCTCAAGTTTTGTTTGAAAGATTATGATAGGAAGGCTCCAAAAGCAAAGCAATATCAAAAATAACATCCTCAACCTCTAAAATATTGCATGAACCATTGCAAAGCAATGTAGATCGGATATAAAATTCTCATCCTCTAAAATATCGTGTTGCAAAGCAATGTTGAATCAGATATAAAATCCTGATCCTTTAAAATATCATGTGCACCATTACAAAGCAATGCAGAATCAAATCTTGGAATCCTCATCCTCTAAAATATTGTATGCACCATTGCAAAGCAATTCAAAATCGGATATAAAATTCTCATCTTTTAAAATATCATGTGCACTATTGCAAAGCAATGAAGAATCATATATAAAGTTCTCATCCTCTAAAATATTGTGTGTACCATTGCAAAGCAATGCAAAATCAGATATAAAATCCTCATCCTCTAAAATATCATGTGAATCATTGCAAAGCAATGCGGAATCAGATATAAAATCCTCATCCTCTAAAATATCATGGGAAACAGAATTCAAGTACCTCATATGCTGAGATTGCTGAGAAGGGAGTAGAGCGAAGGCCTATCCCGAATGCTGAGATTGCTGAGAAGGGAGTAGGGTGAAGGCTTATCCAAAGTGCTGAGATTGTTGAGAAGGGATTAGGGCAAAGGCCTATCCCAAATGCTAAGATTGTTGAGAAGGGAAAATGGCAAAGGATTATCCCCAATGATGAGTTTCCTGAGAAGGGAGTAGGGCAAAGAACTATCCCAAATGCTGAGATTCTGTGAATATAGAGATTTCGCGAGGAGTGTGACACTCTGTGGAGGTTGTGAAAAATTTGTGGAGATAAAGACATTCGTACTATGAAAATGAGAGTGAGAAACCTCAAACTTGAGAGGAACAAACTTATTAAATTTATCATTTTCTTATTATCTTTATCACATTTTATTATCAAGGTATTTTTTTCAAAATTTAATTTTCATTGATTGATTCTTTCAAAAAAAAAATTTAGATTTTATTATCAACATTTTTTTGTAATATTTTTTTCATTATAATTTAGAACCAACGTATGGTTCTGTGGATCTTTATCAATTGCACAAAATGGGAAATTTGACAAATATATTGAAATCTGAAAGAAAATTCGTTAAACTGCTTCAAATCTATGTTACAAATTGAACGCATGCTGAAGATGTCAAAAGATAACATGCTGAATACATTCTGAAACATAAAATGCTGAGTACATATCAGATACCGAATACATCTAAAACATTTCATATCACATCTGCCATATCCTGATGTAGAACAAAAGTGACAAGAAGCATCTATATGTTCTCTATGGTGAGCTCATGATCAAGTTGAACTTCTAAATCATGCTCCGGGACAAGAATTTCTTTTGCGTGCACTTAGAGGTACAACCCTCTTATAGCTCATACGGATGTATTTCTTCCAATTATGGGTCCGAACGGAATCCATGTGGTATCATTCTATCATCCATTCTTCTTAATGTCATAGAAACTCTGCGGTGTTGTACTCCTGAGATCTAGTGCTTTGCTAGATCTGCTATGTTTCCTTTTAAAATCAAAACTGAACACTGACAGTGGAATTTCAATGAATCCTCAGAATTCTCTAGTGGAAAATATATCAATTTCTCTCCCAAAAAAAATATTACTCCTGCTCATTGAGGACACCATGCAGAAGGGCCTGATGAAACCATGGTGATCAATATGCAGAGGAATGCAATCTCCTTCATCATAAATGTTGATTATGCAGCTATTTGGGATGCAATCTGTCGGTTTTGTGCTCCACCTGATCATTCTTTTTATCTCAGAAGGTAGAGGATCCACCTCATTCTATCTTAGGATACTTGGAGGGTTCCCTAGCCTAAATACAAAGTTATAGCAGCAACCACATTGAATTGTAATTCTTCCCTTCCCCCTCATTCATTTATGGGGCTTTAAGTAAGTCATCTTGATTAACATACCAGCTCAACCTCTGTCCATTAAGTCGAACACGCAGTCAAGAATCCTCCTTTCATCATTTTCGGAGAAAATCTTTATATGCAGTTCCAACCTTCTATGAATTTATTCATAAAACTAAAATTGTTTTTTCTTAACTCTGCTCATTCTTTCTAGTTCTATTGTAGGAATCCTTTGCGGTAGTTCGGGCCGCTCCTTAATTTCAACATTTGTGGGAAATCATGTCTGACTTGGCTCCATACACAGTGGGATGTATGACTCAGTATCCAGGTGCTTGACCTACTGGCACCCTGTGTTAGCGGCTTTTTACTCTTCAAAGGTACATTAATGCTCTAGATGGATGACATCACATCCTGGGCACTCCACAAATGCCCTTGCTATTGATGCCTATTTTGGAATTTCAACGTTGCACATTGGGCAACCCTTGCAAAGCTCATCTAGAATTTATAGCAGTGTGAGCTCTGTGACAAACTCAAACTCATCCTCCGTGACAAGCAGACTGGAAGAAGATTTCTCATGCATGGATCATAGAACCCCTCCTGAAGAATCAGGGTGAGTGTGACTTTTTCTTCTTTTATGAATATTTTCTTCTGATGTAAGAAAGCTCTATGGTTGCAGTGGCTGAAATTACGACGTTATGTCCTTCTAAACAGTGCATCTGGAACTCTTTCTTCATTGACACTGACCAAGTTTTCTGTCGGTTTAGTAATCATGGATTGTAAATGACTGGTTCCTTCTGTTGGATGTTGTAGTGTCACTACTTTCTTTATCTTCAGTGAGGAGTCTTCTTTTGTACCAAATCTTAGCAGTGATGACCATCCTTCTGTCTCTCGGTGGCTGACTATGCTCATCAGGGGACCCACATAATCTAAGTTGACATGACCGAAGTGTAAGTTAAAGTCTATGATGCTGCCCGAGTTGCCCTTTCTTCATTCAATATGAGATTCAAGTCATCTTTAAAAGTAAAATCAGCTTCTGCCCTGACATCTTTTTGCAGAAGACAAAAAAATATCAGTGCGCTCAAGTTCAACACGAACAAAAATAATAACAAATAAGTTATTAAATGAGTTTTAAAAATTATACAAGTGCAAGTATTTTATTATTATTATTTATTTTTTTAGTGAAATTTAAAAATTAAAATGAAGAAAATTAATTGACAAATTTAAATTATCACTTTATTGAGGTTAATTTTATTACAAAACCTTGGACATAGTCACGGACGTTGGGCAAATAAATAACCCCAACAAGCAACAGTTTTAAAAAAATTCATTTCAAGTAATGTAATGTTGTGTGGTATATCTTCAAATATCGGTCATTAATCGAAAACAAAAGTATTTCGCCTCAAAAATCCACGAGCTGGTAAGATCCTCTTAAATAGACCTTCTTTATGAAAAATGGTCCCTCCCAAGTTGGTTCAAACTTTCCACCTTTCTTGTGGTGTGCAAGAATAGGCCTTTTGAGAACAAGTACAAGATCACCAACTTTATGGTAGACCAATTTTTCATGATCCTGCACCATCCTCGCTTGGTAGAGCTCCAAATTCTACTATGCTTCTAATCGTATTCCCTTGAGACCATCTGATTCTTGAAGTCCGAGCATTGCACTTTCTTTTGTTTTAATATGATTGGCAATGTTGACTCTGAGAGACAGTTTCTGGACTTCCAACAGTAGTACAACCTTGGATCCATACACATGTGCATAGGTTGTATGTCGAGTGGGAGTTCTAAACGTCATTCGGTAGGTCCACAAAGCTTCAAACACTTTATCATGCCATCCTCTTTTGTTCTCGTCCAATGATACTCTAAAATAATATGTTGTTTTAAGTATATATTTTATGCTTATTTTTGGTGATATTACACTTTAAAGAAGGGTATTTTTATGTTTTTGTTGCAGGTATATAAATTTTAGGTATTTGGAGCAAAAGTAGTAAAAATGACAAAATGTGGAGCCAAAATAACAAATTTTGAGATTTTGGAGCCTGAAGCGCCACTTTACAGAGAGCTGGTGCCTGAAGTGCTAGAACTGACGCCTGAAGCACCATTTGATAGAGAGCTGATGCCTGAAGCGCCACAATCCAGAACAATGCGGTCAAAAACAAGTTGGCACCTGAAGCATCAGATACATCTTTTTGAGGATTAAGGCAGTTTAGGACAAATTTTATGCAAATTTTGAAAGGGACTCTTGTTCTAAATGCTCCATGGAGTGATTCAAAGCATCTAGACACTTTGGAAGGTTCTTTTATGAAGGGTTATGTCTCTTGGATTAATAAGCATGTCTTTTGAATTCAAAAGTGTTGACTTTTTGACAGAATTTTAGAGGTAATTTTGAATTCTTTTTGGGGGGAGACAACCTCTAATAAAAGAGAAGAAAGTATAGGGCTTAAAAAGAAAAGAGTTTTGGAGGAGGCAAGTGAGGGATTTTGGAGGAAGGCAGAGAGAGAGAGAAAGTCAAGGGCTTGGAGATTTTCTTCAAGGATTGTAAGAGGAGAGGGAAGGTGAGAGATTTCTTCTTCATTACACTTCTAAGAGAGATTTGATAGTGCTTGTAAAGAGGGAAAGTGCTTGAAGAGAACATCTAGTGAGATAAGTTGTGTTCTTTAATTTCTTTGCTTTGTAAACTTATTTTTATATATGAAATCTGTGTTTTGTGTACTTTTTGATTTGGCCAATTGAAATGTTAAAATGTGTTGAGAAACATATGTTCCAAAAGGGCTATGATTTTTACAAGATAAAATTATTTTCACAAAAGTTATTTTTATTGGGATTAAATTGAATATTTACTACTGTATCTACCATGTGTATTTTGTAATATTGAAAAATATTTACAAAAATAACATACTAAATCATCCCACACTAAGTTTTTAGTGCCGTTACCGGGGAAGTAAGAGAAAATAATAGTAAGATATTTTATAATTTAAATTATTTCTATTTTTAAACTAAAAAAAAGTGTGTAGTTTTCTTTAAATGTTTTCATATTTTAGTGTGTTTGCTAATTTTAAATTACTTTTTGAGTTTGTTTATGCATAGTATAAGATTTGAAGATTTAGTACCTTACAATTTGGAGTTAGAAAGAACTATCAGAAAAATTTGAAAGCTACAAAAAAGAGAGATCATTTTAGCAAAATGGCTTGCAATTTAAGTAATGCTTGAAATGAAAATGAACATCATTAGAGAACTTTAAGAGATTATGTTAATCCTATAACCAATGAATTTCATTTGATTATACAAAACCCTGTTATAGCGACCAATTCATTTGAGCTTAAACCTGCTATTATCCGAATGGTACAAAATAATCAGTTTGGAGGAACATCAACTAAATGATGTTGTCAAACTTTGACTTTTTCTATATTCATTAAGAGATAAAGCTAAGATGTGGTTAAACTCGTTAGCACCTAAATCTATTAGAACTTGGGGAGACTTATCACAAAAAAATTGATCTAAATATTTCCCACCTTCAAAAACTGCTAAGCTTAGAAACGATATTACATCTTTTTGTAAGTTTGAAGGGGAATCAAATTATGAAGCACGAGAAAGATTTAAAGATCTCCGTAGAAAGTGTCCACACCATGTGTTGCGAGATTGGTTAATAATTCAAACTTTTTATAATGGATTGTTTGGATCTCTTAGATCAATAATTGACACTGCTGTCGGTTGATCATTAACGTAAAAACCATTCAATGAAGCATAGTCTTTAATTGAAGAGATGGTTACTAATAATTTTCAATGGCCCTCTGAAAGGATAAATCCAAAATGAGTAGCTAGTATTCATTATTCTCATATAATATCTATGTTAGCTACCCAAATAAATGCTATATCAAAGAAGATAGATCAATATGGAATGAATTATTCCCAGAAAATACGTGTGCTTTAGGAAAAATCATTGGAACAAATGATAGAATCTCAATCTTCTTATGAGACCTTAAATGTAATAAAAAATCATTCTAATAATCATTATTCCAATTATTATAATCCTGGTTGGAAGAATCATCCAAAATTTAGTTGGAGTAACAATAACTCTAATGTTGCAAATCTGCATTGGAGAAACAAAGCTACGAACCCATTGAGAAATTCCAACAATCAAGGGAATCCAACTTATAAACCTTATCATCCTTCAGGTTTTAATAATTTGCAGAGTAAGGAGAAAAAGTTATCAATGGAAGATTTGATTTTGCAAATGGGAAGCCAATTACAAAGTCAAGGAGCTGCAATTAAAAACATGAAAAATAAATTATGATGTATTGCTACTGTACTTAGCGATAGACCTCTAGGAAAGTTGCCTAATAAGGTTGAAGTAAATCCAAAAGATCAGAACAAAAAGCAAATTAAGGCTACTTAATTGAGAAGTGGAAAGAATTGGAAACCATATTAAAAAAGAAGTGGAAGTGGAAGTTGAAAAATATGAGGTGCAAAATGAAAAATCTAGTGAAGATTTTTATTTTGAGTCAGAATGTCCTATTAAACCAATGAAAATCATAGTAGAAAGACCACCACCTCCATTACCTCAAAGATTGAAGCAAGAAAATACAGATAACCAATTTTTAAAGTTTTTAGAAATATTGATGAGATTGACGATAAACATTCCATTTGTTGAAGCCTTGGAACAAATGTCAAGCTATGTGAAGTTCATGAAGGATATACTTAATAAGAAAAAAAGTTTGTAGATAATCTGATTGTTACACTCAGTGAGGAGTGTAGAGCTATAATTCAAAAAAAAACTTTTGAAAAACTAAAAAATCCTAGAAGTTTTACTATTCCTTGTGCTATTGGCAAAAGATTTTTTGGAAAAGCTTCATGTGATTTAGGAGCCAGTATTAATCTTATGCCTTATCAATTTTCAGAAGGCTGGGTTTAGGAGATATTTTACCTATAACTGTAATTATTTAGTTAGTTGATCGTTCTATTACTTATCCTAAAGGAGTTATAGAAGATGTTTTGGTAAAAGTTGATAAATTTATCTTTTCTGTGGTTTTTATTGTATTAGATATGAAGCAAGATAAAGAAATTCCTATCATTTTATGAAGACCATTTTTTGCCACTGGAATAGCTTTGATAGATGTGTAGAAAGGAGAACTATTTATGAGAGTTAGTGATCAAGTGGTTACATTTAATATTGCAAAATCAATGAGATACGCTACAAAAGAGCAATAGATTGAATGGTTCATAATGGATATCAATGAGTATTTAAGCCATAAATATTTTAAGAAGACATTCAGAAAGGAATTTAAAAAAGAATATGTCGAATATAACAATGAGGATAAAATTCAAGATAAATCTATGGAAGTGAGTAATGAAGATTTGGATTATGCTATAGAAAAAATTGAAATGTTAGATCCTATAAAAAGTAACAAGATTTTGATTTCGACTATTTAGAAACCTCCTAAACTAGAAATGAAAACACTTCCTACAAATTTGAAGTATGCATTCTTATGAGATTTATCTACATTACATGTTATGGTATCCTCAAAATTAACTGATATGCAAGAACAATAGTTGTTGGAAACTTTGAGAAGAAATAAGAAAGCCTATAGATGGATATTAACTGATATTAAATAAATTAGTTCTTCAATTTGTATGCATATAATTTTTTTGGAAGATCAACATGAACCAAGAGCGGGTCCTCAAAGGAGATTGAGTCCTATGATGGAAGAAGTTGTCAATAAAGAGATTTCAAAATAGTTAGATGCTAGAATAATATAACCTATTTCAGATAGTGCTTGTGTGAGTCCAATTCACTGTGTTCCAAAGAAAGGAGGTGTGACTGTAGTGACAAATGAGAATAATGAATTAATACCAACAAGATAAGTCACTGGATGGCAGATCTGCATAAATTATAGGAAATTAAATTCTTTCACTAGGAAGGAACATTTTCCTTTACCCTTTTTGGACCTGATCTTGGATAGGCTGACTGGGCACATATATTTTTGTTTTATAGATGGATATACCGATTATCATCAAATACTTGTTGCTTTAGAGGATCAAGAGAAAACATCATTTACTAGTCCTTATGGAATTTTTTCTTTTCGGGGAATTCCTTTGGATTATGTAATGCACCTGCAACACTTCAATGATCAATGATGTATAATGTCAATTTTTCAGTGATTTAAATGAAAAAGGGATTGAAGTCTTTATGAACAATTTTTCTGTATTTGGAACTTCATTTGAAATATGTCTAGAACATTTTGAAAAAGTTTTTGAACGATGTAAAAAGATTAATCTCATATTAAACTGGGAGAAATGTTAATTTATGGTTGCATGAGGAATTGTGCTTGGACATAAAATTTTAGAAAATGGCATGGAAGTAGATCCTACAAAAAAATACATGTTATATCAAACCTACCTTCACCAACTACATCAAGAAGAGTTAGGAGTTTTTTAGGACATGCTAGACTTTACAGGCGATACATTAAAGATTTATCAAAAACTACTAAGCCTTTATGCCAACTTCTGGAAAAAGATAAAAAATTTGACTTTAACCAAGATTGCCTTAAAAATTTTGATACTTTAAAGGAAAAATTAATCACTGCTCCTATAATTGTTTCACTTGATTGGGAGAAACATTTTGACTTAATGTGTGATACTAGTGATTATGCAATTAGAGCTATTGTAGGGTAGTGATATGACAAGATTTTTAAAGTTATATACTATGCTAGTAACACTCTTAATGATGCTCAAATTAACTACATCACTACTGAAAGAGAGTTATTAGCCATTGTTTATGCATTTGATAAGTTTAGACCATATCTAATTTGAGCTAAATGTGTTGTGCATATCGACCTCTCAGCTATTGAATATTTAATGCAAAAGAAGGATGTGAAACCAAGATTAATTAGATGGTTACTTCTGATGCAAGAGTTTGATTTTTTAGTAGTCGATAGGAAAGGGAATGGTAATCAAATTGTTGATCATCTATCTAGGGTAGAACAAGAAGAAACACTTGATTTGGAAAAAGAAATTAATGAAACATTTCCCGATGAACAACTATATGATGTAAAAAGATGGGAAATACCTTGGTATGTTGATATTGTGAATTATATTGTTAGTGTTACTTTATCATATGGACTAACAAAACAATAGGAAAAAAAATTTATTCATGATGCAAAATCTTGCTTTTGGGATGCCCCATATTTTTACAAACAATGAAAAAATTAAGTAAAGAGACAATGTGTTCCTTATAAAGAAATTCAGAAAATTATCCAAAAATGTCATGATTCTGAATTTAGAGGTCATTTTGAGAATGATAGAACTGTTCAAAAAATTTTACAATCTGGATTTTATTGGTCTACTCTATTTAGACAAGTTAATATATATATAAACATGTGATCGGTGTCAGATAGTAGATAACATTTCAAAAAGAAATGAAATACCTCTAAATTTTAATTTGGAAATTGAAATTTTTTATGCATGGGGATTAGATTTTATGAGACCATTTATACATTTATTTGCAGTGGATTATGTTTCAAAATGGATTAAAGAAATTGCTTTACCCTGATGTGATGCTTGGAGTGTTTGAAAAAGTTTAATTAAAAATATTTTTACAAGATATGGAATGGCGAGAGTAATTATTACCAATGGAGAATCTCATTTTAGAAATGCAACAATTACAAAGTTAGTGGAAAAATATAATATATTGCATAAAATTGCATCTTCTTATCATCCTCACACTAGTGGTTTAACAGAAGTATCTTGTTATGGAATTAAAAGAATTTTGGAAAAAAGTGTTAATCTTAATAAAATGAATTGGTCTACTAGATTAGATACTGCATTGGGGGCTTACATGACAGCTAATAAGATACCTATAAGAATGTCCCCGTATAGGTTAGCTTTTGGGAAGACTTGACACTTAACAGTTGAATTGGAGCATAAAGCCTATTGAGCTATTAAGGAATTCATTTTCAATTTGAAAGATACTGGTGAAAAAGATTATTGCAATTGAATGAGCTTGAAGAAATTTGGAATAAGTATTACAATAATGATATTATTTATAAAGAAAGAATGAAAGAATGACATGATCAAAAGATAATAAAAGAAGAATTTGAGCTTGGACAGAAAGTTTTATTATAAAATACAAGATAAAAATTATTTCCTTGAAAACTGAAGTTTAGGTGGAAAGGGTCATTCAGAATTATAACTGTCTATCTCTAAGGAGCTATTAATATTGAAGATCCCACGACTGGAAGGATACTTTATGTAAATGGGCACAGATTAAAACCATATTTTGATGGTCAAAGACCAATTTTTAAAGAGACTGTAATGTTGGGTCACCCATAATAAAAATTGGGAATGTTAGGCTGACGACATTAAACCATGCGCTTTGTGGGAGGTAACCCATATTTATCGTTGTTTATTTATTTATTTTTTTTTGGAGTATTTAACATATATTTATATTTAAACTTTTGTAAATTCTCTTTATTTGAGAAATTTGATATTAAAAAAATGTATACACATCTTTATTTAGCTAATTTTTTGGAAGAATTGAGAATTTATTGGATCAAAATCTAAAGGGCAATTTTTTTTGGAACTGGCGCCAGAAGCGCCACATTAGAACCTGAAATGCCACATTCCAGAGAGCTGGTGCCTGAAGTGTCAGAATCAGTGTCTGAAGCTCCGCGGCGACGAAAATGACTTTAAACCATTCAAAAGATAGTTTTTTGCAAGTTCTTCTCCTTATAACTTCCAAAAATTGATTCCAAAGTCCATTTTAGGGGGGGTAACAAAGGAAGAGTCACTACTTTTCAATTCCTATGGCTTCCCACTCTAAAAATTCTATGAGATTTGGAATTTTTAACCGGAGAATGTTCATCAGTTTCAATGCGCAGAAGTTACATGATTGAGTTCTTTTGAAGATAAGGCTAGTTGATGAAAAGAGATTTGTGAATTGAGGATTCAACACACGGAATACTTGAGTGGAAGAAATTATTTTGCAGGGAAGCTGGGAAGTGCTTTGCTACACTACTACAGTTATACTTGTCCTTATGGTGAAAGAGTTTTATGCAAGTCTACATGGAATCAACCAAGGAATTGTCTATGTGCGAGGCAGGTTTATGTAATTCACTCCTTCAAGAATAAAAATAATGTTTATGATTAAAAGTGTTCCTTTTTGCCATTATGCAAATTTTACCCCTACAAGAGATAATATGAATGAAGTCTATCGATACCTTACTGATGAAGATGCAAATTGGGAGGTCTAAGATGTGGAAATGTAAGTTTTTCTTCATCATTGTTAATTCCTGCATCTAAGGCATGACATTTTTTTATTGCATTGAAATTACTCCCCACTATGAAAATCAATAAGGTAACCATGGAGAGTGTTATTTTGAATTACTGTATTGAAACTTGAAAACCTATTGATATTAGTGCAATAATTGTGAAATCGATTTTGGGTTTGATCATCAATGGATAGATAACTGGACATGGACATCCATCCACAATTTGTGTACTGTGCAGCCAATAACATGTACCTTATGAGAGTTGGGAGAAAATGCTTCTTCCTTGGAAGCTGATTGACCCAGAAGTCTATTGCAACTATATTGGAATGGGAGATGAGAATGATATGAATGTGCTGATGGATCAAGCATCCTAGAATTCATCACCTATTTAGCCTTTCTTTAGTTTGAATGTACTTTTAAAAAGGAATAAGAAGATAGAAAAAGAGGTACAGAACCTTATGCATGCAATTGGGAATGTTTCTGAAATGTTGGATCATATGGACTGGAGGCTGAAGGAACATTTTAAACATACTTGACGTATTGAAGATGGTTTGGCACGTATGTTCAAGAAACATGCTTGGATTGAGGAAGATTCAAATGATGAATTTCCTTATCCACCTGTCCATAACTTGCACGTGCACTACCAATCTATGGGAGATATCCAAAAGGAAGAGAGCAAAGAAGATGTTTAAACTTATTTAATGCACACAACGTTTTGTTTAGTATTGTTTGCTTATGTTATTTTGTTATGTTAGATTTAATTTACTTTCATTTTTTAACTCTATTTATGTTTTTTTGGGTATTTTGATGTTTAGATTTCAGTGTTAGGAAGATTAGTTTGCTTTGAACACTGAATTAGATGTTTGTTGTCTTGAAAATTATTAGTTTGTAATAGCACAAATTTTATATATAAAAGTGAGTTTTGTGTTGTTTGTGAAAGTTTTGTGTTTGAGTAGTGTTTAATATGAGTGTAAATGTTTATTTGTGTTAATTAGAGGTGGACGTAAAGCGGTACGCTTCTCCCAGAAAATGACCTTTCTTTTTTTAACCTATTTATAAAGAACTTCAAAAAAGAAAACAAAAGGTGAAAAAGAAATTTTTACAACTTCTAAGAAAAAAAAATCCTTTCTAAAAGTTAGAAAAGAAAAAAAAAGGAGTCATCCAAATAGTTCTTTTTATCTCACTCCCTCCCACACACTCTCTCTCCCCCTCATGTTCTCTCTCATTTTTCTTTTTCTCCCTCCGTCTGTCACTATATTGTCCCTCTCTTGCACTCTTACTATTCTCTTTCTTATTCTTCTCTTTCTCTCTCTCACCCTCTATCTCTCTCTCGCTCACATTAGAAGGTTGAGAGAGATGAAGGAATAGGGCCTATCTCTCTACCTACCTCTCTATCACTCATTTTGTTCTCTATATTTCTCTCTTTCACTATCTCTCCCTCTCACTTTCCCTCATTCTCTCTATTTCTCCCCTTTCCCTTCTCTCTCTCCCTATGTCACATTCTTCCTCTTACCTCACCCTACACAGCTCTTACACTTTCTAATATTATTATTCTTATTCTTCTCCGTCTCACTTTTCCTCTATCTAACTCTCTTTCTCTCATTCTTCCTCTCATAGTTTCAATTTCTCTCTCGCGCTCATCCATCTATCACTTTATTTATCTCTCTCATCTCTTGTTTTGTCACATTCTACCTCTCTCTACATTTCTCTCTTTCAGACTCTCTTATCTATACCCCTACTTGATATCCCCTATTTTCATTCCCTCATTCTCTCTCACTCTCTCTCTACCACCCCCTCCCTCTCTATCTCTCCATCTCCCTCTCTCTCATTATCTCACTAACATTCTCTCTCATAATACCTCCATGTCTTTCATTATTCTTTCTCCCATCTATCTTTATCTTTCTTATCCCTCTCCCAATCTCTCTCCACTGCTCATTCTCTCACACTTTTCTTCTCTTCTCTCCTTCACTCTCCACTTCCCTCTCTCCTTCTATTTTAACACTCCCTCTATTTCAAACCCTCCCTTTCCCTCCCTTCTTTATCACTCTCTCTTTCTCTCTACCTTTTTTCCCTCTCACACACTCTCTTGATCTCCATCTCCCTCTCCATCCATCCCTACTCTCCCTTGATATTACAAGAGAGAGATGAGAGAGAGTGTGTGTGTGGGGGTGAGAAATAAGATTTTCAGGTTAAAATAGTGATAAAGGGAGAAGTAAGAGAAATGGGCTGACAAAGAGAGTAAGTGACAGAGAGAGGGGGATATAGAGAGAATGTGAGAGAGTGTGTATGAGAAAGTGTGATAGGTTGGGAGAGAGAGGTCTATTCTCTTCATACCTTGCTCTATTTGTTCTTTCTCTCACTCTCTCTCCATTTCTCATGCTCCCCTTCTCCCTCTTCTCTCACTGTCTCTCACTCTTCACCCTTTTCTTCTCTCCCCTTAACCCCTCCTATCTTTATCCATGTCTCTCTCTCATTCTCTATCATTATCCCTCTTCTCCCACTCTCTCACTCTTGTTTTATCTCTCCCTCACACTTACATTCTACCTCAGTCTACCTCCCTCTTTCTTTTCTTAATCTCTCCTCTTTTCTTGTTCTTTCTCCCTCATAATCACTCTCCCTCTCTATTTCTCTTTCTCTCTCTCCCTTTTTTCTCTTTCCCTCTTTTGCTCTATCTCACTTTTGATATCTCTCTCTCTTAATTTCTCCTTAACTCTCCTCTCTCCCTCTCCTTCTCTTCTCCCTATTTCTCCTCACCACTCTCTCTCCCTCTCACCTCTCTCACGCTCTCTCCAGCTCAGAGAGAGAAAGGGACCCTCCATCCCTACACATTTTTTTTCTCTCCATCTTTTCCTTAATCTATCACTATTTCTCTCTATTATAATTCTCTTTTTCAATCTCTTTCCCTCTCATTCTTGATATATCTTTCCCTCCACTTCTTTCTCTCACTCTCCTACTTTCACTCTCTCTACCTCACTATCTCTCATTCTATTTCTTTCTCTCACACTATGTAGCTTTATATCTATCTCCATTTCTCTTTACTTCTCTAAGTATCCCTCTCTCCTCTCTCTCTCTCACTGACTCTCTCTATTTCTCTTCTCTTAAACTCTCTCTCAAATTAGATAGAAAAAAATAGATAGAGAGAGTGAGATAAAGATGGGGGGATCAACCGACCTCTCTCTCCGCATCCCTCTCTCTCTTACTCCCACCATTTGTCTTGCTTCTTTCCCACTATCTATTTCTGACTTTATCTTAGATTTAATGTCTCTCTCTCCCTTGCCATCTTTCTCTTACTCTCCCTTTCTCTCTCTCACCTCTCTCGATCTCTCTTTCCTCTATAGCACTCTCCTTTTCTCCTCTCTCTCTCTCTCTCTCTTTCTCTTGCTCTCTCTAGCAAGAGACAGAGAGATCAGGTGAGAATAAAAGAGGGAGGGAGAAAAAAAGAAGAAAGCATCTCCGCTTAGAGAGATATTGGGAGAGAGAGATGTTGATAGAGGAATTGAAAGAGAAAGAGAGATTGAGATAATTAGAGAGAGGGCGAGAGAGGAAAAAAAGAGATAACAAGAGATAGAGGGAGATAAAGAGGGAGAAAGATAAACAAAAGAGGGAAGCAGAGAGGATGGGAGGGTGAAAGAGGAAGAAGGTGAGAGTGGGATACAGGTAGAGAAAGTGAGAATGAGAAAGTGTGTCAGAGGTAAAGAGAGTTAAAAAGAGTGACAGTGCAAGATAGAGGAAAAGAGAGGGAGATAGAGAGAATATTGATTTCACTCTCTTTCCTTTGCTTCTTCCTTCTCACAATTACTCTTTCTCTCTCTCAAACAATATCAACCAATCTCTTCTACAATATATTCTCTCTCTTTCCCTCTCACTTAACTCTTTATCTCTCTTTCTGTCTCACTTAACTCTTTATCTCACACTCCTGCACTCTTCACACTCCCTCACTCTCTCTTTCTTTCTCAATATGCTTCTCCCTAACATTTTATCTCTTTTCTTTCCTCAATCAATCTCTCTCTCACTCTTCTCTTGCTTAAATTTTCTTTCTCGTATCTCCTATCTTTCTATTTCTCCCTCATGTTATCAACTCCGCTCTTTCTCTCCTGATTTCTATCACTCTTTCTCTCTTAGTCTCCCTGTCTCTCTCTATCTCTCCTCACTCATTTTCTTCTCCCACTCCTGATCTATCTCTATCACTTATTAGAAGAGATATGCTTGGATAGATTTTGAGTGATAGAGTAGGAGAGAGAAGCGAGATAGAAAAGAGAAGAGAAAATAAGAGATTACAAGAGAGAGCTTGAGATATGTAGCAAAGAGATCTATCTATGTATCTCTCTAAGTTAAAAGGAGAGGGAGGCTAAGAAGGGAAGTTAGAGAGAGAGCTAAAGATTGAGAGATAAGAGTGAGTGAGAGAGAGGGTGGGAGAGGAAATGAAGAAGGCAGCGAGAGGGAGAGAAAGAGGTAGAGAAGAGAAGGCTAGAGTGAGAGAGAGATTTATATAATGTTAGAGAGATAATTACATAGAGAGAGAGAATAGGCAAAATAAGGAAGAGAGAAGAATGTGATAGAGAGTGATAAGTGAAAGATGAGAGAGCAAGAAAGTAAGAGTGATAGAATTATTTAAGAGGGTGAGTGATAGGGATGAGATAGAGATGTGGAGAGAGAATGATTTATAGATAAGAAGGATGGATAGAGCAAGAACGAGAAGATAGTGAGATTTTAAAGGGAGAGAGCGTGAGAGTTTGAGAGGAAGAAAATTTGAGAGAATAAGAGAGAGCGAGAGATAAAGTTAGATAGATAAAGGGAGATAGATAGATAGAGAGCAAGAGCTAAAGGAGAAAAAGAAAGAGAAGATTTGAAGAAAAAAGATTTAGAGATAGAATATTGAGAGCAAGAAATAGTGAGTGAAGTTTTAAGAGAGATAAAGTATTTGGGAGAGAGAAAGAAAGGGAGAGAGAGAAATGAATGATTCAGGGTGAGAGTGTGTATAAGAGAGAGAGATTGCTGAAAGAGGAACTAAGAGCGAGTAAGAGAGAGCGAGAGAGAAGGTGGAAATAGAAAGGAGAAAAAGTGAGAAAGATAGTGAGAAAGCTAGAGAATGATGAGGTGGAGAAGAAGAGGAAAAAGAGAAGAGAGACGATGAATGGTTGAGAGAGAATAGATAGAGATGTATAGAGAGAGAAAAGTGAGAGGAAAAAGGGATCGAAAGAAGGTGAGAGAGGACAAAAAGAAGTGAAGGAGGAAATGAAGAGTGAGATAGGGAGAGAGAAATAAAAAGCCCTTCCTCTTCTTTTATCCTCCCCCTCTCCCGCATTCTTTGATGCTCTCCAAATTCTATATCTTTCACATTTTCTCTTATTGTCTTGGTCTCTCTTTTGTCTCTCATTCTCCCTTACTCTTCTCTCCTCTCTCTTGCCCTCCTTCTCCCTCTCCTATCTTTCTATCTCATTCATCTCTTTCTCTCTTCTCTAATCTCTCAATCTTTTCTCTTCTATATCTCTCATCTCTCTGTATCTCCTCTCTCTCTCTCACTCCATCTTTCTCAACTTCCTTTTTCCTATTACTGTCTCGCTCTCTCTCTCTCTCTCTCACTCACTCTTCTTAATTTTTACACTTTCTTCCTCTTGCTCACTCACTTTAAACCTCTTTCCCTCTTCTCATCACTCTCTCATACACTCTCGCTACTTGTCTCTCACTCTTCATCTCTCACTCTTTCACCTCTCTCCATCTCCATCTCTCAGTTTCTCTCTCTTGCTCCCCACACTCTCACTCTTGCTCTCCCTCTAGCTCTCCCTCTAGCTCTCCACCTCTTTTATCTTTCTCTCTCATTATCTCTCGTTGTTCTCCCCTAAATCTCTCCCATAGGCTCTATCAGTTTCACTCCCAGTAACTTTCTCACTGTTCTCTCTTAATATCTTCTTTCCTCACTATTTCTATCTTTTTCCTTCTCTCACACAATCTTTCCCATTTATCTTTCTGTCTCTCACACTCCCTCTTCCTCTCTCTCTCTTTGTCTCTCTATCTTTCTCTTACCTCTCACTTGCTCACTCTCTCTCTTCTTATATCTTTTCTTTCTCCCTCTTTAATTCTATCATCCTCTCTCTACATTCTCCATGCTCTCTGGCCCACTCTCTTATTCTTCTCTCTCTCTCTCTCACTCACTCTCCCTCTCCTCACTCTCTCACTTTCTCTTCTCTTTCTATCACTCTCTCCATCCTTCCCTTCTTTCCCTCTCTCATGCTCTCTCTTTCTTTCTCAATATTTTCTCATTTTCTCTCATACTCTATTTTATTATTGCTTTATCCCCTTCTCTTGGTACCTCTCTATAAGAGTAAGAGAAGCAGTGAGAGTGAGAAAGAGAGAAAAAGAGAGAGAAATAATGAGAGAGTGTGTGTGGGAGAGAGGGAGAGTGAGACATCGAGAGATGAAAAAGTGAGTTAAGGAGAGAAGGATGAAAGGTAAGAGAGGAGGGTGAGAGAGGGTGGGGTAGGGAGAGAAGAATTTGAGGGTAGAGGGCGAGAGCAAGAGTGAATGAGTAAGAGAAAAGGTAGGATAACAGAGAATGATAGAGATATGGACTCGGAGAAGGAGAGATAGAGAAGAGAAGCAAGAGATTAAGAGTGAGAGATAGTGATTAAATAGGGAAACAGAATGAGGGAGGCAGGGATGGAGAAAAGAGTGGATAGGATTGAGAGAGAATGAGGAGGGAGGTAGAAAGGGGAGAGAGTGACCAAAAAAAGGGAGAAAAAGAGAAGAGTGATTTCTCTTTCTCACTCTCACTCTCCCGCTCACTTGCCATCTCTCTCTATATCTCCTTATCTTTTCTTTATCTCTCTTCTACTCATCACTCTCTACCATATGCTCTCTATCTCCTCCCTCCCCCGCTCTGTTTAGCTTTCTTTATCAATCCCTCTCTTACTCACTCTCTCTTTACCTTTCTTCCAATCTCTCTCCTTCTTGACCTCCTTTTTTTTCTCTCTCTTAATCTATCTCTTTGCTCTCATTTCCACCCTCCGTGTTCCTCTCTTTACTCTTCTCATCCCTTCTCTTCTCTTCTCTTCTTTCTCTCTCTAACATTCTCTCTAGCTCTCTTTCTCTGGATCTGTCACTATAACCTCTTCAACTTCCCTCCATATTTGTCTTTCTCTCTCTCTCCCCCCTCTCCCTCACCCTCCCTCTCATTGACTCTCTCCCTCTCTAACATTTTCCCTCCCTCTGCCTCTTTCTTGTACTATTAAACTTTCTCTCTCATTCTATCACTCTATTCTCTCACTCACTCTTTCTTTCTCTTTATAACTTTATCTCCCTCACACTCTTTTTCTTTCTCTAATTCTATCTCTCTTACTCTCTCTCTCATTCTATCTCCCTATCTCTCCTCTCTCCACCCTCCTTTTATACATCTCTTTCTTCTCATCTCTCTACCTCTCTTTCGTTCATCTCTCTTACTCTTTCTCTCTATATATTTTCTCTTCTCCCTCCATATCTCTGTATTTATTTCACACTCTACTAAGATCTCTTTTTATTCACTCTCTCCATTCTCTCACTCCTTTGTCTTTCTCCCTCTTTCTTCCTCACACTCCCACTGCATCCCTCCCACTCTCTCCCATTTTTTCTCCCTTTCTCTCACCCTCTTCTAATTTCTCACTCTATCCTCTACTCTATATCTTCTCTCGCTCCTCTTTATCTCTTTTGTACTCTCTTCTCTTTCACTCTCCTTTTTTCTTAATCTCCTTCTCTCTCTTCTCTATCCCACTCCTCTCTATCTCTATCTCTCCCTCTCTACCTTCCCCGTCCTCCCTCTCCCTTTCTCTCACATTATCTTTTTTTCACTCTCTCTACTCTTTAAATCTTTATCTCCCTCTCTTTCACTTTCTCTCTTTCCTTCCCTTTCTCTCACTCTCATTCTCCATATCCCCCTCTCTCTCTCAGTCTAGTTTCTCTATCTCTCCGTACCTCCCTCCCCCACTCGGTCTATCCCTCACCGACAAGTTTTCCCTCTCAACCTCTTCTCACCCTCTTCCTAGCTCTCTCTATCACCATATCACTATATCTCTCTCCCTATCTCTTATCCTTTCTCTCTTTCTCTTTTACTTTTTCTTTCTCTTTTACTTTTAATCCATTTCTTCTCTCTCTATCTCTCTCATTTACTCTCCCTCACCCTCCCTCGCTCTCTCTCATCTCTCCCACCCCCTCTATCTCGCACTCTCTACCTATCTCTCTCCATTTCAAGCCACTATTTACCTCTTTCTCCCTCACTCACACACACTCTCTCTCTCCCTCAATCTCATTATCTCTCCCTTTCATGCCACTCTTTACCTATCTATCCCCCTCTCTCTCATCCTTTCTCTCTTTTTTTTTACTTTTACTCCATTTCTTACTCTTTCTCTCTCTATCTCTCTCATTTACTCTCCCTCACCTCCCTCGCTCTCTCTCATCTCTCCCACCACTATCTCGCACTCTCTACCTATCTCTCTCCCTTTCTGTCTCACTATCTATCACTTGCTCTCTCACCCAGTTGCTTTTTCTCTCTCTATCTCTCCTGCTTTATCTCAATCTCCTCGCTCTCATTCTCTGACACTCATTTTCTTTATCCCTCCATCTCCTTCTATCTCTCTCTCTCTCTATGTTTCTTTTTCTTACTCTCACTCTCTCATACTTTGTTCACATTCCTTACCTCTTTATCTCACTCTCTTGTACCCCCTCCTTCACTCCCTTCTTCACCTTCATCTTCAACCTTCTCGATCACTCATTCACTCTTTCCCCTGTCTCGCTCTGCCTCTCATCCCTCTCTTTCTATTCAATATCTTCTCTATATTCTGCTCTCTCTCCCACTCTCAATGCTCACTTCCTCACTACTCACTTATCTCTCTCTTGTCTCTTTATATTTACCTCCCTTTCTCACTCTCTCAATCCTCTCTCCTCTCATAATCTCTTCTATCTCTTGCTCCCTCCCACTCTTTATCTCTCTCACTAATGCTCTCTCATTTTCACTCTATTCCCATTTTTCCCTCGTTCTCTCTCTCTAAACCTTTTTCAGTCTTCAACTTCCTCTCTCTTTTATCACAATCTTTATTCTCTTCGTCTCTCATTTCTCACTTACTTCCTTTCTGTTAACCTCCTTATTTGTTTCTCTATCACTCCATAATTACCTCTTTATCTTCCCTCTCTCATCCACTCTCTTTATCTCTCCATTCTCTCTCTTCCTCCCTCCATCCCTTTCTATCTTTCACTTGTTCCCATTTTTCCTCTATCTGAGGTGTGCTCTCACCCACTCTCTCCTCCCTCTTTATCATATATTTCCCAACCATTGTTTGGTTGTCCCTCTCACTCTCTGTTTCTCTTTTTTATTTCTCTTCTCCCTTGTCTTCTCTTTCTAACTCTCTTCTTCTCTTATATTATAACTTCTCTCTCCCTCTCTCTCCTCTCTCTCTCATATCTACTCATCTCTTACTCGATCTACCTCTTTATTTATCCCTTAATTTCTCTCATCTCTCACCCTCACTGCCCCCTCTCTATATCACTATCTCACACTCTCTTCCTCTATTTCATGTCTCTCAAATCTCTTTATCATGTTTCTTTCTATCACATTCTCTATTTCACTCTCTTCCTCTCTTCCTCTATCTCTCTTGCTCTCATTTCTCTCTATTTTTTTTCTTGTGCTCTTTCCCCTTTCTTTTATCTCTTGCATTATCAACCTCTCTAACCCCTCTATCCTCCTTTCTCTACTCTCCATCCCTCCCTCCCTTATTCCTCTCTCATTTTGTCCTTCTCTCAAACTTGTGCTTTTCTATTTCTATCCGTCCCTCCACCCTCCTTCCCTCCTTTTACCTCTTTCTCTCACAATATCTCTATTCTCTCTATTATTATTTTTCTCTTGCCTACATCTTTGTGTTCTCTCTTAATCTCATTACCTTTCTACTGCTCCTCTCTCTTTGTCACTCTCATTCTCATTCAACTTTATCTCTCTACCTCTGTTAAGCCTCCTCTATCCCTATCTCCCTCTCTCTTACCCTCCCTCTATCTTCTTATCTCTCCTTCTCTCTCCCTCCTTCCCTCTTTTCCTTCTCTCTTCATCTTTCTCCCTCGCTCTCCCTCTTACTGTCCCTCTCATTCTCTTGCTCTATATCCCTCACACCCTCTAGTTTTATCTCTCACTCAATCTCTCTTGCCTTTCCCACCTCACTTTGTCTCTCTCCGTCACTCCCTCTCTCTCCCTCTCTTATAATCATTCCTACCTCTCTAAGGTTATTTCTCTCACTCTCTATTGTATTCTCCCTCCCTTTACCATTCTCTTTCTCTCCCTCTATCTTCCTCTCACTTTTGACCTCTCTCTTAATTTTTTTCACTCACTCTCTGTCTTGCTCTCATTCTATATTTCTCCTCTCACTCTTCCCTTTTCTTATCTCTTCCCATCCCTCCCACTCTCTCTCTCCATTTTACCTCTCCTTCCTACTCTACCCAACTCGTTCTACCCCTCCCTCCCTTGTTATGCCTATTTATCTCTCTTTCTTCTCTCTTTCTCTCTCCATCTCTCCCTCCATCCTTCTCTCCCTCCCTCTCTCTTCTCTCCCTCCATCCCTCTCATTTTTCTCTTTCCCTATCATGATTTTTTTTATCTCTATTCTCTCGCTATCCTTCCTATCTCCGTCAATCTCTTTATTTTGCTCAAATCTTTCTTATTCACACTCTCTCTAGCTCCTTTTATCTCTCACTTTCTCACCCACTATACCATTCTCTCACCCTCTCTTCCCTATCGCAATCTCTTACTCCTCTCACTCTGTCTCCCTCGCTTGCTCCTCCTTCTTTTCCTTGCTCTCTTCTCTCTCCCTTAATTATTTTGTCTTTCTCTTGAACTCCTCCCTCTCTCTATAACCCTTGATCTACCTCCCTTTTCTCTATTCTCACTCTCTCCCCTCCCCTCTCTCTATTAGTCCCTCTCCCTACCTTCTCTTTCTACCTCTCTCACCATTCCTCTGCATCTCTCTCTGCTTCTCTTCATCTCTCCTTCTCTCTAGCATTCTCACTCACCCTCTAGTTTTACCTCCCTCTCACTCCCTCTCTCTTCCCTCTCACTATTTCTTTCTCAATCTCCCTATCACTCTTTCTCTTTCTCTCTCTTGTCTCTATCACTATTTCTTCCTCATTTTCTAGCTCAATCTCCTTTTTCTCTCCTTGCTCTCGGCAGCTCTCTCTCTCCCTCTTGCTTTCTCTCACTCTCCCCCTTTCTTTTCTGTCCATATTTCTCTCTCTCAATCTTCTCTCAGATTCTCCCTCCTTCTTTCTTTTCTTTCATGCTCTTTCCTCTCTCTCTCTCTCTCTCAGTCTACATCAATCTAATTATGTTTCTCTATTCATGTCACTCTCATTATCTCTCTCCTCCCTCTCTTACTGCTCACTCTTTCTATCTCTCTATTGCTTGCCTCTCTTCTTTTTCCCTCTCTCTCGCTCCTCACTCTCTCCCTATCTTTTACACTCTCCACGTCTCTCAATCTCTCCTACACTTGCTCTTTTTTATTCTCAATCTCTCACTTTCTCTTTTTATGCTCATTCTCATTTTTCTCCCTTTCTTTCCTTCATGCTCTCTCCCACTTCACATACTTATCTCCCACCATCTTTTTTCTCTCTCTAGCTTTTGTTTCTCAATATCCCTTCATTCATCTCCCTATGCCTCCCTTTCTCTCTATATCCTTGATCTATTTCACACTCTCACCCTCTGCCTATTGCTCTCTCTCACACCCTACTACTCCCTCTATCTCATTATCTCTCTCTCTCACTCTCATGCTCTAACCCTCTCCCTCACTCTATTTCTTTTTATCTTTTGATCTCTCTCACACCCACACTTTCTCCCCCCTTGGCTTTCCCTCTCTTCCTTTCTTATTTTCTCTCCCCTGTTCGCTCTCCCTCTCCATTTTTACACCCTCCCCCTTATCTCTCTCTTCTCTCTTTTTACATCACTCTCTTGCTCCCTCTTTCTCTTTCTCACTCACTCTCTCTCACTCCGTGACCACTCTTCCTTTCTCTTTTTCTATAAATCTCCACCTAACTATCTCTTCACTCACTCCTCTCTCTCTCTCTATCTCCATTCTCTATCCCTCTCCTTCACACCTTCTCTCATTATTTTCAATGAGAGATAAAGATGTATGAGAGAGAAAGGGAGCGAGTGAAAGTGGGAGGGAAAAGTGAGAGAGAGAAGCGTAAATTAAAGTGAGAAATAGAGAGAGAGAGAGAGATAAGAGGGAGAGAAATAAAAGAGCAATACAAAGATAGAGTGAAGGGTGAAGAAAAGAGAGTGAGCAATAAAGCAAGAGAAAGAGTATGTAAAGAGAGAGATATGTAAGAATATAGAAGAGAGAGCAAAAGAACGAGAAATAGAGTAAGATAGAGAGGGTGGTGAGAAAGATCAAAGAAAGAGAAAGGGAACAACAACAAGAGAGAAGATGAGAGAGAAATATAGAGAAAAGAGTGAGTGAGGGAAGAAAGTGCAATAGTGAGTGAGATAAGGAAGGAGAGCAATGAGTGAGAGAGAGAGAAAGAGAGAGAAGTTAGAAAGAGCGGAAGATGCAGTGATATAGTATCGAGAGGGTTAAATAGAGAAAGGGAGGGAGTAAACGTGAGTGAAATTGAAGGGAGAGAGAGAGTGAGAAGGGAAGAAAAGTGAGAGAGAAACAGATATAAAAGAAAGTGCAAAGGAAGAGTGAGGAAAAGAGATGGAGTTTAAGAGAGAGCAAGAGAGGGAGCCTCAGAGAGAGAGAGAAGAGGGAGTGAAGGAAGAGTAAGAGAGAATGAGCTTGAAGAAAAGAAAGTAGGAGAAGAAGAGAAATACTGAGAGAAAGGGGATGAGATGGAGAGGGAGAGGGAGAGGAAAAGAGCGAAGGAGAGAGAGTAGGAGAAAGGGAGTGTGTGATGATAGAGAGAGTGGGAGAGGGAGAAAAGTGAGTGAGAAAGAGAGAGGGAGAGGTTAAGAGTGAGAGTAAAATTCAATAGAGAGGAGAAATAGAGAGAGAGAAATATAGAGAGAAGAGAGTGTAAGGGAAGAGAGATCAAGAGTGAGGGAGATGAAGAGAATGAGTGAGAAACGAGATACAGCTAGAGAGAGAGGATGAATAAGAGAGGAAGTGTGGGATAGAGAAAAGAGGAGGAGAGAGAAAGTAAGAGAAAGGGAGAAAATATATGAGAGTGAGAGAGAGGAGAGCAAATGAGAAATAGTGAGGATGAGATATAGTATAAGAGAGAGAGAGAATGAGGGATAAAGTAAAAATAGAGGAAGCAGAAGAGGAAGAGATGGAGAGAGAAAAATAGTGAGAAGGTAATGGAAAACAAGTAAAGAAAGAGCAAGAGAGATTGAGAGAGAGAAATAGAGAGAAAAGAGAGTGATTATGAGAGAGGGGATAACTTGAGAGAGAGAAGAGAGCAATATTCAGAGAAATAAGTAAAGAACATAGAGTTATATAGAGATTGAGAGAGGGATTGGGTGAAAAGATAGACATAAAAGGAGTGGCTGTGAATGATTTAAGAAGAGAGAAAGGGAGCTAGAGTGGGAGAGAGAGTGTATGAGAGAAATAGAGAGAGAATGGAGAGTGAAGAAAGATAGGGCAAAAGTGATTCAGTGAATAAGAATGAGATGGAGGGAGAGCAATAAAATGAGTAAATATAGAAAGATTAAGAAGGAGAGAGACAGAGAGAGCAACAAAAAAGAAATTTATAACGAAAGCAAGATTGAGAGAGCGATAGAGAGAGGGAGTGAGGGAGTTAGTGTGAGAGTAATAATGAAGAGATGAAAGAGAGTGATAGAGAAATAAATAGAATAATGAGTGGGGGAGGGGAGAGGAAGTGAGATGTAGTGCGAGAAAACACATGAGAGAAAGGGATAGAGGGATAGAATGAGTGAGAGATGAGAGAAACTCAAGAGAGAGTAAGTGACAGAAAAGGAGAGGGTGGGAGTGAAAGTGTTTAAAAAAGATAGAAACATTTTAGTGAGAGAGGGAATGAAAGGAAGCGAGAATATGTGTGTGTGGGTGTGTTTGTGTAAGAAAAACATAGAGAGTGAAGAGTGAGTGGGGAAGATTAATTGAAAGAGTATGAGGAGATGTAGAGTGTGAGAGAGTGAGTGAGAGAGAGAATTAGAGGAAAAAGAAGAGAATGAGATAGATAAATAGAGAGAGGAAGATGGATAGGAGAAAAGGTAGAGCGAGAGAGGAAGTTATAGAGAGGAAAGAGTGTTTGTACGATGTGAGTGAGAAAGAAGGAGATAAAGAGGGAAGTGAGAGAGAGATGGAAAGGGGGAGAGAGGGGAGAGGGAAATAAAGAGAGTGACAGAGTGAAGAAAAAGAGAGAGAGAAATAGATAGAGGGATAGAGAGACTGTGTGTGAAGTGTGAGAGAATATAAGAAACAATAAGAGAGTAAATGTGGAGAGAAAGAAGTGGGGGCCAAAGAAGAGAGAGCGAGTGAGAAAGTGTGTGTATAATAACAGAAGCCAGAGTGAGTGAGGGAAGATTAATTGAAAGAGTATGAGGGAATGTAGAGTGTGAAAGAGTGAGTGAGAGGGAGAATTGGAGGAAAAAGTAGAGAATGAGATAGATAAATACAGAGAAGATGGATAAGAGAAAGGTAAAGTGAGAGTGGAAGTTATAGAGAGAAAAGAGTGTTTGTACGATGTGAGTGAGAGAGAAGGAGATAGAGAGGGAAGTGAGATAAAGATGGAGAGAGGGGAGGAAGGCGAAGAGAGAAATAAAGAGGGTGAGAGAGTGAAGAAAGAGAGAAAGAGAGAGAGAAATAGATAAAGGGATAGAGAGACTATGTGAAGTTTGAGAGAATATAAGAAACAATAAGAGAGAGTAAATGTGGAGAGAAAGAACTGGGGGCCATAGAAGAGAGAGCGAGTGAGAAAGTGTGTGTGGAATAACATAAGTCAGAGTGTAAGTAAAGAGCAAGAGAGATAGAAAGCGCAAGAGAGCAAGAAAGTGACATAGAATAGAGAGAGAGAGAAGCCAAAGGGAGAGATTGGGAAGGAGAGAGATAGAAGGAGGTGTGAGAGAGGTTAAAGAGGAGAGGTAGCGAGAGTGGGCGAGAAAGAGAGTTAAATAGAGAAAGAAGAGAGAGTGAGGGAAGAGGGTACAATACAGAGTGAGTGAGAGAGCGAGATGGAGAAATAGAGAGGGAGGGAGAGAGATGAAGGGAAAAAAAGAGAGATCGAGAGAGAGTATGTGGGAGAGATAGAGATAAATGGAGAAAAAGTGAGCGAGATATAGTGGGCCCCATAAAGAGAGTGAGAGGACAGTGAAGACAAATCATTAGGAGAGAGACTAGGAAAGAGAATAGAGAAAAAGACAGAGAGGGAGTATGAGTGAGTAAAATTGAGAAAGAGAAAAAAATTTAGAGATGGAGAGAGAAAATGAGAGAGAGAAGTGAGAGTGTGGGAAGAGGGAATAGAGAGACTATGCGACGCGAGAGAATATGAAGAGAGAGAGAGAGTGCTGGATAGATGGATTGAAAGAGTGGAAGGAGCAAGAGAATTAGGAGAGAGAAACACAAGAGAGTACGGGAGAATGAGAGATAGAGAAATTTAAAATAAAGTGAAAGGAGAGAGTAGGAGAGTGCGAGAGTAAGAGTGAAAGTGAATTTGAAGAGATAGGGAGCGATAAAGGGATAGATACAACGAGTGAAATATAGAGAGGAAATAAAGTTAGGGAAGAGAAAAAAAAGAGCGTGATGGAGAGAGAATGACAGAGGGTGCAAGAAAGAGATGGAGAAAGAATTAAGAGGAAGGCTAAGAGATAGAGAGAGCAAGATAGATGAAGAGAGCAAGAAAAAGGTAGAGAGAACTATAAGAGAGATAGTAAGAGAGAGATTGACAGATGGAGAGAGAGGAATAGAGAGGGAGGGTTAGATAGTCACATAAAGCACAAGAGAGATAATGTATGAGAGAGTGAGAAGGAAATAAAGAGAGAGAAAAGAGAGGGGAAAGGGGAGAGAGGGAAGGAGAGAGAAAGAAAGAGAAGGACATATAAAGAAGGAAACTAAGAGAGAAAGAGAGAAATGAGAGATAGAGAGATGGAGGAAGGATGGACATATAAAAAAACGTATAGATCAAAATGAGTGAAAGGGAGAGTAAGGGAGTGAGTCAAAGAGAGATGAGGAGGAACAGAAATGGAGACATGAAAGCAGGGGAGAGAAAACAAAAGAAAGGGAAGGAGAGGGAGAGAAAGATAGGGATAGAGGGAGTGAGAGAGAAAGAGAAGGAGAGGTAGAGACAGAGAGAAAAGAGAGCAAGAAAGATAGTGTAAGAGAATGGAGAGTAAAGGACAGTGAAAGAAGGAGAGCGAATAGTAAGATGGAGAGAGAGCAAGGTAGAGAACTAGAAAGGGAGCTAAAGATAGTGAAAAAAGCTAGATGAGATGGATTAATGAAGGGTGACGAAGGAGCAAAGTGGAAGAAAGAAAAGAGAGGGAGGGAGGGAGAAATAAGTTGAGCAACATTATGGAGATTCTAAGATAGAAAGAAAGAGGGAGTAATCAAGATCAATGGAAAGAGAGATATAAAGTGAAAGAGAGTTGGGGAGTGATAGATATCTAGAGAGAAAGAGAGAAAGAGAGAAAGTAAGAGATTAAGAGGGAGGGAGAGCGAGATTAAGAGCAAGGGGGAGAGTAAGAATGATGGAGGAAGGGAGAGACATAGAGATTGAAATAGTGAGAGAGAACAAGCAAGGGAGCGAGAGATAGAAATAAAGAGAGGGGAAGAGTGAGAACAAAAGTATGGTAAAGAGAGTAAGAGATATGGAGAGAGAGAAAGAGAGGGAATGAGGGAGGTATGGGATGAAAGAGGGAGGAGATTGAGAGAGAGCATTTATGAGGGATAGATAAAGAGAAAGAGTGAGCAAAGTAAGAGAAAAGAGAGAGAGTGAGAGAGAATAAGAGAGAGTAAGAGCTAGAGATATGAAACAAGAGAGTGTAAAAGAGGGAGAGATGGAGAGAGAAAGGAAGGGAGCAAGTGAATGGAGAGAAAGAGGGATGGAGAAAGAGAGAAGTGTGAGTGAAAGTGAGAAATAATGAGGGAGTGCTACAGAGAGAGAAATTGAAAGAGAAAGGTAGGGAGAGAGATAGAGAAAGTTTGGGAGAAGAAAGTGAGAGAAAAAGGAGGGAAATAAAGAGAAGAAGCGAGATTGAGAGGGAGAGAAAGAGGGACGTAGGGTGGGAGTTTTTGAGGGTTAGAATGGGGGAGATATATAGAGAGATATCAAGTGAGAGAGAAAGAATGTAGAGTGAGAGGGATAATAAGAGAGAGATAGAGAGAAAAAGAGTGTTATAGAGGGATTGGGGAGAGAGAGACGGTGAGAGTGAGTAAAAAGGAGCAAACAAATAGATTCAAAGAATGAAAAGAT
Organism: Phalaenopsis aphrodite; assembly: GCA_003013225.1. Lineage (NCBI taxonomy): Eukaryota > Viridiplantae > Streptophyta > Magnoliopsida > Asparagales > Orchidaceae > Phalaenopsis > Phalaenopsis aphrodite. Next base: position 36,166 of record NEWO01000432.1, on the reverse strand, counting down.
AGAGAGAAGAGGGGTGTGAGTGAAAGGGAGACTAAATCCTAAACTCTATTCTCCTTCTTTCTCTACTCTCCATCCCTCCCTCCCTCTTTCATCTCTCATTTTTTCTCTCTCTAGCTCACACTTTTTTATTTCTATCACTCCCTCCAGCCTCCTTCCTTTTCTTTCTTTCTCTCATAATATCTCTTTTTTCTCTCCTACTATTTTTCTCTTGTTCTACAACCTTTGTCTCTCTGTTAACAGCTTCACCTTTCTACTGTACTCTCTCTCCCTTTGTCACTCCCATTCTCACTCCCACTTTATCTCTCTACCTCTGTTAGACTGCTTATATCTCTCTCTCTTACTCTCCCTCTATCTTCCTATACGTTACTCTCTCTTTCTCTCTCCTTCCTTGCCTCTTTTTCTTCTCTCTTCTCACTTCATATTTCTCCCTCGCTCTCCCTCTTAGGGTCTGTTTGGGGTAGCTGCATTTTATTGAATAATCTGTGATAAACTGATTAAAAATAAAGTGTTGATAAGCTAGGTGCAGTGGCTATTACAATTTTTTTAAAAAAAAAGCCAGCCCGCTGCCAGAAAGCTGCCATCGCACTTAGATAGGTGCAGAGTGAAAATGTTGTTTTCAGCATTTTGAAAATACATAAGTTGCCAAAACAGTTCACCTAAATAGGCCAAGTGTGTTTTCAAAATGTCATCGCACCAAATAAGCTACCCCAAATGGACCCTTACTCTCCCTCTCATTCTCATGCTCTATATCCCTCACACCCTCTGGTTTTATCTCCCAATCAATCTCTCCCGCCTTTCCTTCCTCACTCTTACTGAAGATATATGATAGGAAGAGAGAAAGCAAGAGGAGAGAGATAGGGAGAATGAAAGTTAGAGGTAGAGAGTGTTATAGAGAGATAAAGAGAGAGAGAGATAGAGAGAAAAGAGAGATTGATGCCAAGAGATAGAGGGCGAGAAAGAAAGAAAGAGAGGGAGAGTGCTAGAGATGGAAAAAGAGAAGGCAGAGAAAGGGAGATGTATAGAGGCAGGGAGAGAGACAAAGGGAGAGTGATAGAGATGTATACTACGAGAGACACAGAAGATAGATGGAATGAATGTGAGGGAATGAAAGAGAGAGTGTGATAGAGAGGAAGTGAGAATGAGAAGAAAGAGAAGATAGAGAAGTTATAAGAGAGATTGAGAAGTAAGAGGATAGTGAGACAAACACAGAGATAGGTAAGGAGGGAGAGATATAGGTATAATGGAGGGAGGGACAAGAGATATTAAACATGTGGGATGGACAAGAAGAGAAAAAAATTTAGAGATAGAGAAAGAGACAGAGAGAAAGAGTGAGAGAGAGCATAAGATAGAAGAGATATAGATTGAGGGAGGGAATGAGGGAGGGAGGGTGAGAGAGAAATATATATAAAGAGAAGATTGAGTAAGAGGAGAAAGAGAAGAGATACATATAGGAGTTAGGAGAGAAGAGAGACAATCGAGTGAGTTAAGGATAGAGGCAGGGAGGATGGATAGATAAAGAGAGGGGAAAGTGGGAGAGCAGGGAGAAGGACAACAAAGAGAAGGAGTGTGAGAGACCAGAGAGAGGGAAGGGAAATAAGGAGAGAAGGAGAGAGGGTGAGAAAGGAGAGAGAGTGATGGACACTCTCACTCTTCTCCCTCTTCTCTCACTTGCCTCCTATCTTTCTAGCAATTCTCACTCACTCTCTCCCACACTATCGTTTCCTTATTTTGATCTTGCTACCCTTTTTTCTTTCGTTTCTTTATCTCTGTCCCTTTCTCTCCCACCCTCCCTCTTCCTTTCTCTTTCCCTCCATCTCTTTTTCCACTATCTCTAAATTTCTATATCATCCTCCATCCCTTCCTCACTTCATTCTGCCTCTCTCTCTCTCCTACACATCTCTCTCCATTCCTCTTTCGATCTTTCTCTCTTTATCCTTGCACTTCATCTCTCTCCCTCTTTTTCTCTATCCCTCTTTCTTCCCTTAGTCTCTCTTATTCCATCTCTCTTTGTCTCTCACTCTCACTTACTCTTCATTCTTCTCTCTCTTTCTCTTGCTCTTTTTTAATGTCCATCTCTCTCTCCCTTTCTCTGTATCTCTCTTTTGTCATTTATTGTCTCTTTCACACTTTTCTATCTCTTTGTCTTGCTTATTCTTTGTATCCCTCTCCCTTATATTATTCATCTAGCTCTCTCTTTTATGTCATGCTCTATTACTCATTCATACTATCACTCCCTCTCTCTCTTCTCACTCCTTTCTCACTCATAATTTCTCTCATCTCATTCTCCTTTCTATCTGTCTCTAAATTCTCACTTTGCCTTCATTTTCTTTACTTGCTTTCTTCTCTCTCTCACTTTTGGTCTCTCTCTTTGTTTCACTAAATCTCTCTCACATTCTCACGCTCTCTTTCTTACTCACTTGTTTTCCTCCCTCTCTTTCTCTCTCCATCCCTCCTTCCTCTCTCCCTTCATCTCTTTTCTCTCTCTTCCTTTTTATCTCTCCTTGCATTTCACTCATTTATGTCTTCCATTATTCCTTTACTCCCTCCATCTTTCCTTCCATCCTAAACAACCTCCTCACTCTCATGTCTTCCTTCCTTATTCTCTCTTTTCTCTCATTATTCTTTTCCTCTCTTTTCTCTCTCACTCTCTCCCCTTCGCTCCTCTCTCCTCCCCACTTACCTTTCTCTTTATCTCCAACCTCGTCCCCTCTCATTAAGCATTTCTTGTTTTTATCTCTTCTTTTATGTATCTCTTCTCTATCATCTTGCGCTATCTTCTCATTAACCTCCCTCTCTTCTTTGCTCTCTTTCTCTCTCCCTTAATTGTTTTGTCTTTCTTTTCCACTCCTCCCACTCTCTATCACTCTTGATCTCCCTCTCTTATCTCTATTCTCACTCTCTCCACCTCTCCCCTCTATATTACTCACTCTCCCTCCCTTCTCTTTCTACCTCTCTCACCATTCCTCTCCTTCTCTCTCTCCTTCACTTCATCTCTCTTTCTCTCTTACTTTCTCACTCCCTCTCTCTTATCTCTCACTATTTCTTTCTCACTCTCTCTAGCTCTCTCCCTCTTTCTCTGTCTCATCTCTCTCACTATTTCTTCCTCCTTTTCTAGCTCAATCTTTATTTTCTCTCCTTTCCATTTCTAGCTCTATCCCACTCTCCCTATCTTTCTCACTCTGGCTCCTTATTACTTCCTCTTTTTCTTGCTCTCTCTCACTCTCTCACTTTCGTTGCCTCTCCATATTTCTCTCTCTCAATCTTCTCATAGATTCTCCTTCCTTTTCTCTTTTCTCCCACGCTCTCCTTTTCTCTCACCATCTCTCTTAGTCTAAATACAAAAAAGAGAGTGAGAGAGAGTGTCTGAGAAAGAGAGATAATAATGTGAGAGAGAGAGAGAGAGGGAAGGAGTAAAATAGGGAGGCAAAAAGTGAGAGAAAGAAGCGTAAGAGAAAGTGAGAAATAGTGAGGAGATAAGAAGAGGAAGAGAAGAAAGTAATACAATAATAGAGTGAAAGGTGAGAAAAGAGAGTGAGCAATAAAGCAAGAGAAATAATAAGCAAAGAAAGAGAGGGAAGTAAGAGTGATAGAAAAGAGAGCAAGAGAATGATAAATAGAGAGAGATAGAGTGGGACGAGAAAGATAAGAGAGAGAGGGAGCAATAATAAGAGAGAGAATGATAGAAATACAGTGAGAGGAGAGACTAAGGGAAGAAAGAGAAAGAGTGAGTTAGAGAGGAAGAAATTGAGTGAGAGAGAGAGGGAGGGAGGGAAGTGAGAGAGAGGAGAAGAAAGAGTGAGGGAGTATCGAGAAGGTTACAGATAGAAAGGGGGAGTATCTCACTCTTCTATCTGTCTCTCACTCTTTCGGTCCCTCTCTCTCCCTCTCTCCCACTATCTTGATTCATTCTTCCTCTCTTCTCCCTTTCTCTCTATCTACCTCTCTTTCCCTCTCTCTCTCTCTCCCCCACTATCTCACACTATCTCTTGCATGCCTTTCGTCTCTCTCTTCCTCCCTCACTAGCTCTCTCTTCTTTCTTTCTCTCTTTATCTCTCTCTCCCTCTTCCACCCTCTCTCTTCTCTTACACTTTTTTTATGTTCTCATTTTTGTTCTCTTGTTCCTTCTCTCACTCACTCTCTCTTTCATTTTCTACATCATTGCTCTCTAACATTTTTCTTTGCTTTCTCTCTCTATTTCTTACTTTCTCTTGATCTTTCTCATCTCTCTCTCTCCTTTTCTCTCCCTCCCTCTTTTCTAATCTCTCCTGCTCTATCTTTCTCCCTTTGTTTATCTCGCTCATTCTGACTCTCTCCCTCTCTACTATTCTCTTTTTCATATTCTCTCTCTCATGTTCTTTTATGCCTCTCCCTCCCTTCATCTCTCTCTATTTAATTCTTACTCATGCATGCTCTCTCTCTATTCTAATGGTTCCTCTTTTCTCTCTCTTTCTCTCTCTCTCTTTCCCACTCTCTTTATCTAACGCTTACCCGCCTCACCCATCTTACCTACTTCTCTCCTCCCTCCTTTCTTCTCTCTCTCTCTTACTCTTTCCCTCTCTCTCAAACAATCTCTCCTCTCTCTCTTTACCTCTCTCACCTTCTTAATCTCCCCTTCACTCCATCTAGCTCCTCTCTCTCTCCTCTCTCTATGTTTATCCATCCTTCCCTCCCTTAATACCTCTCTTTCTCTCTTCTCTCTCTTCCCTTTTGTCTCTTCTCTCTTTATTCTCTCTCCCACTCACTCTCCCTTCTCCCCACTCCCTATCCCTATCCCTCCTCCACTTATAAGCACTTTATTATCTCTCCCTCCCTTCCATTCTCTCTTCCTCCCTTTCTCTCTCTCACTCAATCTCATTCCCCATCTATCCCTCTTTCACCCCTCACTTTTTCTCCCTTTTGTCACTTTATCTTTAACTTTTCTTCTCTCTCCCCCACTATCGGACACTCTTGTTTGTCGCTATCTTCACTCATTTCTCTTGCACTCCCATCAATCTCTATCTCTCTTACCCTTCCTTGCTCTCGATCCCTTTGTCTATCTCTCATCTATATGTCTCTCTCTTCATCTCTCTCAACATCTCTTAGCCTCCCCATTTCTTCTTTTCTCTCTCATCTTCCACACTCTCGTTTGTCGCTACCTTCACCCACTCTCTTCTCTCATCTTCCACTCTTCCACTCTCACACTCTCTCCTATATCTCTCATTTTATCTCCCCCTTCATCCTCTGTCCTTCCTTATATACCTTTCTATTCTTTCAACTCTCTCATCTCTTTTATGTATCATTTCTTCTTCTATCTTCTCTTTATATCTCTCACTTCCACTCACTTTATTTCCTCCTCTCACTCTCTCACTCTATTTCTTGTCTCTCTTACTCTCTCTATAACACACCCCCTTCTATCCCTCTTGTTCTATCTTTTTCATGGTCTCTCTCCACCTTCTAACCTTCTTGCTCTATGATTTCATGGTCTCTCTCTCTCCCTCCCTCCCACCCTTCATCCCACATTCCTATTCTTCTTCCTCCCTCTCTCTCTCTCTCACTTCTCATCCTATCTTTCTAGCGATTTTCACTCTCCCTCTATCACAATCTCTAGCTCCTACGCTCACTTTCTCGATCTCTCCCACTCTATTGTTTCTCTCTTTTAATCTTTCTACCCTTTTTTTATATTCTTTATCTCTATACCAATTTCTCCCACCCTCCTTGCATTCTCTCTCCCTCCTCATTTCCTACTATCTCTTAATTTCTATATCTCCCTCCCTCCTTCCTATCCTCACTTCATTATGCCACTTGCTCTCTCACCTCCCCATCACTCTCCATTCCTCTTTCAATCTCTCTCTCCTTATCCTTACAATTCCTCTCTCTCTCTCTCTCAATCCCTCTTACTCTATCTCTCTTCATCCCTTACTCCCTCTCTCCTTATCTCTCACTCTCACTTACTTTTCATTCTTCTCTCTCCTTCTCTTGCTATTTTTTAAATTCCATCTCTCCCCTTTCTCTATATCTCGCTTTTATCATTCCTTTTCATCTTTCCATTCTTTCTCTTTCCCTCACTCTCATTCTCTCCCTAATGTTTTTACTCTCTCACTTCCTTCTTTTACTCTCTCTCTCTCACCTTTCTCTCTTCCCTCTCTCTTACTCTTGTTTCCATCCTTTTCTCCCCCCTCTCTCTCTCTTTCCCGTTCTCCCTTTATCTCCCTGTCTCTCTCTAACTCTCTTTTCTATCTATTCTTTTTCTTGCCCTCTTATTCTCTCTTCCCACTCTCCCTAGCTCTCTATCACTCTCCCTTCACCTCTCTCTTACTCTTTTTCCTCTTTTCATCTTTCTCTCCCTCTCCGACCGTCCCTCCCTCATGGTCTCTCTCTTATTCTATAACTTTCTCTTTATATCTCTCTCTTGTGCCAACTCACTTTCACATTCCCTCTCCATCTATTTCCCTAATCTCTCTAGCTCCCTCCCTCTCCCCCTCTCACCTGCTCCTCTCCCCTTTCATTTCTCTCTCTCTTCTTTCTCTCTCCCTTCCTCTAACTCTCTCACTCATGTGCCCCTTCTCTCTCCCTCTCCCCTTTATCTCTATCCCGCTCCCTCTTTTGTACCTCTCTCCTCACTCATTTCTATTACTCTCTCTTTTATCTCATTTTGTCTTACCTTGTCTTGCTCTCAATCCCTTTCTCTTTCTCTCTCTCTCGCCCTATCTCTCACGTATACACTCTATTTCTTCTCACTCTCTCCCCTCCCCCTCCCACTATCCCTTTCTCACCCTCTCTCATTCTCTCTCCCACACTCTCTTGCTCTTTCTCTCTCTATATTTTCTCTTCTCCCTCCATATCTCTCTATTTATGTCACACTCAATTGAGATCTCTTTTTCTTTACTCTCTCTCCCATTTTGTCTCCCTTTGTCTCACTTTCTTCTTTTTCTCACTCTATCCTCTACTCTATTTCTTCTCTCTCTCCTATTTATCTCTTTCGTATTCTCTTCAATTTCACTCTCTTATTTTTTTAATCTCCTTCTCTCACTCTTCTCTGTCCCATCCTCACTCTCTATCTCCATCTCTCCCTCTCTACCTTCCCAGTCCTCTCTCTCCCTTTCTCTCACATTATCTTTGTTTCACTCTCTCTACTCTCTAAATCTTTCTCTCCCTCTCTTTCTCATTCTCTCTTTCCCTCCCTTTATCTCACTCTCACTCTCCCTCTATCCCCTTCTCTCTCTCTCTCTCTCTCTCAGTCTAGTCTCTCTATCTCTCCCTACCTCCCTCCCCCACTTGGTCTATCCCTCACCGACAACCTTTCCCTCTCAACCTCTTATCATCGTCTTCCTAGCTCTCTCTAAAACCATATCACTATATCTCTCTCCCTATCTCTTATCCTTTCTCGCTTTCTCTTTTACTTTTAATCCATTTCTTCTCTATCTCTCTCTCTAT